>WBMZ01001161.1:127500-639305 GCA_013400975.1 Atrichornis clamosus
TTGGAGGCTGTAGGTGTGTTTTAGTGGGAAAAGCCAAGTTGGTACCTGAGCTTGTGGACGTGGCAAGAGGATGCTGGGCTGTGGGCTTGTGGTTGTCTCTGGTCACTGCTGGGGCACTGAATTAATGCAAAAACTCTGGCAAAATATCAGATTATTTCATGAATTTGTTGTCATTTTAAATATTCTGGATGAGCAGGGTCACAGCCTGATTGGGTGAGTCACTGAAGAAAAATGTGTTTGAGAAAGGGGAGAAATAAAGGATTTTTGAGATGGGAGGGACATGAAGTCAACTCCAGTCAACCAGAAGAGTTTCCAGAGACAAGGAGAAACTTTTTCTGCTGCATTAGCAAATTGTAGGTAACACGGGAGTCACTTCTCACCACACCAAAATCAGTCGTTGACAAAGCTCACCCATTTCCTGGCAAAGGAGATACTTTCAAATATTATTTTTTTTCAATATTCAAGCGTCGGATGGGGCTTGGAGCAACCTGATGGAGTGAAAGATGTCCCTGCCCGTGGTAGGAGGTTAGAATGAGACGGTCTTTAAAGTCCCTTTAACTCAAACCCTTCTGGGAATTTCTGCTGCTTTGTGAGGGACCAGTGAGGCTCCTGTGATGCACTATGGTGGAGTATAAGCAGGAATAAAAGGCAAAATAAAATTATAAGAAAGTAATTTCTTAACTAGAACTGAAAAATATTTTAATCAAATTAATCAGGAGTGGGAATGATCTCTTACAAGTCTGTAGAAGTCTTTTGAAAGATTATTTCCTGTACACTCATTAGAGAAATCTGGTAAAAGGAAAAGATGATTATGCACATAATTTAGGGGAGAGAAGAAAATCTTGGATATTTCAAGCAAAGCTGAAAGGTTTGTATTATCACTCATTATGAAAAGAGAAACTCCTGACTTTGCATTTATATGTTTACATGAAATGATTTTGCAGAATAATCACTTTCCGTTTCTAGACCCTTACCAGGAAAATTGTGAAACTTGTGCAAAGTGACAGCCTGACTGTAGTTTTTGGAAATATCTAAAGTTTACCTCCCAGGAACTTCCACAGCCCTCGAATGATAAAGAAACTTTCTATCCAGGTGACTCCCAATAGTGCAAGACTGGACATGAAAATAATTTCACAAAATATCCCATGAACATGCAGAGAAATGAAACCCTGGCTTGGTTCGGGCTGCTTTTTACAGTTTGTGATGTGAAATGAGGCTTTTAGCAAAGAAACCATCCATGAATTTTAAAGGAATAGGGAGCCCACTCTGTTGGCCATTCCCAGTTCTTCTGTGCTCAGTGTTGTCCCTTCTTGTGTTGGTCTTGCACTGTAGGAACAGTTTCCATCTCCTGTGGTGGCTGGGATATTTTGTTATTAGGATTTCAGTGATTTAAATAAAATACCTCACACTATAAACAAGAAGTGCAACAGCGTCATGAAAGTTGCAAAAGTATCACCTATATGTAAGAAATTGTCCCTATAATGGAAAATACTATGGATAAAAAAAATTAATGGAAGGTTATAATAGTTTAAGTTAAATAAATTGAGGTTTGTTTGCTGCTACAACTGCATTTCCCAGTCAGTAAATTGCAATGAGATGCTCGAGGTCATAAATCCATCCTTCCTTGGGTCAGTCCTGCCAGAGAAGCTGCAATTGGACCCTCAGCCAGGACCAAGGGGAATCCTCACTCAGCACTGCAGGGGGCCTGGCTCCTCTTCTTCTCCAGAGGTCACATCCTTACCCCAAGCATATGCACGCCTTACTTGAGCAAATTTTGTTGACATCTGTTTGCTAAACGAATGTCGTCCTAAATACACAAACTGTTGCATGGTTTTAAAGCAAAACCAGTTTGGTGCTGATGATTCACTCCCCGTGGCTCTGCCCAGGCACAGTGATTCCCTTCAGATCCTTCTGATTTTCTTTCTCTTTCTTTTATCCTTTTAAAAATTTTTTTTCCACATCAAATTTCATTTCCTGCTGGTTGCAACAATTCTGAGCTGTATTGTTTGGCATAGGGACTCCCTCCTTTTTTGGGAGAGCTAAAATATATTTAGTTGATGGCTGGATATGTTGGAGATGTGGGCTTAAATTGTAAGTTTTCCTTAACTTGAAAATTGGTAATGGAAAAATGCACTCTGAGTCTGAAAGGATGGATCTTGTTCTGGGTGTGGGTTAATTGAGGGCCCTTATCTGCGTGGGGGAACTGAGGACTAGGAATCTTGGAAAAGGTCAGGTGGGATGGAACTCGGAGCAACCTGGTCTAGGGGAAGGTGTCGCTGCCCGTGGCAGGGAGGTTGGGGTGAGATGAGCTTTAAGCTCCCTCCCAGAAATTCTGTTTCCAGTAAAAAGGCATTTTGGGATGATGCAAATTGCTGTAAAAGGAAATTAATTCCTTACTTCTGCTCTTGGATCCTGCTGCAAGTTCAGTATTCTGTGAGGACTTTGCATCTGTATCTGAGCTTCGTGCACTGGTGTTCCAGCAAGGCACTCATGGGGAATGCAGTCACCTTTTGGATAGAAGTTTTTCACAAGGATACCATCACTGCTTCTTTTTCTCACCTTTGGTATCCTTTGGGGAAAAAAAAGCGGTTTGCAAGTAACACAATTTCTAGAGGAAGGAAGGTGATAGAGAAAATTTTGGTGTCCTGACACCACAGTTTGGATTATTTTAGACTTTTTTTTTTTCTCTCTGTCTCTGAAATTGCTAATAACAGATGCTTGAATTCTAGTCAAGTGAAAAATTCCAATTGATTTCAAAAGAAGTTGGATTGGATCCTAGCATCAGTTTGGCACCTATGAAAATACAGACATATGCAAGGGTCTCACTTTCAACTGCACTCAAAAACAATATTAAAAAACCCCAAACTAACTGCAAAAATTTTGAAATTATTTATTTAGAAGTAAAATCTTCAAAATTTACAGACATTTCTGATAGGAAATGTAAGGTATTGATACCAGTTGAATGAAAATTTGAGTAAAGGGCATAAGGTCTCTTTGTCATGAAATTGCCTTTGACCTCAGCCTCCCACTTTTGTACGTTTTATGTTCAGGAATCCTTGGTTCTGAAGGCACCATTCTTTGGCCCAGGATTCCCCATGTATTTGTTTGATCTGGGTTTACTCTTGAGGTGTTTTGTTCTAGTTGGGCTCAAGCATATGGTTTGATTTTCAAGTGAAGTGACACCCCTTCTTATATATGCACATTACTCATCCACCATGCAAGTTCAATAAAATCATGGCTTCTTTTATTTTTTTATTTAAAGCTGACAAAGAAGTCATACTTAAAAACCAATCTAGGAAATTACTTCATTGTCAAAATTATTTCCTCTGATCATTTCCATGCTTTAATTTTCATATTATTCTTTCTGTAGCTGTGGTGGTGGACTTTTACCACTGGAATGAATGGGAAAATGACATCATAGTAAAATGTCATGTTTTTTCAGCTCTTAAATGACTGAACTACAATTAATCAAAGTTGGTGTGATTTTTATGAAGTGATATGACCAATAATTTAGGATTTTAATTGCAACATGAAAAGTTTTATTTTTTTAAAGGCATAAACATTTAGAAATATCTTTTTTTTTTAAGAACAGAAATTTAATATTATCATGTGATTCTAACATCAAAAGTTGTCTGTATGGTGTGAAAGGGTAAACACAACGTTGTTAAAACATGTCTCCTTTTCTTTGCACTGTCTGGGAGGACGATGTGCATAACTCTGTGAAAAAGATAGCTTGTTTCATTTAAAGTTGCACTGAGCAGTGTATGGGATGGCAGCCTGCCAATTAGTGATCCATTTTCTCAGAAACCGAGTTTGAGGCTGTGCCAACCAGTCACATACATCTTATCTTCAGCATCATGGTACAGCCTCGTAATTCGTGCAAAATTATGTTTGACGTTAAATTATAAACCCTTAGTGTAATAATAAAAAAAATAAATAACCCTAAAAGCAAATTAAAAATTATGTTTTCACTGGAGCAGGTTATAAGCCCACTAGAAATGTGATCTGTACTCATCAGTCTATGGGCAAAATTCCATTTCTCAAGGGTTGGGGTTTTTTTTACCTCTCTACCTAACAAAAAATCTGCAATTCAGAAAATTAAGTTTGGTAAGGACATAGACTTATTTATATAATTTGAGGTGATGGGTAAGACCCTTTTTTAATTAAAAAAAGTTAAATGTGATGCAGGAGGGTGTATCTTTGCCACATCCCTACCTATCATGAAAATTTTAGCTTTTGTGTTTCAAAAAAGGGCTTTTTTTTTACAGAAAAAAATAGTGAAGAGGTAAAGCAAATGCTGTCCAGATGCTGTCCCAGATCCAAAACTCTGTCATGTGACCATTGCAGTGGTCCAGTGTCACCAGCAAAGATTCTTGGCACCCCAGAGTTGTGATGCAGTACTTTTCTTCTTAAATGTCTCTTAAAAGTTCACAGAAAAACATCAGCCTTCAGGGGCTGAGAGAAGACAGAAGGACTGGTTGAAAGTAGAGCTAACCAGACGGCTAAAAAGAATTTTATTTATTAATTTTATCCATGTAAATTTTGTAAATTACCGCTGGGTACATACCAACATCCTTGCATCACATTGATTTTGCACTTAACCTGAAAAATTTTGATTTCCAACAAAATTGAGGAGGACTATTTACTTTCAGAAATATTTTAAAATAAAGTACTTCTACTTAATATTTTTATGTCTCCCCACATAACCAGAATCTTATGTCAAGTTCACACTTTTCCTGATTTGCATGTATTATCTGGCAGGATGAGTTCACAAGGTTGGCAGCATTAAAATCTTGGTGATCCTTTTGTACATAATTATAACATGTTGGTCATATAAGCTAAAAAACCCCCCAAAAATAGATAATTAGTGAGAATACTTCTGAACAGTCTAAGATTGTTTGCATGTAAAATTTTTCTTATTAGCTGGAATTCAAGGTCCAGTGAAAATGGTTTTAGGAATCCTTCAGTGCCCAAACACATGAAAATTAATCCAAAATCACTTAAAATTTGACTCTAACTTGCTTTACAGTGCAGACATCATTTTAAACCTGGAGCCCAGATGACTGCTTAAGTTCATACTTATCACCTTCTCACAAAGCCAGTGAGACACCCATGTTCATTTATAACAGCCTGAAAACAGCTTTTTTCACTTTTAATTTGGATATTATTTCTTTCTTTGTGTGACCATAAAGAACATACTGTGTTAACACCAAGATTCAGAGTACATCAATTTAAATGCCCCAGATTGACCCACTGCACTCTTCTCCTCGCCTGGTGGTGTCCACCATTCCCAAAGAAAGGTCGGGATAAGCTCCATTCCCCAGTGGCAGGCACGGGACAGCGCAGTTTTTCATGGCAGTGGTGTTTCTGAGCCCTCTGCCTCCGTGAGGTGACAGAAACCACTGCTCTGCATCCGACATAAGACTTCAAAATCATTGCCAGGTAACTCAAAACACTTTCACCTCTTCTAGTGCCAAATTAATTCTAGCATTGGAAATTAATTTCCTAGTGTGTTTTGGGAAGCAAGAGGTGAATTAATTACTGTGGACACCACGATACCATCCAAAGCCTACAGTTAGTCGTGGGTTCAGATTAGCATGAAACCAGTTGTAATTGGGTTCCGCTTCTTTATCATTCGAGAGCTCTTTTACATGACAACAGGACACTCACATCTCCAAGGGATACCTTTGGCACTTCCACTGCTTTAATTTCTTTGCACACCCCTGTTCATTATTGAAATCTTGGAACCAAAGCGGGGAGGTCTGTCTGTCTGCTTTATTTCACCTAAGCAAACTCTGCGCTCCCTCGTTGGCACAGGAAGCATTTACAAAAGTTGTTTAAAGAGCAACTGCTCTTCTTCACCGGGGATGCTGGTCTTTGCTCTGAATTTAAATCAGGTTCGTGGCTCAGAAGGGAAATGTGAGGCTTCTGAGCTGTGTTTATGAGCCGAGTGCTGCTGATGGGCTTCACAGGGCCTCAGCAGAAGGAGAGCTCATCGTTCTGGCTGTCTATTTAGGCAACTCTGTAGCCCCATATTGCCCTTCATCATTAAAACTGTGTGCAGAAGACAGAATTAGGAGGTTTAAAAATGCATAATGTAAATAAGTTCTGAATGCTGTCAAGTAAATGCAATTGTGTTGTTGGAACTGGAGATTCCTAGAGCCGTATTGGTGTAGGAAGTGGGCCCTGTGTCTATGGGAAAGGATTTAACTCATACAGATTTAGGTCAACAAGTGGTGTCCACACTGCCTGGACTTGTTTTCGTTGTTGCCATTACATTTCCTGTGTGTTTTGCTATGAAGTCTCATTCTCTTTATCTGTCTTGACAGATGGAATCAATAAATGTTACATTATCAAGTTTTATCTAAAAATGTCTCCCACTGATAGCGCGTTTATATCGTGCCATAATAGCTCTTTGTACCAAAGCACGGAGAGCTGGGAAAATCCTAACTAGTGAGTAAGCTTGCATTTTTAAAGTAGTAAAAAAGTTCTTTGTTCTACAGCATCCTATTTTTAGAGTGAACTTAATTAAAGTGAGTAAGGAATTTTGAAATCTGGAATGGGGAAAATTGGGTCATTATTAATTATTATGTATATAATAAATCCAGGGGCTGAGGTCTTTTTTTCTTCACAATGCACGTATGTCTTTTCCTTCCTCACAGGCATTTTTCATTACCAGAGGAATCAACTTCCCTTCTCTAAGGCCCTGGCTTAGCAACTTGCTGAGCTGAGAATCGAGTTGTAAGCACACAAGGAGGACTTTTTTGCTTTCCTCACTCTAGAGATTGTCAAGGGCATTTCTATGCTGAATTGCACATAACGCCCTGTCAAAATCCAGTTTCTCTAATGCATCTCTGCAGCCACTTTTCCTCCTGCCGGTCCTTCAACACCTTCTCCCTTTCACGTGCTCCCTGTCAGTCTGCAGTCGAGGAATGCAGGTTTCTGGAAATGGGAAGGTGAGGCTCTTGGGACCACAGAAAATAATAATGTCCCCAGTTATTATTTTCTAGTGGTGTTCATATACCCCAATCAATATAATTCATGTAGGTTTTCTCTCCCTGTCCCCTTTTCCTTCCTCTGACTCTTTTTCAGAGTCAGCATTCCTCTTGTCAACTGCCTTTCCTTTCCTGTTTTCTTTCTCCCCATCACTCCCAGCTCCTGAGCTCCCTTGTCACCTCTCTGACCTGGATTCTTTCCCATAGATGCTTGGTCCTTTTGTGAGTTCCCGTCTGTCAAATCACCACCTCTGCTGATGCTACACGTGTAGAACAACCTGCTCTGGGGTTGGGCAGGACAGAAGTGGCCTGTCTGTGTCATCTGGGCTCCTCCTTCCTGCTGAATCCCTGGGGAAGAGAGTGCCCAGGTACAACAGTGCAGAATTGCCTTGATGCAAACACCTCATCTGCAGTTCCTGGGCTTGGAGTCGCAAATAGGATCACTTCCAACTTGTGGCGTGCTTTCTACTCCCGTGTGACCCAAAAAACAATGAAGAAAGTTGGAAATATTTAAAATGAATTTTTTCTAACGAGAAAATGAAAATGCAATTCTACCTTTTCTTTTTTCCCTTTTTTTTCTGGTGTAATTTTAAAACCTCTCAAAGTTTGATTGTCTCATCTTTTGAGAAGTAGGGAAACACTGAGACACAAGTGGTTTTTCTCTCCCCTTCTTTCAAACTTGCCTTCATACTTCAGCTGGAATTTAGGATTGTTTGATCTTTCTGCAAAGATTTCCTAAATAATTTGTGTTAACTGTGCCGTGTTGATAAGGACTTACCACTGTGATTCTTCTGGTTTTACAGGGGTTGCTAAACTGTCAGGACTGCACTGGTTTGTGCTATTCAATATCTGTTTTTACCCTCATAATTCTTGGATTATTCCCTGTGACATCCTGTCAAATCCCTTCAGTTTAGACTCTTGTAAATGATGCCCCTTGGGTTTCTCTGAGTGCCTACAAATAGACAGGAAAAGTTCAGCAGTGATTAAAGCCCATCAATATACTCTGTCAAGTAGCTGCTGTATTTAAAACCATAGGTGGATAGATCTTAGTTTTGGAGAAATTGGTGAAGTAAAGTAATTATGATGTTTATTTCTAGGCTACATAAGAGGACTACAAATACCTACACCTAGATATCTACATATTTATGCAAAACAATGCACTTAGAAGAATGAAAAAAATAAAAAACTCATAGAATTTGCATTTTGCCTCATAAAACTCATTTAATTGTAGATATTAACTGCTATATGAATACTGAAGCATAAAAAGAAAATGAAGTTTTCACTGCAGCCCAATATTACGTTTTTGCACTTGAGTGTGGGTATTTCCATATGTGAGGTGCAGTTCTAATGGAATAATAGGTAGAGAGATTATTGTTAGTACCAGCTTTCCAGTAACAGGTGAAGGGTAATTCCTTCCTAGGCCAAAATTTCTCTGTGGCAAATAACAATCTTGAACTGCTGATCTGAGGCTTCAAGTTTGTATCTGACAGGCCCAGAGAAAGGACTTTGAATGTGCTCTTACACGGCATTAGAAGGAATTCTTCTAAAGCTACACCTGGAGATCTGCTAACTGTTGAGGGGGAGAATAAAAAAAATAAATAAGAAAAGGTTGGTTTTCCCTCCAAGCCAGGCATAAATCTCTTGATAAATCCAGTGCTGAAGGTCATGCTTTGCACATGCAATCACACACCCTGTGTATAATTTTTACAAGCCATCAACAGCTATGTTGCACACTCTAAAGTAGTGCATTTGTTTGAGAATATTGGTGCTGCAGTGACAGATGCTCAAGGAAGACCACGTTGAGAATTAAAAAGTCTACCTCAGGGGCCGAGTCTCTTGTTCACTTGTCTCTACTTTTAAATCAAGAGGCAGCAGCTTATTCTGAAAAAACCCCCAAACTTTGCTTTGAATGGCCTGTTCAGGAACGAGTTAACCCCAACCTTGCCTCTCATTAGGTTTTGTCTCACTTTGCAGGTTTTAAACAAGAGTGGAAGTGGTTGAAAGGTCCACCATGTTGTGCCTCAGGTTTCTAGAGGCTTCTGCTGCCGCCCCTTCCAACAATGTGGGTCATCCCTCTGCTGGAGCATGAAGCCAGCACTGTATTTGGACTTGTTCATTAATTCAGCTTCAGAACCCCAAATTTTCAAACTGCACTTAGAGGTGTTCCTTTGCTTTTTCAGGGAGAGGGGAGCGGGAGTGCAAAACAAAGAGGTTGTAGCCACGTTTTAAAACTGGAGCCAAATTTCAGAAGTCCTAAATTCAAGGGACGTGACTTCAGGTGCTGGTTTATATTTGAAACAGTGGCTGATGACAGGCAAGATTTAGATCTGTAGTCACTCAGACTCCTAAACTTTGGGATCAGGGTTTGGATTTGATCTGGGGATGTAGACCTCTTTTTCCTAGTTTATTATACATGCATCAAACCTCTCAATCTTTTACTAAGGTCCATATACAGGTCATAAGCACCTGCTGCAGACATTCCTTGCTGCCTTCAGACACCAATATTTAGTTTGCCAACCTGTTAGTCAGATCTACACTTCACAATGACTGCTTAGATACATTTAATTAAAATGATAGACTAGAGTTCAACCAAGAAGTGTTGAGATAATTTCTTTCCATAAGGGAAGAAATAAGATTAAAATCCAGAAGGGATCTACCCCTCCCTTTCCCATTTCTACAGAATTACCCTCAGCCATGAGATTATCTCCAGGGTTTCATGGAGATGCATAAGCCCAAAGCGTGCCATGAACACCTACCCTCGAATGGAATGATCTATCATTCACTCAAACAAACAAAACCCCTTCTGAGCCTAATACCCTTAGTGTCATCGTTAATTATAATATGCAATCATAATCATTTTGGAGGTAGACCTGGGGTTAATTTGGCCAATCAAGTGCTGATCATTAACAGTGGCCTATTCAAGTGTGTGAAAATGATCCCCTGTAGTTCCTACACCTCTGACGGAAGTAATATGTTGTGTTCTTTTTTCCTACAGGCTGTGTGCCAAAGTATTTATTTTCCCTGTGATTCCAATCCACAATAACTGGACACTTTTAGGTCTTATCATTTTTTTTTATGAGCAGGTGGATAGGAAATCATTTTGGCATAAAATAAACAGGGAGAGGTGCTGCAATGGGTTGTCTTTGTGTTAAGGCCTTACTGCCAGTCTTTTATTTTTTTAATCTTTCTAGTTTTCTTTTTACAGCAGGCTTTGAAACAATATGCAGGTTTGTTTTGTCAGAAGTACAAAGAAGGGGTCTTTTGTGGCATTCAGTTGTGCCACTCTCCTCCTACCTGTGCTGACTCCTCAGGAGCTTTGCTTCATTTGACAGTAGCCTGATAAAACTGATCTTAGAGAAACCCTAAAAGCAAAAAAAGACGTGTCAGAATCTTAAATCATCTCTGCTTTTGTGTTTGAGCCTCCATACAGCAGTTAGGGCCTGCTACCACATGTATATATATGCTAATGCACTTAGAAAATGGAGGGGGATGTTTATTTAAAAACAAAATTAGAGCAAAGCCTTTCTTCAATGTCACAACAGCACAGAGTACACAGTTGTGAAGGCAACAACTTTAAATGATGAAACTTTGAAATATTCCTACAGTATTTGAACAGATAGGCCTGCAGAATTCACGTTAATTGAATTAATTGCATGTCCTCTGATTTGATCGCCTTCAGTGAAATTGCAAAATAAGTTGTTTGTATATGAGGTTATAAATGGAAACAAGTGGATCCATAAGGTCTCTTTTCACTGATAAATTAATGAGTGGTGGACAAAATGACTTTAATAAAGGAGTTGATCCCTCAGATATTGGGAAGCTGAATAAAACTAAATGTCTACAGCTAGCAGCTCTTTCCCCTGTGCCTAAAGAAGCATTTCCCAAATCAAGTCCACCAATCACACTTTATGTCTTAACTACAGTGGATTGAACTGACTCAAAGTAACAGAAGGGGAAAAAAAAGTATGAATGATCCTATAAATCCTTTCTCTTCTCTGTTTAAGGATTATTGTCTGGGAAAAGATGTTGTATCTGTAAAAAGCTCAGGATAGAACAAGGTGGTGATGTGGTCAAAGGCAGCAAAAAGCCATAGTTAGAAGACATTTTGACTCTAAAACATTTTTGCCCATGTACTAGTGCTGAGGAAATATGAATGGGCACAAATGTCTATTTTTAATGAAAGAAAAGAGTTGATTCACTCTCAGGCAGCAGTAACGTAACTTATTTTACAACAGCAAGAGCCAAGCATATGGTATTCATCATTAGCAGTAGCAACAGAAGCCGTTTCTGCCGGGCCGTGGCTGGATAACACCACTCCAGTGGTGACTCCTGCCTCGCTGGGCTTCCCACCTTGCTGCTGGCAGCCCTGCCCTGCCACCACTGCTGGCAGTGCCCGTGGCTCCCAGCCCCAGCATGTCTTCCAAGATTCCAGCCCCATCAGCTGCTCTCATAGCTGTGGTCTTCTCAATGTGACAAGTTCTGTAATTAATGGTGTTTTACCTTTGTTTGTCCCTTTTTCGTGGTTATGAGCTGTGCTAATCTACAGGGCTATCGGGTCTATCTGAAGAAACACTCTATGACAAAAAGAGCTTTTTACTCATTTTCCCCCACCTCCTCTCTTAGCAATTGGCTGGGCAGCCTGGAAATGTGAATCAAACGTGGAGCTGTCAGTGAGCAGCTTTTAAAATGTCTTTACCAGTCCCCATAATCATTATGCTTACACACTGCACCAGCAGCTAAGCTTTGGCTTGATAGTCACAGCGATCATCTCCGTTCCTCTCCAGCTTTCAAAATGTTCCTCTAAAACAGACATTCCTGGCAATTCATCAGGATGGAGACAAATGTTTGATATCCATGTTGCTGATGGTAAAACTGAGATGCAGATTGTTTTAAGTGGCCAAACACAAGGGTGTTATGCAGTGAGAAATACCCACGTGGGTGGCAGCCCTGCTAGGTCCCTGTCACAGCAGTCCTTGCTTTTAGAATAGGCAAACTCCCACTCCTGTAGGCACTTCAGTTCACTTATTGATGACCTTGGGTCAGTTATTGTGCTGCTGCATTAATTTACACTCGAGATGAGAGCAAGTTTATGCTGCTATTTGTATTCAGCTATCAAGTTGAATGGCGAACATTTTGCTGACTTGCAATGGATTTTGGAGTGGGAAAAGTTGAGATCTGTGTGTTGTTATATTTGTGGGTACTTAGCAATTGGAGATGAGGCACAGATAGATTTCTTATAAAAGAGTAGAATTGCTAAAATTGCACATAAACTGCAGAAAAAAGGTGTGCTGTACCCAGTGAGGGTGGTGAGATCCTGGCACAGGTTGCCCAGAGAAGCTGTGGCTGCCCCATCCCTGCAAGTGTCCCAGGCCAGGTTGGATGGGGTTTGGAGCAGCCTGAGCTAGTAAAGGTGTCCCTGCCCATGGCAAGGGCTTGGAACAAGGTGGTTTTTAAGGTCCCTTCCAATCTAGCCTATTCAATGATTTTATAATCAGTTGTAATCTTTATTACCTGTTAACATTCTCCTTTGCAACCTTTATTCTTATTAAAAGTCACTATTCCTCAATATCAAGCATTCTTCAACATCAAGCATTCCTCTGTTCATCTCTGTATTAATTTAAACTGAGGGAGATGAATCCAGCCATGGGCTGGTCTGTGAGCGCTCTCAGCTCTATTGCTGTTGTCCTCAAAATTCCAACTCAGTTTGTACTTTGTTTTTACAAAATCCCTTGATATTGTGTAAAACATTGTTATGTTACGCTGTTGTAACATTGTGTCAAATCAGGAATATAATTGGAAGCTACCATTCATTCCAGAATATTTTAATTAGTGGATTTCTTTATCTGTCTTAAATTACTAACAACTTCCTCCCTGAAATAAGAAAAGTATGCAGGCTCTCATTAGCTCTGTCTCTGTATTGCACTTTAGCACTGCTAGAAATAGAAGTTTGTGACTGAAACAGGAGTTTTGCTTTCAGTACATTTGTGTTCTAGTCCCCTCCTCCCTCCACCATCCCCCAGTTTTCCATATGAAATACAATGCTTCTACTTTTCCTTTTTTGTTAAAGGTTGGTTCATAATGATGGCAAGACTATGTGAATACTAATACATGTATTTGTATTCTCCACTGTGAAGGCAACACCAGTTCTGTTCTGTAAATATGTACAGCAGTTTATTACTTTCATGAAATACTGGAGGAATGCAAAGATGAGAAGTTTAGTAGTTTGGTAAGAAAGCCAAAATCCAAACAATGCTTCAAAGGCTTTTAAAATAAATCTTTATGTTGGTGTTGACAAAACTGAAGTAGTGCCATTTGAGACAGATTTTTCCATTGAGAGGCAATTTCAAAAGCACAATTGCATTCATATTTGGCCAAAGTCGTGTCCTATCTGAGGCCACCTCGATGCAGAGCAAGCTGAATTAAAGCACTAGCCTCTATCCAGAGCTGGGGGACCTCGGGAATCCCTGTGGCTTCCAAGGAAGTTTCCTTGCTCACATGTAAGTTTGCAGAGGAATTGGTGGTTTATTTTGTAGTAAAAAATATCCCAGATACTTAAAGATGAAAAAAAAAGTCTGTATTTCTGCTCTGGACCACTTTGCTCACCTAAATTTATGTACCTGCTTGGCTGAGACAAACCATTAATCCTTGGCCTAAAATCCAAGGCCTAAAATTCATTAATACAACAAATTAATAATCTAGGGCAAATTTTAGTTTTGTGCATTTTTTGATAAGCTGTTTCTTTTTCATTCCGTGGAATACTTTTCCATCTGTGTAAATATTTGTGAAAAAACTGAACTGACTCAGTTTTCTGCTGGAAAAGGAGGATGTGCTGGGCCGAGCCTCTGTGTTCAGGTGGTGCTGAATGCCTGTCTGGGACAACCCTGGTCCTGTGACCCAACAAGTGGGGTGCTAGCTTCCACCGGTCACCCCACAGCAAAGCAGCAGCAATCAAGGTAATCAATGAAATTAGAACAGCGGAAAAAGGCTGGGCAAAGGAGAGGTTCAGTTGCAATTCTAAAGTTACAGGTTTCCATCCCTGCTTGTACCCCTTGGGGAGAGGAAGAGGAGGGTGGTGAGAGCAGGTGGCTCCACTCTGCCCTGCCCTTGCCCAGGGAGGAGGGGATGCAGCATCCCGGATTTTCAGAGTGGTGGCTGCATGGGATGGGAATGAGCGCTTTGGAGATTTGGTAGGAGCAGGCAGATTTTACCAACTTCTGTTGCCAAGCTGCACGCCACAAATGTGTTTGTAAGCCCTGAGAAATAAATATGACTGCAGCTTTGTTTATAAGTGGCATAAAAACAACAGAGACAGCCAGTCAACCAGCTTTTATAAATTATAATTTTGAACTGAAAGCATAATATGAGGTCAAGACTGCTGCTCTGATTTCCAGGAATTTTTCTTAATTTACTGATTTTTACTTAGTCATTCATGCACTTTTACCCATGTTCAAATGTTCAGGGCAGAAATAAATGTTTAATAAAGAGTATTATCTTTAAAGAGTAGATCGTGATGACTTCAAATTAAATTGTGGGGTACTTTAGCTCTTTGAGTAACTTCACGTTTTCCTGAGGTAAATGGTGTGCAGCCCTTCAGCTTCTGTTGCTGTATTTTGGGACTTCAGCTGCAGTTGTGTTTGTGAGCAGCCAAAATGGTCTTTGCAGCACATTGAGGAACATAGATTTTAAATTAGGTACTTAAATTAAAAAAAAAAAACAAACGAAAAATGCCAAAACCCTAATAAAAAATCCACAACAAAGGAAAAATTANTGCAGTTGTGTTTGTGAGCAGCCAAAATGGTCTTTGCAGCACATTGAGGAACATAGATTTTAAATTAGGTACTTAAATTAAAAAAAAAAACCAAACGAAAAATGCCAAAACCCTAATAACAATTCCACTACTGCTGTAAAATTCTCCCAAAGTCAGAGGTGTTGTGCTTGCATCACTGATATTGCTAGTAGATATAGGAATGGTATGAACTTTTGCTAATTAATCTCAACTGTCTATTTAAATTGAACAATATTTGCTTTTGTTGTTTATCATGCAGATGTCCTCCCTTTAGATTTTTTTTTTTTTTTTTTGCTTTTTAAGCTTTTAAAGCTTTTACTGCCGCCTAATCCCTTCAAATGTACTGTATATCACATTTATGAAATGTATTGGTACCAGAAAGAAGCAGACGACTTTGTTTTTGAACAAAGACCCCAGGATAAGGGGCAATGTTTTTCCCCTCACAGGTGATGGAGTACGTACAAAGAATGCAGCGGATAATGGCAGTCCTGTCCTCTGAACAGATGGTGATGGTCCTGTTGCTAGGATAAGGCCTGAAGAATTTAGTTTTTAATTCCACATTATTTGCCTCAGTGCCATGAATA
This sequence comes from Atrichornis clamosus, assembly GCA_013400975.1. NCBI lineage: Eukaryota > Metazoa > Chordata > Aves > Passeriformes > Menuridae > Atrichornis > Atrichornis clamosus. The sequence continues at coordinate 142,866 of WBMZ01001161.1, forward strand.
TCCCTAGGTTTCCTCAGGCAAAAATACAACAAATACACAGAAAGAGAAAGAGAAGTGACATGCGGATAGAAAAGGAGACAGAGCACGGGAAAGGACTGGAGCCAGGTCAATAGAAGCTTTTGGGAAAATGTCTGCTCAGCTGTCTGCAATCACCTGGGTTTGAAAGGCAGGCAGGAAGGAAGATTGGTTTGGCATGAGAACGAGGCCTTTGATGCTTTAGATACCACAGAGAAAAATACGCATTTCTTCCCATTAGAAGTCTGTTGACTTTCCTAATTAAGATAAACATGTTTCTGAAGAAGTTAGCTCTCACAGTACTACATTTGTAAAAACAACCATGCTTTTAAAATATATACACAGACAAGGACGTGTGCCAAGAACTAGTGCTGGTGTGGTCTTACAAATCACTTTACAGGAATATTTTTAAATCATTGCTTTATTTAAAAGTGAGCGAATTTCATTCCCTCCAGTCAATTAAATATCTAATTTCAACTCAAGTAGATAATAACCAAAGTATTTTTATATAAATGAATGAACAGTTAGAAAACTGTTAAACACACAGCCCTCAAGCATGAAAAATATATTCGTTTAACAGTTTTATTCTTTTATCACTAATTTACTACAGAGATTTTTGCACTTACATCATTTTTAGTTTTGGCACTGGAGGAAAGAAATCTTATTTCAAAAAAATTAATTCAGATTGAAATTCTGAAGGATCCCTGTGCCACCTGAATTATTCCATCAACCATATTACGGATGTGGTTGATGGTGCTGGTGGAGTTGTGATTTTTCCACAATGGCTGTTTGGAGGAAAAAAAACCTGTGAAAACACCCAGTGACTGTGTCCCCACAACAAAGCCCATGTTAAATGTCAAAACACATGCTGAATCCATGAAAGGACACAGTGCCTGCACAAAGGTGCAATGTCTGAGGTTTGGGGGTTTAATTGCAATATTCTACCTTTTCTGGGTACAAAGCCAGACTGTATTAAATGATTTAAAGGAACATCCATATCACTCACTCCTGTTTTCAGATGCTCTGGGATCAGTTAGTACTTGGTTCAAATTGTTGATTTCTCCTCCATGGTGATTCTGTTAACTGGGATGTGATCCACACCATCCCTGCCATGATTTGTCACAAAACTGTGTAGTGAAAAGGAAATTACATGATGCAAACATCTCACGTTTTGTGCCTAAAAATGCATTTGGAGGAAAATATAGATGAGACTACATGGGACAGAAAACATATTGTATGCCAAAATGCGTCATATATGTTATTTATATGTATGTGTTTATGCATATATATAATTCATGCTGTTATCCTCAAAAATCAAGAGAATTTAATTCTAACAATAACTGTGTTATGTTTCAGTAAGAGTTTCAAAACTGGCTCATTGAGATTTTTGCAGGCCTTCATGCAGTTTCTGTTCTCATTATGTATCCAGAATTATTAATAAACAATATAGAATGGATCAGAATCTATTGATATCCAACTGTCTGGATATCACATTGTCTTGGAACCTCATAATCACCAAACAGGCAGGAAAATAATCACTAATACATCCTCAACTAATATATTCTATTTCCAAGAACCCTTAGCACTCCTTCACTTTTGGCCTCAATCTGGTCAAATCTTCTCCCCATCCTCAGCATCTTGAAAAGTATTCAACCAACTATTTTGTTTTCTTTCTTAGTACCTCTAGATGTTACCTGGCTGTTCTCAGTTCTCATTCTTCCAGGGCACAGTCACTTATTCCACCACATTCAGAGGATTAATAGATTTTGCTTAATATTGGATGTTCATCGGGGAGAGGTCTTGGGTGCAGACAACATCTGACTGTCTGGGGGACACAACTCCAACTGTTACACGTCTTGGTGAGGCTGCCGAGTAGGTGTATTTTTCAATTTATTGTACGAAATGATGAGGTGACTTTGGTTCACAGTCCTTCATGCGTAAATAAATAAAAATACCTCTGAAACTTGATCAGAGATGAAAGAGACCATTTCCGTCGGAGAGCTGGAGAAGTGGTTTCCCATGCCGTGTGCTTTGCGACACACACAGAAGCCTTTGTGGCTCACGTTGTTTATTCTTCATATTCTGAGAAGGAGTCAGACACATGCCTTAAAATGGGATAATGTGTCACTTCTGACATTGCTCTTTTCCTATAGTTTGTGTTCTTTCCTCAAATATTGGCTGTTCTTTTAGAAGCCTGTTGTGAAGAAAGATATGTGTGCTATTCTTTTCAATTCCTCGTTCATAAAGTATCATACCCTGTGACCTTTTCAGATTATTAGAAAGGAATCCAAACTGGAAAATGTTTTATTTCTTAATCTCATCATCATAACACATGAATTTCCTTAAAAACTGAGTTTTCTTTGCTTTCTAATCTTAGATTGTTGGGTTTTTTTTTTGGTACAAAAGAAAAAGGTGCCAGTGGCACAGCTACCTCGTGTAATGAAACACATAGATTTCTCTTCTACTTATTTTATTTCTCGCATTCATCATTCATATTTAATGCCACAGGCATTTGACTTCTTAATTCCCTATATTGAATTGAAGAGGCATGCACAGCATGCACTCCAATTTAATGACTTGTAATTCTTCTTCATTGATGACACACTTTTTCACCTGGAAAACTTGTGGTGCCAAACTTCCTCTCACATGTGTGATTTAGTCAGTATCCTTAACAAGGTGGTGATGGCTGGAGAGTGGAACGACTGGAAAGTGTAAGGTCCTAACCTTAAATGCCTCTTGGTATGAGAGAACATTGGCCTGAGGGTTTCTCTGGTGAGATATATATATTTTTAAATTACTTTTTTCTATAGTTGAACCTGAGTTGTTGCCTTCTCTCCTACTGGCACTAGGACGTGCCTCTTTGCTTATTCATTCTCTTTTTGTGAGCCAAATTTCGAGTAACACACAACTTTCCCACCCATAGCTAATTAGCATTAATCTACTGAGTAGGTTTGCCAATAATAGTTTCAACAAAAAAGGTTTCGTAGACTTCAGCAGGAGTAGGAGATCATATGAATGATAAATTGCAGTATCTGACGTCAGTATTTTGGACTAAGATATGATGGACTAAGCACTATCCTGAACGCTATTGTTTATTTACAGACATCTCGTAGGACTGCTGCAGTTAGGGTTAGTTACTGGTAACAGCTTAAGATTTTGAAATAAAATATTGTGTAGAGCTACAAAGCATTCAGGCCATTATAAAAACATTGCACCTTTCCAGGTTTTCAAAGCACTTCAGAAGCATTTACCAACCCTCATAGCACTGAAACATGGGAAGTCTTATCTTTTATTGATTTCCCAAGTGGCTCGACTGAGACATTGAAGAGTTCTGGTTTGCTAACTGTGAGAACTCTGATAGCCAAATGCAATGTCTGAAGGAAAACAAAAAATGACACTGAATTTCCCCTCTAACTATTCCAGGGAAACCTTTTGGAGAGCTTCCCTCAGGAAAACAGAGGGAAAGACACAGAGAGATGAAGTTGCCTGGTTATTCAGGGAGAGCGTTCCTGAATGGGAACAGGAGGATGCAGAGGTGGTTTGCAATTCAAGTCAGCTCCAGAGTAGAGGAAGAATATCCTTCATTGAAAACTTGCTCAAAGGGTGTGTTCTTCATGGGGATAGGTGGAATGTGGATGGGGCAGGAGAAGATATTTTGGAAGAGGAAGGCTAGGTAGGAGAATAAGTCCAGTTTGGTTCCTTGTGTAGGCTTCAGTCTAGTCACTGGTCATGAAAGTGACGAAAAGGAATTGTGCAGCTTTTTGAACAGCAGTAAAATTTCTGCTTCTTAGTAGTGTATTGACTGGGGTTCTCTTTCTCTCCCCCTATGAGACTCTGTGAAAGCATTTACTGTCAGGGACCTCTCTGTGTTTGCCTGCTTGTGTCCATGACTCCAGCAGAGTAAATCCACAGCTGTTAGAAGGCTTTATTTCTTGTTGGATGTGTAGTGTAGAGCAGGAGAAGAAGGAGAGGTGGATGTTTCTGGTCCTTTTCAATCTAACATCAATTTTTCAGCAAACTCCAAGAAGTGAAAGAAGTTATGCTTGAGTAAGCACAGTTACCACAAGAAAATTGGTGTTACTCTGTTGATGAATGGTGATTTAACCGTAGTCTTAGTAATAGCCTTGAAGTTTTCCTTTGGAATATATCCTAAAACATTAAAAAATAAATTAATGGTACATGTTGTAAAAGATCTTAAAACATTTCCACATAGAAGGACAAAGTTTATGTCTGGGAGGGGTTTCAGAGGTCATCTGGTTCCAACTCCCATCTCAAGGTAGGAGCAGCTCTACCTAAAATGTGTTTTGGTTGTCAGGTGGTTTTCTCCCTTGGAAATTTTTTGTTATTTTCATAACTTTCCAATAGTTCTCCCTCCCACTCCCCCACCCTTGAAGATCTTAATGTATTTAGTGTTCTGATTTCTCTTTAGTAGTTAGAAATGTCTCAGAAAGTGATTATTAATAAATCATTAAAGGTTTGTATCTCATTTCATTTCCTTGCTGCTCTACTACTCTTTATTTCCAACTGTAGTATAAAGTCATTTTTAAAATAGAAGGAGGAATTTTTTACAACTGAGTCAAATCTAAATGAGGGCAAACCCAGAGATTTTTTTCCTTTACCTGGAATGCTCTTTGTTATTCAAACTATTTGCTTAGATAAAAGATTTCTTAGCATGATCTTGTTTAATCTGGCATCGATGAAGAAGAAATAATCTTGCATGCAGGGCTTTACAAACTGCGTGTCTGGAGCATTGAGTCACTCCACCAATAGGGCTTTCCTGGGAATAGGGAATAGCAAGGTTGAATATAAGGCTTGATAACCACAGATATTTTCAGTAGCACCAAAGGAGGTATGGGAAGTGATGAAAAAACTTATGAAAGGTAAACGGACTATAATTCATACTAAATATCTCCCCTTGTGCAGAAGCTCTTTTTAAATTACTCAGATAAATGAGCTCATTTATGGAATATTTTGTACTGCATGAACTTATATGGGCACCTGTCATGTATATATATTTTTAATACTGAACTCATATAGATGGCTTAAAGTCCCCCTTGCCCTTTAGTAAATTTAAATCTCCCACAAAGCTGCTGTACAGTAGTCATAAAGCAACATTTATGGTTCAACATAATTTCCCTTCATTTCTTTTTCTCTTTCTTTAAAAAAAAAAAGGCAGTTTAAAAGTAATAAAGCACTTCCTTCTGTAAATCTTTGATCTTTTTTCTTCCTAAGGGAAGATTAATTTGTAAATATGCTAATGGATTTGTATAATATGAAACCTTCATAAGAAAAACTACATTAGTTCATATGAATGAACACATCTATCTTATTCAATTTATAAACTAATGGCTGAGAGCATCAACAATGCGTCCTGCTTGGTTTCGTGTCCAAAATCACTGCCTGCCTTTCAAAGACAAGACAGAATTTGAAAAAAAATAAATGTGTTAAGTTGGGCCAATTTTGTTATCCCTGGCTATATTTTTTTTTTTTTTAAGTTTCTTTGCAGTAATGAGACTTTCTGCTGCTCCAGCCAGGTGAGTACCCTGCTCTGAAGAAATCCCAAGTGATGTAATGATCCTTGTGGATCCCTTCCAGCTCAGGATATCCTATGATTTAGGGTCTCTCTACTCCCCCAGCCATTGTGGTTGCACTGGGCCAAAACTGCCCTCTCTGCTCCGTGGTGGGAGGAGATGGGGCATGGACAAGGTCTTCATGGGGGCATTTAGCCCAATGGACGTGCAGTGAAAAGTGTTTCACTGGAACCTCCTCTTACTCCTGTTTATGTCCTGGGTGCCTCCAGGCGTTGCAGAGCCCCTTCCTCATTCCCTTTTTTCCCCACGGCCACAGTTCACCTCCTTCCTTGTTTTTGCCTTTATTTGATTTATTCTGGTGCTTAGCTGATAATTCAGGGAGGGTTGAGCTTTGCTTCATCCCTGCCTACCAGTGAGGCTGTGGCACCTCTACTGGAACTGTGGAAGTGGCAATGGAGAGAATGGGGTAGAACCTACTGTGTCCACTTTCTTTCTGCTAATGACTCTTTGCTACTTAATTTTCTCCATGTCCTTTTTCTCCTGGTGCTCCTTTGCCTCTTTCCTTTTCCAAACTAAGCAATCCTAATAGAAACTTGGCACTATTAAATGAAGCAGATGTAAAACCCAAAGTGTGTGTGTTGATTCAGAGGGGCTGAGCTGTAGGACTGTATTGTCACCCCAGCTCACGGGGAAATGCTGCTCTTAGCCATAGGCTCATCCCTCTGCTTCTCCACAAGGAAAAAATGCACGTGCTTTGGTTTTATTCCCTTCAATGTCTGGCATATTTTTTAATAAAAATGGTGTGGGGAGGATTTAAATTGATTTTGAATTTAGCCCTAATTGTGATCCAATTTTGTTTGCAGAACGAAGCTCAGTGCCGGAGGAGTCTCGGTGGTGACCTTGTACCTCTAAGCACCTCAAAGCTTTACACGGTGATTTTTCAGGCCCGGTTTATTAAGGTAAGCACAGATATGTTGAACTTCAAGCCAGCATAGCCAATGAAGGATTGTTTGATGTGCTTGGGGTGCTCAGTGCTGCGGAGCCGCGTCGTTAGCGGCTTCTTTTCCCAAGGGCTGACAGATTTGTGTCCGGCTCCAGCTCCCGGCTTTCATCCTGCTGCCATAAACAAAAGGTGTGCATTTCTTCAGGCGTGGAGCTTACCCAGGCTCCTTCCCTCATTTGATGCTATCATGCTCTGGATAAGAATAGAATTGTAATGTGCACCTTAAGGCTGGAGAAGGAGGAGCACAAGGAGGCAACCCACGGCTGATTCCTGGTGGGGGTGGGTGGGAAGGAAGTGTCAAATGCTGCTCAGAATAGATGAATATTATAAAGGGGTCTGGAAAGATCAGAAACAAGAAAGATTTAGATCTTTTTCCCTTTCTTTTCTCTCCAGGAAATTCTTTCCAGTTGCTTCTCAATAACAGTGGGGATGGAGGGTGGGCAGAACAGAACTGGTGGGAGAGATGTTGCTGTTGTAATGAACAGAGCTTCAGACGTGAGCCTGCAATGCCAGAGAGTCTGTTCCCTTTAAAAAAGAAAAGGCAGGGGGTGGAGGGAGGTTTAGGCTTTTCTCTAGCAAAGTTTTCTTCCCAACAGTCAAAAATAATAGAAAGTAGACATAGAAGAGATCTGTTAATTGATCTTGTCCATATCTTGCCCAACACAGGGTTATTCCCTGCAGCATATTTACTAGTGCTGAGTTCAGCTTTGTTTTTAAAACCTCCAGTGACAATCTCCCGAGGGAAGTGGTGAAAGCCTGACTCTACAGCCTACTACATCTCCTTGTCGATCTGCTTTGCAGAGGGAGACTCTCACAACTAGGAAATATTTTCTGACGTTCAGCCTACACCCCTCACTTTTTTTCTTCCTTCATTTCTGTCTTATTAATTCTATTTATACTCTTCTGTATCATGCAAAATAATGTCCTTCCAGGAGCACATCACGAGTTATAGCACCAAAAGGTTACGTTCTTGAGAAAGAAGAGCTTTGCCTAATGTTGATACTATCTCAACCAAAATAATTTAATTCCCTCACCCACTGCTGGCTCATAGGTGGTTGTTAAATAACTGCAGGTAGAAGTTTTGATCAGCCTTTAAACTCAAGACATTCTGCCTGAAACAGATCCAGTAAATCAATAGGGTGAAACCTTAGCAGTTAAAAAATTTAATTTCTAATATCTATCTTTTTTACTTGCTTCACATTATCAGTAGAAGCTTTTCTGCAAAGCATGTCCTTTTACATTGCCTTTCCCCCACTCCTAATCTTAGCACTAGATTGTGATTTGGTCAAGGTCCTACTTAAATAGTTTTGGGGTTGCCAACATGGTGTGTTCTGATATTCAGATCTCATAATCCAATTTTGAAATTAAAGAGCTCGGGGCAAAAACACTCGCACAACCGAAATGCATGTTTTTGAGCACTAAGCCAGTGTTTTCTTAAGAAGAATATACCAAATCTCCTCTTTCTCTTCCCAATTAATATAATTAAAGTCATGCACAAAATCCCCCTTTTTAGCTTGTGCCCCGTGTGAGCACAAGGGACAGCGGAAATGTGAGCAGGGCTGCGATTTCAGGAAAGGTATCTGAATTCCAGCTGAATGCAGAAAATATGCAGAAGAGCAACTGATTTATAGAGCCTCATTTGCTGTCTTAGCAGAACGACGTTCTCTGTATCCCCAACAATAAAAGCAACAGCAAGGAAAAAATAAGTCGGTGTGTTTCCCCCCCACCAAGGTTTTTTCTCCCCTCTGCCCAAGTCATTATTTCAAGTTTCTCAGTATTAAATCTAAAGGTTCATCAACTCACATCTTTACAGCTCTGTCTTTCTGTATACAGGACCCTGTCTGCCTGTTTCCTCTATTGCACTATTTTGTTTGTACTACTGTAATCATTTTGCTGGCCCAGATCTGTGTGGGTGTGCTGGCAGCTTTACAACAAAGTTACATGGGAACTGAGTTAAGGTTGAATATTTATTAGAAGAAGCCATCTGGCGTCAGGCTGTCTGTACAGGGGGGCTTATTTCTTTAGTAGTCTCTCCTTTTTCTTTCTAGCTCTTCCTCCCTCTCTCTCCGTTTCTCATTTACGTGCCGCATATACGTGAAAAGTGGAACACACATCTTGACATATTGATTTGATTCTTGATATTTATAGCAATTAACCCCGCTCATGTGATTATCCCTGTCGCCTCACCCCATACCTCTCTCTCTCTCCCCCTCTTTTCCCGTGGTGGGGATGCTCGGGGTCTGTTCCCATGGTGGCAGCCCCCCGGATGCTGCAGGGCTCCCACTGCAGCCCCTTCCTGCTCGTGCTGCTTCCCATAGGCTCCAGGCAACTATAGCCGTGCTTAAACATCTCTCTGCTGCTCCTTCCACACTTTCCCTCCTCCAGCTCGTGAGCTCAGAAGGGAGTGCTGCGCTCCAAAAACTCGCGGCTCACCATGTTAAACAAACTGGCCGGCAGAAGGGTGTCCGTGCTATTTCACCATTTGTATGACATCGCCAGCCTTCAAAGTGCAGCACTAAATTGCCAAAAGATGTTTACTTTACTTGCTTAAGAGCTCCTCGTAATTCAATTGTTCTCCCTCCCGCAGTAGAAACACACATGCATCCTGAGCTGTGCTCTTGTGAGCTCCCACTAGTTATTTACCCACGGGGTTTCCTCCGTTGTTTTTCACACTGTCATTGACTTCTTTAATTTTTTTTTTTTTTCAGGGGCTTATGTCTCAAGGTAATTTGTTTTTTCTGGGGTGCTCAACCACAAGGATCTTGAAACATGCAGCTGTCTGGCTGCCTTTTTTTTTTTTTTTCCCCTCAGTGATAGACACTTAGTGGTTTTTCCAAAATAATAAATTTTTTCCCTTTTTTGTTTTTAAACATGCACAAAGTCGGACATCCAAAACTGTTGGTCACCTTGGAAAACCTTGACCTATTTTTCCTAGCAGGCCAGGGAAGCTGATGCAGTCAAGCTGGCAGCCCTTTCCCACCATTCCTGACTTTTGTAAGTTAATATTCCGACCTCACAGCCTTGCATAACCTCCTGGTCCGTCGGTGTGGTGGTTTTGGTGGTGATGCCAGGTGGGAGAAGAGGAGCACTGGGCAGCAGAGATTCTTTCCACTGACAGAAACAGTGAGTCACTCCTGTCCTGTGATTATTCCCTGGCTTTTTTTTTTTGCCAAAAGCTGCCTGCGGGGATGAAAGGAAAGTCCTTTCTCTGTGACCTACGCTGGGGGTTAGCAGCCTCCCAAGCTCCAGCAAAGCACAACACGTGGGCTGGTTCTGAGCAGTGTAAAACAAGGAATGAGGGCTGGGAGCCATGGTGCCTTGAAGGATGTAAACTGGGAGACGTGGTGGTTCCCAGCTTCAGCCTCCCACTGCTCTTCTGCTGGCTGGGTGATTGGCAGCACATTGTCTCCTCCCCCAGGTAGTGTCTCTAGGCTTGTCATGTCTTTTTCTATGTTTAATCTGGGAAAGAAAAAAATAAGGATTTTTCCACATGGTGTGTCAGGATGGATGAGTAACGGTGCTACTTGTGGGAAAGGGATGGGGAGTGGAGCAAGGAGGTGGTCCAAAGTGGGAGCAATGCAAGGAGGAGAAGATTGTGAGGGATGGGTGATAAAGGAGGCTGGAAAGAGAAGCAGCTGAGCTGACCTTCCATCCTCTTTTCTGAGTTTAAATGAAGGAGGTTGCTCATCATCGATACAATTATTCTTTCATCTGTGATATGAAAGGGGGCCAAGACAAGTCCTCTGCTGAGTGCCAGTGATCTTAGCTTCTTCTTCTCCAGCAAAATGGGAGAGGAGGGTGAATCATGTAGGCTTTGTTTTCCATGCCTTGTGCCCAATGATGTGAGCGCCTCAACTTCCATTGCCCAGCAGACTGGAAGGGTTGTGTTTGTCAGTGGGCAAGAGACATTGACTTTGTTACTATTGTTGATTCCATTTGTCCTTTGGAAAGACACTTAAGTCTCCATGTCTCAATTTTAAAAGCATAATGATAATTGCCTTCTCCTACAGGTATTGCAAATTAAAGGCTTCTGTTGGTAGTAAAATTCTCTGAGGTGCCTAGAAAAAAAGTTGTGTCAAGGTGTGTGGCTCAGTCAGGCCTTGTCAGGCCTGTAAGTTTGGCAGTGATGCTTTTTCACTGTTATAAACTCTATTTTATGTACCAAAGATCAGGCTGAACTGCTAATTACTGGTGTGAACAAAGTAATAAAAAAGGGGGTTGAGTTCAGGTTTGCTTTAAAGCTTGTTGCACTTATCAGCTTCCCATGCTCTCTGCACAGACAGCCTGAGCATTAATCTCTGGTGAAAAATGTCAGTGCTTGCCCCAGGTTGGTGTTACACAGAGCAGACCAGACCTGAACAATGACAGTAACGGGGCCACAGCTTCTGCTGCAGATGAGAAAGCAGCCCTGAGACAGGATGAGTGTTCAGGATGAAGCAGGACATGGGAGAACCTCAGTGCCAGATTGAGTGCGTTGCGCAGTGAGTACTGTCACCAATTAAAATAACCATAAAAAGCCAGACATTCCTCACTGGAATAACTCATAACAGATCCCTAGCGCTGCGTTACCTTTCAGCAGAGCTCTGTGAGTCAGCCATGGCCTCTCAATGTGTGGATCTGATCTGGAAAGGAGGTAGAGGAAAGCTTGTGCCCATCCCAGACCACACCATCTCAGTAATGTCACTGTATGTGATGGCCCTTCTGAGGCTCTTTCCCCATCTCCAAACTCAGCACAGCTTTCCAGTAATCCCTTCTGTTGGTGTCCTCCTCCTTCCTTGTTAGGACAGGCACTCCCAGAGGATAGCTCTTCTGGCTGATTTGGGGATAACTTGCAAAGCTAGTGACTGGCAGCATCACTTGTCAGCTGTCCTGTCTTATTAAAACACCAAATTTGGCTCTCTGTGCTCCAGGTGTGGATTGGGAACTATCCCAGAGTAGAGGCAAAGGGAGCTAGAAATGAAAACCAAGAAAACAGGACCCCTGAGGCCCTCTGTGTCCTTGCAGAACCCCCTTAGCCCTTTGTTTTAAAAAATGACACCCAGAAATCCTCAGAGCAGCTAATCTGAAGTGTAAACACAAAGTAAGGGAATGTGTGTCTTAATGTGTGCCTTCAAGCTGACAAGCAGCTTATTTTCCAGTACCAGAAGTGAGTAAATACTTTACATTTGTCTGTTCCCATCTTTCCAGGTAGTTATTAAAAAGATTCCATTGAGCCTTTTTTCTGTTTGATCAAATTTACCTGTAGCTAAATTTATCGAGTTTTTAAACACATGCGTATAAAGGTGCTGGCGTGTATTTGAGTGAAAAACATAAGCTGAATAATAATAATAATAGCAAAGTAAAATGCAGACTTCAAAATATGAATCCAAGCACTGTGATTTGTCCTGGAAGAGACAAGGATCTGAATTGTAGTGGGACCACGTGGCCCCTGTGGTGGAGCAAATTCGTCCTCCCAGCCCAACGATTGTTCAGAGAGAGCCAAGTGACACAAACTTGTTAAATAACAACTGGGCTAAAATCCTCATTGGTTTAGTGTTTTGCACAGAAAGCAAGAGTCTGTGACAAAAAAAAATGCATGTATTTTGAATTTTTGAGTGTGAAGTATTTTGCTATCAAGCCCTGTCTATACAGTATTCATATTCTTCTACAATTGCTGTATTTTACAGCAGAGAAGCCTCCTTGGGATCCTAAAATTTATTTTTTCAGACGTCAGTGTGACCAAACAGGCATGCTACAGATAACACCCTTTTATTAGAGGGATTTATGCTGCATCCCCAGTCCCTCAGAGCACCCTGGCTGTTCCCGTGGGGCTGCACCAGCCCCAGATCCTCCACTTATGAAACAGAAAATGGTTTAAACCCCAAACTCTTCTCTCTACCGCTCATTTAGTCCAACCAAATGTGTTTGATTGTTGTTTCTTGACTTTTTCTTTTCAGACACAATTCCTCTAGGCTATTGTTATTTCAACAAAAGAGGGGGAGGATAGGCTCAGCGAGTCACTCTGCGGCTTTCTGGTGAGGAATTAAGAAATACTCTAACAGTTTAATAATGATAATCTCCAAATAGTTCATAACGGCATTAAGGGTAATTAATGACATTTGAACAGTAAGAGTACTTAATCCCTAGGGAAATGTGATAGTCACAATTTTATTTACATCTGAAGTTGTTTCAAAGGTAAAGGAAAGAGAGTAATCTGTTTTTAAAATGGTTTCATACTTGCACTCTCTCAGATTTTATCTTAATTTATTATAAGCAAATAAAAATAATAGCTTTTTCACCAATAATAAAAGCTGCATTCCATGTTGGATCCAGAATTAAGTTAAAAATAAAGAGGAACTCTTATATGTTTCCTGTGGGATTAAGTTTTTCTGAAAATTATAAATCACCAGTGATACTGTGGTATACAAAGAAGGATAACTTCTTCTAAAAGACCCACATATTTACATTTTAAAAACATTTTTCATAGCCTTTAGAGCCATTAAAAGAACTTAAATAATTTTGAGGATAAATGCTATCTGCTATACCTTTTATGTTTTAGTAGCGCTTCTTATTTTTTCTCCACAGAGCTGACCTCCCTAAACCTTTGAAAAATGCTGTTACATCCTTTTACGTTTTCACAATTTTACAATGAGGGGAAAAATAACTCCTGTGATAGTTTTGGAGATAATACTTGAAGCAGCCTGGTTCAGATGTTTAGCTTTTGAAAGTCAACAGAAGGAAAAGGCTTTCGTTGACCTTGGGTTTTGAGAATAAATAGGATAACACCTGATTTGAGACAGGAAGCTTTAGTTGGGGTAAATATACAGAGCAAAGCAGAGGGTGTCAATCCAGTTTAGCTTTTGAATGCAGCCTCTGCTCTTTTGGTTATGCTCTTGAGCCTGTTTCTACTTTTGGCTCTTACATTCCACAGAACTTCTGTAAAATCAGCAGGGACAGTGCTAATAAATTTATAATGTTGTTTTGTATTTCTGAACATAGTACCTCAGTAATTAAGTGAAATATTTATGATGAATATAAAACAATGCAAATTCATTTGTTTGCCTGAAAGCCAGCTTGTTATTTATTTAGATTTATCTTTGAATGATTCTTAAATTGAATCACAGTATGAATGAGGGTGATATTTAAAGCAGAGAAATTTTGCTATGGTGTATTGATGCATTACACTGTATTAGCTACTGTTAAAGCTATGCAGAGGATGATTAAAAAAACCCAGAAAACAAACAAAAAAACCCCTCTTTGATCTGAAGATCATTTTTTTTCGTCTTTTTTTTTTTTTTGGTGTAATTCCACAAGCTAAACAATTCCCCAATGCTGAAATCCTTGGTAAACCTTATGTTTCATTATAGCCAGCTGTACACATGCAAACAGGATCCTGAATTATTGGACAGGTAGGAGCAGGTTCAGCATAATGTGATCTTATTTTCACCTCAGCTGGCTGTTTTCCTTCATGGGCTACTACTTCCAGTAGTATTTGCCATTTACTCTTTTCAGTCCTCTAACTAATTCTAATCCAATGAATGTAGTGACCTATGAAAGGAAATGTCTGTGCAAAGTGTCCCTGTGTTGATGATTATGAACTAAATTGTTTACTTCAGTTGGATATTTTTTTCCTTTCCTAAGTGAAAAATATCTTCCAAAAATAACTTCCTTTGCAAACATAATACTGTTGCTCTCCTCGGCTTTCTGCTTGACAGTCATCATGTTTCTATCATGACTAAGGAAGGTTATCTTAACTTGGAAACATGAAAAATGCATTTGTTTAGTTTAAAAAGGATATTTTATTTTGAAGCCATTATGTGAGAAAGTGTTGTGCATCCGCTAATAACAGCAGCTATAGATTTTTTATAATATTTAATCTAATTTTGGATGGACTGCTAATGTGCTGAAAAATTGTACACGTGAGAAAACTTCACTAAGAAGCACTTTAGCAGTGTATGATATGAACATATCTTCTGCTTCTTGCTTGATCTTGGTTTTACCCAAAAAACCCTGAGTGATCAAAGGTGACCAACTCTTCCGTGAGTTGTCCAGGAACACTTTCCATAAGGTTCTGTCTTACCGCTGAATCTACAGCCCATACCTGGGTGTTGGGGGAACATATGGCCATTAATTGGGAGCTTTATCCCTCAGCTTTATCACCATCTTACATTTATTTTATAAGCACATAAATAGACTTTAAAATAGCTTTGCCTCATTACACGACAGCATGTAGGTTGTGATGTTCAGACCGGGAGCAGGGTGCCTGGACAAAAGCAGGGAATGAAGATTCTTCTCCCTTCTGGTGTCGTATGTTGCCACCAAATGTGCTGCCACCAGAGCACATGGACTGTGATACGTGAGCAGGTGGGGACACAGGAAGGAGCTGTGTGTGTCACTGCTGAGCTCTGACATGTTCAGCCCAAGGGGAAGGTAGGCACCTGCAAGGATTTGCAGGTTGGCATTTCTATTTTTTGTTGGCTTCCCAATATCGTAAGAGGGAGATGAAAAGAAGACTAAGGAAAATGTGGGCCCTCTCTGGAAGGAAATACCCAGGATATGGAGTAGGCTGAGATACTCAAGGACTTTTTTTGCCTCATTTTTCACTGGGAAGTGCTCCAGCCACACCACCCAAGGTGCAGGGACTGGGAGAATGAAGAGTTGCTCACTGCAGAAGATCAGGCGTGAGTTCATCTGTGGAACCTGAAGCTGCACAAGTCATGGAACCTGATGAGATGCATCTATGCATGTCCTGAAGGAGCTGGTGGATGAAGGTGTTAAACTCCTGTCCATCATGTTTGAGAAGTCGTGGCAGTCCAGTGAAGATCCCACTGACAGTAACGGGGAAACAGAACTTCCATTCTTTAAAAAGGGAAGAAAGGAAGATGTTCACCTCTGTGTCCAGCAAGACGATGGGGGAGGTCCTCCTGGAAACTCTGTTAAGGCTGGTGGGACATAAGGATGTGATTTGTGATAGGAAACACAAATTCACTAAAGACAAATAGTGCCTGATGTGATGCAGTCAGGGAGTTGTGGATAAGGAAAGATAAGTTCATCTACCTGAACTTGTGCAAAGCAAATATGCATCACACGTGGATTATCAATGCCTTAAAACATAGCCCTTAACTTTAAGATTTAAAGGGCTAAATTTTCAATAAATCACCCATGCCTGCTGCTTACGTTCCGGGGCTCTTAAAAATTATTTGAAACATGCTGTAGACACGGAAGAGGGCTCAGTAAATTTAGTTGGCTTGAAATGTGCTACTGTGTGTTACTACGAGAATGCTGCTCGGAGCCTCTTGCTGCCGCACGCGTCTTTTGGAAAACAATTTCCTTTTTGGAAATGCAAATCAGGCGCTTTAGTTTGATGGCATAGTAGGACTCTGAAGTCGAGTAGGCCTCCATTGATACAGAAATAGTAGTCACGGAAAAGGTAAATGAGTGCTGTGTTATAACTTTTTTTACTGCAGGAATTTCTTTTGTGATTATGCCCTAGAAAACTAAAATCCAGACATTATGGGCAGTCTTTGTCCCTTTTCCTAGATCAAAAAGTATTGCTATACCTTCCTTCTCTACAGGCATTCCCAGGAAAAAGACAAAGTTGTCAGCTTCAGTATGTACAGCAATACTCCTCCTCTTCAAACCTCAGTGGCATGAAATTTTCAACTTTTTTTTTTATTTTTTAAATATAAAAAATTATTTCTCCTGGTGGATTGCCCATATGGAGAGATTTAAAGAAATATATGAGGTACATTCATAACAAAGAACAAGCAAACATTCCCACTCTCTCAATTACTTTTGATTAAAAAAATAAAACCCAGTATTTTTGAGCAACTCTCATAATTTTAGGGCTGTCTCAAAGCTTCAGAGCCCTGAGTTGGCAAAGCCATAGATGTAGTGAGTGTGCTGTGGAATGGTATGGGAGGTGGAGTTCTGTGACTGTCTCCATCCAGCTCCAGAAAGGAGGCTAAAAAAACCCTCTTTGAAGGAATATTTTGGTTAATGTTATATTTCCTGATATTCCCGGATTACATGTACAGTGTAGTCACAAGATTGTTCAAAAATCTAAGAATAGAGCTCAAAATACTCAAGATAGGACTTCAGAGCTACAAATAACATTCAGCTCAGGGGGCAGAAATAGCCTGTGCTCAGCTCCTCGTCGCTGCGCTGGGCACGACAGTGGCAGGGCAGGGATGGCAGCAGGGCTCCAGCCCACGCTGTCCAGTCCCGAGCTCTGCTGCTCCTCCAGGCTCCCCTGTCTCCCTCCAGATCCCAAACTCTCCGTGACACCCGTGTCCATGGATATGGTTGGACTTCACAGCATCATAGCGTGGCTGGGGTTGCGAGGGACCACCACATCCCACCCCCTGCCGTGGGCAGGGACACCTCCCACTATCCCAGGTTGCTCCAAGCCCTGTCCAACCTGGCCTTGGACACTTCCAGGGATGGAACAGCCACAGCTTCTCTGGGCAACCTGTGCCAGGGCCTCACCACCCTCACAGGGAAGAAATTTTTCCCAATATCCCATCAAAACCCCCTCTCTTTCCTTGTTCTGTCACTACTTGCTCTAGTAAATAGTTTCTGTCTTTCTTGTAGGTTCCTTTCAGGTCCTGGAAGGCCACAGTTAGGTCACCCTAAAGCTTCCCTTCTCCAGGTTGAACAATCCCAACTTTCTCAGCCTTTCCTCCCAGCAGAGCTTCTCCACCCCTCTGATCATCCTGGTGCCTCCTCTGGGCTTGTTCCAAGAGTTCCATGTCCTGTGCTGGGCACCCAGAGTCGAAGGCAGGACTGCCTGGTCTCACCAGGGCAGAGCAGAGGGGCAGAATGACCTCCTTAACTGGTTGGTCAATATAAATAGTAATAATTTTTCTTGGGTCTGAGCAGTCATATTAAGTTTTTGGCCTTGGCTAGCTGATGTCATTTTAGAAAAGTAATTGGAAGGGGTCCATGAGAAGTTAAAAGTGCATTTATTCTGAGAAAAAAATAAAAAGGAAGTTAACAATGTATTTATTTATAGTAATGCTTTAAAATTTCAGATGGACTTTTTTATTGAACCCTGCAGTATGTTTTTGGTATGGGGACTACTAGTTCTCCTTCCACCCCCACAGAAACCCCACCCCAAACCCACATTAATGTTGTTAATAACATAACTGCCTCAGTCCTAAAATATGATTCTCTGCTGTGGTTGGCAGTGCTGGGGAAATGGCTGGCTAAGTGGATTTTAAACCACAAAATGCTGATCATGAGTCCAATATTCACTTTTCAGCCTTGGGAGGAACAGGATTTTGACCTCAGAAAAGGCACAGCTCCTGTACTTGTTAACATCCTCATGGATATCTTCTTCTTTAAGGGAGGCTCTATGGGAATAGAGCATAAGACATAAAGCAAATAAAAGTGATAGTCAGACTACATAAAGGGCTAGTAGTGAAGTCATGGTAGCAATGAAGAATGGCAGAGAAGTGAAAATGACAGTTCAGAATCCAAATTTTACTCAGAAATTGAACTGCAGATATTGTCACTGCTCTTATTGACTTTCTGAAAGCCACTTGTGCTAACAGAATTTTATCTCCATACATTTAAGTGAGATCAGATACTATGTCAGTAGCAAAAATTTGCTTTAATTACGAGATGAAAATAATTTTTAGTGGAAATTGAAGTCGTTTAGGTCTCAATCCTGCAAAGAGTTTTATGCTTGTGTTTAATTAGTGTTAATGTCTCTAAGTAGTCCCATGATGAATCCTATTGATGAAAACGGTGCTGCTCAGCTTGGGCACAGCTAAACATATAAATATGTCTTTGCAGGGTTAAGGCTTGGTTTACAGTTGCACAGATTGATTTTTCACTCGAGGTCTTAGAAAAGCTAGAATTCTGCATTAAAAATACATTTTGATTTCACTGTTTTATTGCCCTGATCATCAAGACAAAGGCTAGACATAGCAACCTGCTGATCCATGTACTAAACCACACAGAGTCCTTGCTCTTGGCCCTAAGAAAAGGTTTAAAATCCTTATCATTCCACTGGTCTGATTTCCAGCCTCTCATAGCCTCTGTCATTCCCACCAACTAAAGTATTTCCACTGTCCTTTAGAGAAAAGCAAAACCAGAGCAAATTATTCAGAGTAGCCACCTGCTTCTGTAGTTTAGATCACCTAATCAAAGAACAAGGGCACTACAGCGAGGGAAAATTCAGTTCAGACAGCAAATAACATATCAAATATTGAGAAGAACAGTGTCCTCAGTGTTTTGAGATCCCTGCTTATCAGTTGGGTACCATGAAATGGTCAAATATTCTGAATTTTTGATCATGCGCTGCATTTCTTGTAATTCAATACTTCTCCCAAATTAAAAAGCAAATGAGGCAAGAAGATGTTTGTCCCATTAGCAATGTGCAAGTGAAAGTCTGCAAATAATTAGATATCTAAGATACAGTAAACTGATAAACATTTTAAATTATTAAAGATATTAATAAGGAGTACTAAGGAGTTATTTTTCCAAATAAGAAATGATTTTCTGATGAAAGGGAGAAAAATTATTCTGTGTCAGTGAAAAACTTGTATGTTGTATGGTGAAAAGTCCATGAAATTAAGTACATTTCCAGTTGATAAAGTTTTATTCTCCTGGAAGAACATATATATATTTGATAGACACATGTGCACACCTCTTCTTATAATCCCTCTCAACATTTTGAATTTCTATTACAAATTTTCTCTAAAATCCAGACTTTCAATTCTAGGAATACTAAGAGTAAGTATTCTAATAACCAATTTCTAGGAATGCTAAGATTGCACACACGAGGTCGAGAAGCTTTGGGTGTGGATGTGGCTCCGTGGGTATTCCAGTGTGAGTTATGCCAGACTAAGAAAGGAGTTTCCCCTGCCTGGTGTCCTATTTGCCTTTGCTCAGTTCTGAACACGGGGAGAGTTATTAACTTGCTTATATTAAAAAAATCTATGTTATATTCCTATTTTGATACATGGTGAAGGCTGGAAAAATCTTTATTTTAAATGTGAAACCATCTCCATTTTCCTTTCTTTTCAGTGTCTTCCCAGTACTATTTTATTACCAGCCACTAATGTTGATTATTTTTAAATACTTGCTTCTCTCTGCTTTCCCCCAGCCAGCCCCATGTCAACCAAATCTACAGGAGCTCTTCAGAATAAACCCTTTCAAATATGAACACTGTTTTTTCACTCTGACCCTCCTGATGGACCTGCCCTTTTCTTCTTTGTGGTCAGGAAAATAATTTTCCTTACAAAACTGTATTCCTACCACTGCACTTGTTGCCAAATCTGAAGGTTTCTTTGAGTTTTCATGGGATTTTGCTGACCTGATGCAGTGTAGGATGGTGCTGGAGAAGAAAAAATTTTTTTGCTGTAGTTACCAGTTTTCCATGGTTTCTGCAACCATTAATAAAAAAATGACAAAATATCCTTGGATTTTCGGATCCTCAAAGTGGTAAAAATAGTGCTCTTTTCATCTAATTTAGAGGAGCAATGAAAAGATAAATATCTTGAGTCTTGCTGAGTATTAAGGTCCTTCTGTGTGCAAATAACCAGTGTGTCTTCAGAGGAAATATCTGTGAAGGCCTGTGAAAAGGCTTTGTCTCACTTGACCACTGTCCTCCCATCGCATTCTGCACATCCTGTCCTACCTTTGCTGGCCACAGGGTACTTGAAATGTCTTTCTTAAGTCATTGCCTGAGCAGTGTTCATTTGCTTGCACTTCTGTGTTAGAAGACTCCTCCAAGGGCTGAGCTGCATGCTTGGCAAGGGAAGGTGGAGGATTAGAAGATCCCTTGGTGAGAGGATTTCCTTGTGAGCAGAGTGAAAATCAGGAATAATTCTGCAAGGACTTGGGGCCGATTTAAGGGAAAATTTGGAGAGATGAGAAGTGACCCCCACTGGGCTATAGAGAAGGGCAATGAGATGCTTTGAGAGGAAGGGATAAAATGTAAAATAGCAGGGTCAGAACCATTAAATCTCACAAGACTTTGTGTTTAACTAAGCTTGTCAAAGGCTGTGTCTTCTCCAGCGTAACGTGTGCCCCTTCCTTCCCTCGCTTGGTGTTCAGCCCTTGCCTGTGATGGTGGATGCACTGCTCCAGCCTGTCACACACAGCGCGGCACCAAACTGGGGGCTGCTCCTCGCCCTGCGACTCCCAGCTCCTCCCGGCTCTGGCACTGCGAGTTCCCTCTGATCTCAATGCCTTCAGCTGTTGTCCTCCGCATGGGGGGCCCTCGTGTTTGGCAGCCACTGCTGGATCAGGCCCATGGATCTGCTACCATGGCTCATCTTCTCCAGCTTAGCTCCAGGTTATCGGCCCGAGGATGGAGTTAGAGGTCTTTGATCCCCATGGAGGAGCAGGGCACGTGACACATGCCTTGGCAGCCGGAAGGCACAAGGACCAGGAGAGGTTTCATCAGGAGAGAAGTCGAGAAGTAGAGAAGGAAATTGTTGCACTGCTCGTTCTGAGAGAAAACACACTCTCCAAAAAAAAAAAAAAATTCAGCAGTTGATTTATATTTCTATTATAGGCTTATCCTGTTAGCTTGTTCTTAGAGAAGAGCTGTTCCCTGAGGTACAATTTATCCTTTTTAGAAACTCTCCTCCCCCAAGAAACTTGCAACAGTGGAAAGAACAAAAGTTGGGACGGTGCTTGAAGGAGGAATCTAACAAAAGCCACTGAGCAGCTGGATTCAAGGCTGCGTGCAAAGGAAAACTCCTCTGGGTGCAGCCACTCAGTGTAAATACTTGAGAAACACTTGTCTCTCAAAGAGAGGGACTTTATGAGAGTTCTAATGGTCATTTTAAAGGTTTTCCCAATAGCAGCATTTCCCCTAAATGCTGTTAAGGTGGTGTTTTGAGAGCTACAGAAGGTAAATTAGGAACAATTCTTGAGTACTCAGATTTTCCTGGTTTGTTTTTTCTCCGTGGAAGTCCTGGGAAAGACAGAGGATATAAATGTAGCGGGGGAGTGGTTCGGTGCAAGAGATATGAAAGATAAAGTTGTGTCAAGAGCTTGTAGAATGCAGGAGACCTCTGTATCCGTGAAGACACGGCTGCTGAGTCAGGCCTGTGGCTATGTGCACACTCAAGAAATACACATGTGCTGATAGAAAACAGATTTAAAAGGTAATCGTGAAATTGCTTTAGAGCTCTGGATGTGTTTGGAAGTTTGTGACTGGTTGTCAGTGATGTCATAACCATATTTATTATAGCTCATAAATGGATGGGTCTGACTGTTTTCCTTATTTTAATGTATAAATTGCAGTTTATAATGGCAATAAAACACTCCAGGCTGTGCATTTCAGGGTGATTATTGCATTTCTCAGGTGGTTAAAGTTACTCTAACTGCCTTTTAGCTCGGATTTCAATAGTATTTGCCCAGTGTTCAGGCCATTTTTACTTGTATTTTTATGTACAAACCTCAAATTAAAGTGTTTTATTGCTTTTTAATTAAAATGTTGAAGTGTAAAGAAGGAATGGTCACAGGCAGAGAGAAAGTCGCAGTAGTAGGTGTTTTGATGAATGCATGAGAAGGGAGAAGGGGAGAGGAGAGGCTGCAGAGCCTGTCACTGTGTTTGGGTATTTCACAGGTACCCACTACTGGTTCCAGTAAACACAAGGCTGAATAGAAACATTTGTGAGCCACAGGCACTGGGTGTCTGCCTCGTAAAATCCCAAACTGAGAAATTAGGGATTAAATGGCTGTGAACCCTTAATTAAGTGCTCAGCACCGATGTGCCCTCCTGGTGGAGGCTGAGGCGTGCTGATGGTCCCCGCACAGGAGCTCGTGGTGCCTCAGCTCTTGGTGTTCCTGATTTTCAAGATGGGAAAAATGCACTCTCCCTCTTTGAGGCACCACACTCAAGCGTGGCTGATTGTACAGGGCAGACTCCAAAACCAGTGGCAATGGTGGGCTTTGAATGGAATGCAGTTATTCTGGAAGAAGCAATTTCCTGGGTATGTGAGTGAATTAATTCACCAGTCGGGCCCGTGCGCGGGGTGAAAGGTCTGCTCGCTGAAATCCTTTTGGGTGATGTCATGTCTGAGTGTCTGCAAAGCACCGAGGTCCTTGTGCCACGTGTGTTTGTGGAGTGGTGGCCTCTGTCTCTGTGCAAAGGGAGGGACAGTCCTGTAGAGTGACGGGGACAGGGCTGCTCCAGTTGTGATGGGGCTGAGGGATCCACAGCGATGCCCTTCCTCCACACACTTATTGGCACAGTGTGGCTCCGCCTCTTACACCGAGTTCTGGACCATCCCACCAGAGTAAAACTGGCAGTGCTGGGGTAGTCTCAATGACCTTAGAGGTCTTTTTCAGCCCAAATGATTCTGTGGGACACTCTCTTGCTGGAGGTGAGGTCAGTGAGGGTCCATCCTACCTTGGTCCTGTCAGCTTCCAAGAGGATGTTCTTGCGTGGCACAGCAGGACACGGCATCCACAAAGCTCCTGCTCCTCTGTAAGGCTGCAAATCTGACAAAACTATGGTCATGTCTCAGGTTTGTGGTTATACTTCAATTCTACAAATTTTCTTCTTGAGGCTGGGCCATTGCAACTCTTTAGGTGCATTGGTTTTTGCGGTCCCTAATTGGTGAAGTGTTGAATATCTGAACACAGAATCACAGAATCATTTATGTTGCAAGACCATTGAGGCCAAGCTGTGACCAATCCCCGCCTTGTCAAGCAGTCCAGAGCACTGAGTGCCACCTCCAGTTGTTCCTTGAACACTTCCAGGGATGGTGACTCCACCACATCTCTGGGGAGCCCATTCCAAAGCTTGAATGCTACACACAGTCCAAGCTCTTTAAGTGGGATCATCTCTTCCGGTGCATCCTTCAGGAACTATCATCAGAGGGCTCTAGTTCATATAGTATGGGTACCATTTTAAATAAATTTAAAAATATAATCATGCCTATTAATGCATGACTGTTATAAGTTTAAATTTGAGATTGAGCCTTTTATTAAGAGAAAAAAAATATCTCCACCCAAACCCAACTGGTTTTCGTATCTGATTTTACACAAAAAATATACATAGAATAATTTTTTCAAGGCAGGGTTTTTTTCCGCCCCCATTGTTTCCCCCATCTTTATTTCTATTTCTCCTGTGCAAAATATCCCTCTTGCATACCTCCCCTTTCTTCCCATGCAAGAATGGAAGAAATGCTTAATGGGAACCAAAGCACATTAGGAATATTAAGGAAAAATTACAGTATATACACTATGAAATGAAATGCATCTTTTGTGAATAAATCCCCCCAGAAATCTTATATTTCCAGGCATCCACTCACATACCTTCATGTAACAACTTATACATTCGTAAAACATTCATTGAAAGCAGCTCTGCAGTTTTATAGAAAACAACATGCCAGGGATGCAAGAATCTTGCCAGTTCTGTGAAAAATGACACCAATTAAAGCTTAAATTGCTTGTTTTCTCATAAGGTACATATTTTCATAACTTTGAAATCAAATAATTGCTGCTTTTATATTAAATACAATAAAACAAAAAGGATGCTAGTTTAGAGGAACTGCTACAAGCATTTTAATATAATTTTCCCACCATTTAAAGTCACAAAATATGGAAAACAAGTCAAGTATGCAAAGTTCCAAGGAGATAGAGAAACTCCTTCAGATTATTACATCATTTGTCTTTTGTGTCAGGAAATGTGTATGTGATTTCATTGTTTGATTAAATGCCAAAAAAAAAGGCATATTGCACTTATCTAACTGATTACAGATTTTATTCATCTGAAAAAGTATTTGTTCGTACTTTGACATTAGAAGGCAATATTTTTTTTAATGCTCCAAACAAGCATTTTCAAAAAATTATAATCCTAACTTCCCAGGCTTGCTTTTTATTTTGTATTAACAATGCACTGTACTAAAATTTCCCATACTGGAGCACAGTCCCTAGTGGTTTTCAAGCTATAAACTGAGTAAACAGTCCCTTTCTTATTGAGTGTCTGTGTGAATGCATGTAGTTTCTGGAATACATCATATTCATTTGCAGAAACCCTGTGTATGGATCTTTAACACTTTTTCCCCCCCCTTCTTTTTCTGAGGTACCTAAAATAATAGCTTTTTAAGACAGCAATGTAGTCGTGTAACTTGTGGGGAAAAGCACACTGTGGCTCACAATCTGAATTAAACGTGTGTCATTGTGGGTAAGTTTCATTTAAAATACCTATTTCTGTTAATTATTCAATATGCTAATGCTGTGCTGCTGTACTTTCTCTGAATTATGTTAGCATGTTTCTGGCAATGTTGTGCTAAGAATATAAGAAAATCAACTAAAAGTGTTTCCATATTGAGTTCCTTGTTTTTTTAGGAAGAGCATAGAAAGGTGGCACTTATCAGTGACATTTTTTGGACTCTCACCATATCAGGGTTGACAAACTAAGCTTTACATAATGAAGAAACCTTAAAACAACTCAACAGAAATAATTTGAGGAGAAACACGAAGCTTCATCTGGGGACTTCAAGGTCAGTTACCATTGGCCTGGCCTCCATTAACCCCCACAGGAAATCTTCCAGAATCCTTATTTTATCTTGAGTGGGTGTTCCCAAACTATCAGTCTTTTTCTTTTTTTTTTTTTCTCCACCAAAATAGAGACACAGTTTCCTTTAAAAGACATGAATTTCATCTGGTAGAACACTTTAACAATGTTTACGTGCCACGGAGAAATTTGCAGGGAGAATGGTTATATTTTAAATTACTCTATTAACAAAACTCTGCCTAAATTTGGAAGAAGGAAAAAGATTTGAAAACTTAGTAAGCGATTAATAGTAAGATATTAAAAGACAGCTAAGCGTTCTCGGTCACTGGGGAAAATAAACTGGGATGGGATAATGAGATCCCTACAGTCTTGTGATCAATCCAAAGTAGCAAGAATGTAATACCAATGGGTTAACTAATTATATGTATATATTTAAAAAGTCTCTCAGTAGTCTGAATCATGTCCAATATGAATCCTGAGGATTACATGATCTGTTATTAACCCATTAGTACTGCTCTTTCGGTGTTCTTTGGCAGTGAAAAGCTCCAACAGGAATAAACTGTCTAAAATATGTGTCTTTTTAATAAAGTGGGTAATTTTTTTTTTTTGTGGTGGGGAGGGAGAGTATATCTTATTTATAGTGTCATTTCAAACTCAAGTTACAACGTCCTAGATTTAAGAGAGAGGCCAGCAATGCAGGCAAGGGTGTCTCCTGCAAGGAGACAGAGATTAATGCCATGTGTACTGATGATTCTCCACCACAATTTAGGATTCTGGTGGCGCCATGACGCCCGTTTTTTATGGTGGTTTGCCAAGAGAAAATTACTTAAACCAATTGTGAATGCATTCCTGTTATACTTTTACACAACCACATTTCTGTACATAAATAGCATAATGAGTATTTTTTAAATGATCTCTCATTCCAGATTAACCTACTTTGCATAAAATGTCAAGCGCAGGAAGGAGAGGAGTTGAGGTTTTGTTTGTGTTTTTTTCCTTCTTTTTTTCCTCTTTCCTGAGAAAGGTTTTCACATGGGAATATACTTTTTTCCCCCCTTCCTTCTTTCTCCATGACAACTGACCACAATTGAAGTAGATTCTTCTTAACACACTGTAATGTGAGAATTTTCTTCAGCTGGAGGGTGTTTTATTCCCTAAATTGAAAGCTGTTCTACTTCACTGCGTAAAATGTGAACATGAATGTTAGGATTGGTACCTTTGCCAGGTAAGAACTGGTACAGGGACAGCTTGAAGGCCCTCAGAACCAGAAGTTTTACTAGAATTTACAGGTCTGAGGTTGAGAAGAGTTTCTAAGCTGAAATGTTCTGAGGCAAACATGACATCCTGATATTAAGGAGAGCTTACATCCAGCATGCAGGGTATTTGCAAATGTTTTGGCTAACTTCACAACTTGTTTTTATCAATTCACTTGTGTATCAGTATAGTTATCATTTTGGTTTCAAAATTTTGCAAAGAAGACATTTATTGTTTTTTGCCCCCATCTATGAAGACGGGTTTGTGGAGCTGTCTATTTTATGGTGTTATTTTTGTGAGCCTGCTGTAGGTCAATAAAGCAAGATTTATTAGTGGCTTTTAGAAATGTAGGTATTCTAATCATTGCTATATTTTTAGGAGTGAGCCTCTTTGTTGCCTGAACCACTTAATCTGTCTCCACGTGTTTGATTCTTGGTTGTGTTCCTGTTTGAAGGCAATTCTCAAGTGCAAGTGTGTTCATGCTGGGTGATGGAGCCCACAGAGCTGCTCTGTCCCTCAGAGGGTTTTGAAAACTCTAAATGAAGTATCTAGCTTGATATTTAATGGGAGGAGGGCTGTGTGAGAGGATGATGAGCTTGGAGGCCGCCTCTGCTTCTGGTTTTGCTGTGCTCTGAAAGATTTGTAATTCTTTTAAAGTCATTGGTTTCCTACTGTGACTGTGAGAACTATGGTAATCAAGCCTGAAGCATTTGAATGACAATGTTGTCATGTTTAAATATTAATCTGACTGGAGCAGATAGAGATATAAAGCTGTAACTGGGAGAGAATAATGGGTGTTTATAAATAAGGTCTTTGTCCAAGTCCAAAATGAACACTCTCCCTTAGTCCTTAGGCAAGAAAAGCTCTTCCTGGTCTGACAGAAGGCTTGGAGAGGTCTGATAAATAATCTTTAATGAGAGTTGTAGTTTTCATGAAGAACTATGTCAACGCATGTGCTGAGGAGAAAGAGGCTTTTGGTTATTTTCTTGCAATCATTGCAACAAATAAGGGACAGTTCACACCAAGCACAGCAAAGCAGCTGATCCAACCATATTTCCACTTTTGTAGTGCTCATGGTGCAGAGGTGTTTACTAAGCAGACCTCTACAATAAAAAAAAGGTGGTCTCCAGTACATCTTTATGTGTTCTTTAACATAATATTTTGGTTTGGAAGTTAATGATTTAAAATTACAGCATTTGAAAAATAATTTCCTCTTGATGTGCAACTAAATTCAGTTGTTTACGTAAAGCTTCAATGTCAGATTAACATAGATTTTTACTGTTCCATGTTGTTCCTGCAGTTAATATATCCAGTTGTATCAATATTGGCTGCTACATTGGTGCAAATCCATGGGGTGGTCTTGGAAATACACTTTCTCTGAAAATTGGAGAAATGTTCCAGTGAAAATGAAGAAGGACTAGGAGATCAACTAAAATTTGGTAGTCGAGGCAGAAGAAGAGGTTTTCTGGCAGCTGAGGAGGAGTTATTTGCACTGGAATTGGAGAGGGTCTAGCAGTGTGGAAGGAGAGAGAGAGAACTTTGGAAAAGGGATGGAAAGGCCAATACACAGGACAGAGAGGTCAAGAGGAAGATTGGCAGGACAGCAAAAGAGTTTGCCTCCAGAGAGAAGCAGAAAGGGATGACTTCCTAAAATAGAAAGTCCAAAGAGCATCATCAAAGGATTCAGCTGTGGGAAACCTGTCCAGCTAAAGACGCAGCAAGTCTCAGATGTTTATTATTTTTTGGAATGCTGCAAGATGTAAAGCAGTCAATTTCAATTAAAAGAAAACATGTTTAGATTCAGCCTAACAAATTTGCCTTTCAAATTTACTTCAGAAAACTTCTGGTGCACTTTAAAAAGCCCCAAGCTGGAACCCCAAGTTATCTCAGGGTCTTAACGTGTCCGGGTCAGAAACTGCCCGGATATTTGAAGCACAGAGGAAAATGGGGGTAGGGGATTACTTTGCAGAAATATGGAGCCTTATAACAAGGAAAAGTTATAGTTTAAATTATCAAATATTCAATGTAGCCCAGTGTGGCTCTTGTCGCTGGGTGATATTTTCAGACTTACTCATTTTTAGCTGCTCAAGTACCTTTATGATCACCTGTCACAGACGTGTCAGTACTTTATGTCAGCTTGCTGGTAGAATTTTGCAGCAACAAGTAATATTGGTTACTTTTCTGAGTGTATGAGATAACACAGTGCACATCAACAGCTGCTGCTGGAGGAGCAGCATTGACTTGTGATGTAGTTATGCTTGATAGCTTAATTATTCATTGCTTTGTTACTTCTTGCTTTTATAAAATTAGTTTCTGTCAGGTTTGAAGTATGTCAGCTCAAGACTCAAACATGGATCATACTTGCAAAGTCAGCTGTACAAAAGTCTTCACTTAATGAACATGTTTACTTTATTTTTTTGCTTCTATAAATAATGTATAATGTAAATTTCCAAGGTCTAGGGTCCCTTTCCCAGAGGGGAGGTAGTTCTGGTGCAGGAATTGAGAAAGTTAATACATTGCTGCTTCTGCTGAGGGCTCTGCAGTCTTTTGTGAGATGCTCTCTAGACTACCTTACTCAAGGAAACTTCTATTTTTGACTGTCAAGAGGAGAGAGAAGACACATATAATAAAGCAAAGGTTGGATGTTTGTGGGAGTTATACCCATGTCTATCACAAAGCATTTTACCACAGGCTTCTACCTTGGAGTGTGGTTAAAGAGGAAACTGCAAAGAAATCGACCTCTAATTCACAAATTTTTTTTTGAGACTGGTCATATTACCAAGGCAGACCCATAAAAACTTGATGCTACAGTTTTTACCAATTTTATATCCAGAATAAAGAGAAAAAGGCTATCATTTTGCCAAAATACGCATTTAAGTCTTGAGCCTTGTGATGAGAGTTGTGACATTTCAACACTGGTATGTAAGAAGGAAAAGAAATTCAAAATGCCCTTGTAAGGAAGCATCTGTTTACTAATGATGCCTGGCTATCCCAAAGTCAGCCCTGTGCTCTGAGCTGATTGTAACAGTATTTCAGAGGAAGAGAGGCAAAATATTCTGATGAATTTAACAGAATTTAACAGAAGCAAATGTTAATAGTGGAGGCTGAGTTGTGCCTGAGTTTCTGAGAGCTGGATGAGAACTGTGCTGTAGAACAATAATCCCAGGTCAGTGATCCTAGAACAATGACACCTAGATTTCTTTCAGTGGGGCCAAAGCCCACATTATATTTATCTCGACTTTATAGTTAATCATGAAGATTTTCACACCATCTCCTGCCAGTCCGGTAGAGGTGTGAAAGGTAAGCATTGTTTTTTTCTTGTTTGGGGAGCAGGGCTTTCAGGGAGGGTTCTGGGAGAGCAAGAACCAAGCCATGCTGTCATGTTCAGCTGACACAGCTGTTTATTGTGCAGCCTCTCCTCCCTGCCTGGACTATTGCCATGCGTGATTTGAGCGTGTTTGGAGTCCTGGTGGGTGCAGGAGCCTTGCTGGGCCCTCTCTACTGGGACCAGTGACGGAAGAGGGCATCAGTCGTGCTCTCTGGCTGGCAAACACATGCGAGGCAAAGAGAGAGGAAATTAAAATCTAATGCTCTTCAAATGGGCAGCCTGACACATAATGGAGACGGGGCAGCGAGCCTGGGTATGTCAGGAACATCATCTTAACCCAACAAGACACGTGTAACCAGGCATGACACCCTGGCACGGGGGCCGGTGCATCCGAAACAAAGGCAATTTGCTGAAAATCAGATCTCCCTCACCCTAAACAAATTTCAGATTTCATGATTAACAGGCCTTTCTAGAATATTTACAACTTTCTGGAAGTGCAAAGTATTGCTTGTTTTTTTTTTTCTTAAGAAAATGTTAAATGGAACACACACATTGCCTTTGAAATGTAGCCATAGGAAGGTCATCTATTTAGGTGTTACATATTAAAATATTGATTTTTTTAGAATATAAAACCCCTGCTTACAATAAATACAATGCAAGTCATAACCTTTATTATGAAAATATTCCAGTGTTCCACAGTAAGGCGTCATTAACATTGCTACACTGTAGAATTTGATCATTAGTGGAGGATACTGCGTTTTGTTTTTAATCAGGCAGTGATTTATATAGAAACTTATTAAGAAGCAAGATATGGCTCATTTCTGATCTCTGACATGCTTAAAAGATGTTGCAAATTAAGGGATTGATCCTGTAGATCTCTGAGCTGATAGGAAGAAATGTCAATAAGCAAAGTGCTCGCTCTGTCACTGGCCTCTACCTTGCACATCAGTGATTGTGCAGCACGTGCTGGGGGAAACTGAGATGGTAAAGCTGTGCTGATCCCAGCCATTCCAAACTCCCTGTGCTTGATGGGAAGTCAAGCATATGATTATTCAATTTTAATTCTGGATGAGTGTTTGAGAGTTGGTTTTTTTGTGAAGTGGAGAAAGCCTCACCCCAAAGAAGGTATTGGGATGTTCTCACTTGAGATGCTGGTTTTGTATCCTCTTGTTCTTGTGAGTGTCCAGACATTGTGAAGGGGCACTTGGGGAACATTCAACTTTGGGAAGGGCTGATGGTGAGCAGAGGTGACCAGGGGCATGGCTACAAAGCTGAGCTGCAGCAGGGGCATGGTGTCCATCACACACTGATTCTTCAGCTCCAGTGAGGGCAGGAGCTCAAGGAGCCTCTTTAGTGGAGAAAATGGACTTTGATCCTTGTGGGGTTCTTCCAACTGAGGATATTCTGTGATTCTCAGTGTCCAAAATTCAGACACACAGTGACAAGGGAAGTTGACATGAACAGTTTAATGTGATAACTTATAATAATCTCAATTAATTTTCATTATTGAGGTTGCACAGCATCAAGTTCCTGGAGTAGTTCAGCCAGAAGGTTTGTGCTGGGGTAGTCTTGGCTCCTGTCAGCATCACCACAGAGCCACTTTCTGTGACAGGAAATAGTGTCCCCTACAAGTGTGACACAGATCACCTGCCTGGAAGTGCTGAGACCTCCTGAGACGGGCAGTGCTGGGGCCCTTGGGGTGGCAATAGCAGAGCCAAGGGTGTTGAAGTGAGAGAAGTGCCTCGTGGCAATTAAAAAAATGCCAGAAATGGAGAGTTCCTAGCAGTAAAAAGCCCCACCTTGCCTTCATATAAGCCCCTTTATGTGCAGAAATCTGTGAAGAGTGTGATGTTGTAGGATACCCAAGAAAATTTCATAGAGGGGAGCAAAATCTTCCTGTGCCAGAATGATCCCATTACACATCCAGTACTTATTAATGTGGTTGAGTATGGTTTCAGGGTGTGGGGTTTTTTTTAGTTTAGTTCTTTTTTTTTAAGGTAGTGCATGTTTTCCATTATTTTAATTGGGAAAAGCCTGATGAAAGCAAATGTACACTTCACGTGTCAAAGAACATGCTACAGCTTTTTTATTCACATGTGAAACCTACTTATATGTCGCTTTATGTGATTTTCTTTTTAAATTTTATTAGCTGAGTTTTAGTGCTCTTTAAAGTAAAAGTGATAGCAACCAGGTGCATTATGGGGTGGATGATACAACCCTGCCAACACACCTACGTGAATAATTCCCACATTTCCTGGCTCTGCTGTGTTTGCAGGACCAGGCAGTTCTGTGCTGTTGATACACAGAAGGCTCTCAGGCAGGCACCACCAGCCTGGTTTTGAGATCATGAAATATATTTCAGTCCTCTAACATGAAATAATATTGTAATTAAATAAAAAGAGCACATTGTTGTTCACCGATTTTACATTTTTGATGACATGATTTTCTCTAATATTTTTTCGGTTCTGATGAATATGAAAAAAATTAAACAACATACCAAACCCCTCTACTTCACTTGCTTTCTGGCTCAGGCATTTGAAGCCTTCCCATGGCTACTCAAATAGAGGGAATGCCAGTTTTCTTTTTATTCCCTCAAATAGAGGGAATGCCATATAAATGTAAGTTTATATTTACCAACAGTAAATATATGAATTTATGAGGACAGTGAGAGGCACAAACATGCAGTCACTGCCGCCTGTACCTACACAAGCCTGTTATTGCTTAAAATTTTATAATGCTACTTTTTTTAAACACCTCAACAGAGTGAAGCAAAGACTTTTGCTACCTGAGTTTAAAGAAAAAAGAAATATTTTTTAAAAAGTAAATCCAGAAAAAGCCTTATATTCTTTTTTTCTTCAAGCCTTTGATGCTGACTCTCCAGTCGTGGGAACGAGGAGCAGTTGTCTCCCGTGAACTGTGAGTAGGAAGCTGCGAGGGAATCAGCAGATGAGTCTGAGCGTTAGGCCTTGTTTATGCTGGGGATTAAGTCATTTGTGGTCAGTACCCAGCGCAGCTGGGCTGCTGCAGGCTCCCGGCTCCCATCAGATGACATTCCTGGAGGGAGAATCGGGGGCACGTGTGCTGGGGGCTTTTCACTCCCCGCCGGACCGGGGTGAATCCAGACTGGAGACAGCCTCCTGTTCCTCGTGTTTCCAACATGTCAGGTTGGAGCAGTGCTCTTTGGGCGAATGGAAAACTTCAGAGAGTGAAGGGTTCTGCAAGGGATTGATCAAAACCATAATTTTATGGGTGTAGCAATAAACAGCCAAGCCAAGCCTGAGCTGCGGAAAAGCTCAGCGGCTGCTGCTCCGTGTTTCTCAAGGTCCTGAAGGAAAAAACAATCAGCAGATAGGGAAGTCAGGGGAAAAAAGTAGCTTAAATTGCTGCAATGCTCTGTCTGTGTGACCATTTCAAATATCTGCCTGCATTTGGGAGTATCCTGGGTTGTGCTCTGAGAGTTTAAGACTTTTTCCAAAGGTGATTTTATTGTCAACTACTATTAGTGCAGATTTTTTTTTTTTCTAGCAGGCACATGGTTAACATCTTTCTGTGCTTCTAAATATAAACTCACTTCCCAGTAGTATTATCCAGGTCTCATTCCTTCTCTATTTCTCTTTTTTTCTGTTCCTCTCCCTCCTTCTCCCTCTGTCACTGTGCATTTGATGAGGCTCCGAGTCACCACTGGGTGCTGTGAGGATGGATTGCTGTCCTGATCTGTGCCGAGTTGCACCACCACTCCCTGTAAAGTTTTACTTTCGTGGAGTGCTATAGAGTGACTTTTTATGTGTCTAAGAAATGGAAACATTTTGTCTCGTATAAAAAAAAAAAAAAAAGAAATATTTTTATACTGTGCTCCATTCACAGACCACATCAGAGGTATTCTAAGAATAGAATAGATCAAATATATTTTATGGAAATATAATGAGAAAAGGATGTGTTCCCAAAACTCACTCTGAACAAAGGAATGCAACATAGTCAGGAATACTTTAATGCGCCTAACAATTTTCTCATGTGAAAGGCTGAAGAAACAGTCTTGGTTTGAAGAAATCTTCCAATTCTCCCCAGGCACCCTGAACTTGAAATCAGAACTAGGAAAGCTATATATTACAAAAAAAGAAAATGTATGGAAAAAGTGACTGAGGGCATTAACCATAAAAGACATTTTGAAAAGAAAAATAACATCAATATGAAACATTTTGTCATGTTTCATTTCATTGATCATATATTTATTTTATGTGCTCTGGAGCACTGAAGCTTAGATGTAACTATGTTTCAGGAGCCTCATATTAGACCTGTCATTTTCTTTGTAGTGAAAACTAAATAGCAAGGAAAAAAAATAAAATAGATTGAAATTATTAGATTTGAGTTGGATTCCATTGGATTCTGCTTTAAAAACTTCAAAAATGGAACTTGGAAAAGAGACATTACATTAACAGCTATTAAAGGCACTGCCTGCGTGACAGAGAGGTAGGAGGTACACCTACAATGTAAAATAATGCATCTTTTCCACAGTAATGCAATATGTTCACCTTAAATAGGCTTGTAATTAAACCTGCCACTGTGGATTAGATCAACCATGTAGGAAAGATGCATTTGTATTAGTTCTAATTAAATCCATTTTAAACAAGTTGAAGATTGTTTTTTCCACTCCCCAATACAATAACTCATAGTTCAGAAGCTTCGTGTGGCTTCCCCGTGGTAGATCTCTGCTTAAAAGTCTTTTCTGTAGCTGGTCTTTGATCCCAGGTTACTTCTGCCTCAGGTCTGGACTTTCCCCTCAATGATTTAAGACTGTGTTCTTACAGGAACACGATGGATGGGATGAGTTTGGTGTGAGCACCGTCAGAAATATGTTTCAGCATCGGTAAGGAAAAATATTTTTATAACTCATGCTTTTGAGTCTTTATGTGTTTATCAATAAATACAAGGTTGGTTTAGAAGTTAGAAGTGGAGAGAAGTGGGGTGGGGAAGGCACGAGCTCGTGGAGCTCTGGCAGGTCCTGGCAGTTTCTTGCCACTTTCTCCAGTGGTGGGTGGCATTTCCCACACTTGGCATCTTTGAAAGGTGCTGGTAGAAACCCCAACGAGATACACTGTGTTTTCAGAATTCGCTGTTGGAGTCTGACACCCTCTTAGAGCTAAAAGTCAAACTCTCCTTGAATTGTCTGGCGTGAGGACTTGGCCATAAGTGGAAATTTTCAGGTATATCGGACAGTGCAATCTACAAATGTTAATGGAGTCCCACCATAGCAGTAATTTAATCAGTGGCATTTTGGGCACTTCAGGTCCCTGAGCAGGCTTTCAATGGTTTAACTCCAGGGGAATAACAGCAGCTTTTCTCCCAGCTCCTCATCCAACCTCTCAGTGCAGAGCAGGCTGTAGGTACAGAGTGAAAATGAAGTGATCAGAGCCTTTGGGCTCCTCTCTTGTGCTGCACCTGTTGGGCTTTGGGGTTTCTCCTTGTCACGGTCCTGGTGGCTTTGTGTGGACACATGACAAAACTGTTTCCAAGAGGATGTGCCTGGAGGACAGAGACCCATCCCCGGGGGTGTCCCCAGCATGTGGTGATGGCCAGAGATGCTGATTCACCTCTGAGCACAGAGTGGCTCTGCTCCTTCCTTGACCACCAGTAGCCAGGTGGGTCAGGATTGGTGCTCATGGCTCTGTGAGTGCCAAACTTTATTTCTGAAACAACCCAAATGCCCTGGAAACCTTCAGGAACTAAGAGTGCTCTGTTTTGCTTTGTAACACAACTGGAAAATAAATAACTTGTGCCATGTTTTCATATTGATTTTCCTTCTCTTGGTGCAATATTTTCAATTTAAATGGCAGCAGACTGAGGCACAGAATGGGAAGGAATGCACTGAGCTCCACAACTGGGAAAAGAGCCTGGTTTTCTGATTTTGTGTCCGTGTTATCCAATTAAATTTTGTCACTGTCCTGTGATTTCATGTCCAGTGTAGTATTGCTTCCACAGAAGAGCTAATTATGGAATAAGATAAGTATGAAAGTGCCCATAGATAATTACTACTATATAGTATATTCAGGAAGAAGATTTTTTTTGCCTAAAATTGTTTTAATTAACATGAAGGAAAGTTTCTGCTGACTTTTTGTTGTCACAGTATAGAGAGAAAATTATTTCATGCTACCATTGAACTATATTTAATTTCCATCTTTCTATCTACAACAGAAAACTTGGAAATTAGTTTATGTTAGATTGTATTGCTTCTTTTTATCTCATAAGGGTTTTCATTAAGTACCATTAAATAATGATATAATTTTTAGAATATTAGTTATTAGATGATAAAAATTTAATTTTTGTTATTTAGTTGTGTGTTTTGTCCTTTTTATATTTCTTAGACGAGGAAGAAATCTTCTACCTTCCAGAAACCTGATATTTTGGACCAGATCCCTGTCTGAACAGGTTGTATGCTGCCCTTTTCAAAATCAAGCTATCAGAGGATGCCCTTCAGCAGAAGTGTTAAGAGGACTTGGTGAGCTTAACATGTTTCGCCTGCTTAATTTAATTTGGAAAAATTCAACCAGAAAATGAAGTTATTAACAGGTTGGTACATTCAGAGATAAGATGATGTCACAGGAAAGCAGTCAAGTGGGCAGCTTGTCAAAATATAAAATATGTATCTGTCAGAATCAAATGATAGATAAGCTGTGGCTGAGTGTAGGATGCAGTGAAAATAGTGTGCTATAAATTGAAGCTGAATCCCACCAGTCTGGAGCACAAGCTTTTAGTGACTATTGTGGTGAGCAGAAATACAACAATTCTGGGGACATGAACTGTGCTGCTCAAACATGGTGTGTGTAACTTCTGGCCAGTGGCCAGAGGCACGTTCATCAGTACCAGACCTCCAGGAGATAGGAGAGACCTCAAAGGCGTGGCTGTCCCAAGAGACGGGGACTGAATCCAGCTCTGGGGTCTGCAATGTGAGAGGATGTGGAGCTGTTGGAGCGAATCCAGAGGAGGCCATGGGGATGCTCCAAGGCCTGGAGCCCCTCTGCTCTGGAGCCAGGCTGGGAGAGCTGGGGGTGTTCACCTGGAGAAGGGAAGGATCCAGGGACACCTCAGAGCCCCTTCCAGTGCCTAAAGAGGCTCCAGGAGAGCTGGAGAGGGATTGGGACAAGGGCATGGAGGGACAGGACACAGGGAATGGCTTCCCACTGCCAGAGGGCAGGGTCACATTGGAGATTGAGCAGAAATTCTTCCCTGTGAGGGTGGTGAGGCCCTGGCACAGGGTGCCCAGAGAAGCTGTGGCTGCCCCATCCCTGGAAGGGCCCAAGGCCGGGTTGGATGGGGCTTGGAGCAACCCGGGATAGTGGGAGGTGTCCCTGCCCATGGCAGGGGTGTTGGAACTCAATGACCCTTTAAGGTCCCTTCCGACTCAAACCAGTCTATGATTCTATAACTGAAATTGGGACACCTCATTAACTCGGGTATGTAAATCTTTCCCTGGGTAACTTGGAAACTTTTAAGGCCTTAAAATGTGAATATAATCTGTCTAGCCAATGTAATGAGCATTTCTGTGTTAGAGAGGTCTGATCTAAGAGAGGAGTCTCCAGTGTAATCTCCAGGAACACGTACATGTCGTGTCCATCACAGGGCTCTTCCTGCCTTCTGGCTTGTCATCTCAAATAGCTAGCACCAGGAGTTTAAAGTTCATAAACTTGGGAATTTTAAATGGCAATCTGGAGACTCGTACAAGCAACACAGAATAAGCTACTTAGCAAGGAATGCAGTTGAACTCCCAAACACTGTGATGACAAAATGAAAGAAATACCATTATAATAAAAGTCAGTATTGTGTTATCATTGAATTTGGGAGAACGATCCCATTTGTGTGGAGCTTCATTCACTGCAAGTTGCAAAACTGGGTGTAAAGGCTGTAAACTCTTGGGGACAGCTCATGAAAAATGTCTGTTAGCTCAGGATCTTCCATGATGCAGAGTTTGATCGTGACTGGGAATTCTCAGGACTAACAGAATACAAATAGTAGAAGCCCTAAATAAAATGCTGCTCTTACATTTAAAGGTCAGAAGGGACTAGTCTGACCCCTTGATCTATAGGCCACAGGGCTTTGTTCCCTTATATCACCATGATATTTCCAATTTATGCTTCAGCTTAAATAGTTCCTAAATACTCAGCTTGAGAAATATTCTTCCTCATGAAAGAATAAATTTTAGTATGTTGTTTTGTGGTAATTTTTTCCCAGTATTTAAAATATTTCCCATTTAAATTTCTTTAGCCCTCTGATCTTCAGATTTTGATTCTTATTATTTAAGCTTGAACAAATTTAAATTTTATCAAATCCCTTCTCTTTTAGAAACAAAACAGGTGGAATTTAAATCTGTAAGGGTTCTTAAAAATTGTAGGTTTTAACATTTTCTTTTGCTCTAAGTCCATTTCAAGGGTTTTGACAGACATTTTATTGCATTGTTTGCGGAACTGAGTGGTTTTGGTTTTAGTTTTGTGGGGAAATTTTTTGTTTTCTAATGGCTTTCCCAGTGCTGTACACAGAGGAGACAGTAACACTCTTCTGCTATGTGTTATCCTCCATTTTATATGCTCAAGGATCACACTGAAACTTCGAGCAGTTGGTATTACAAGTGTTATGCTTATTCTGTACCATGCTAACTTTTCATTCAGAAATAACTGTAATGGTGATATAGAATGGTCTATAGTGCTGCTATACATAAGTTTAAAACGTCACAGATATGTGTCAACTCTTAAAGTGGAACAAATCATGCATTTTTTGGTTAAAATCTGAAAATAAATCCCAAATCTCCCAGCATGAGGAGTTCTGTTTTAGGCTTGTATAACGACAATGCTCTCGTAATTGTAAGGAAAAAAAAAAAAGGAAATTTAGGAGACCGTTAGTCTACATGTGGCATACTTTTTTTTCTCCTGAATTGAAAATTAAAAAAATCCCAATGACACTTTTGGACTGAAAAACTCTTTGCTGCACATGTTTTATATATTGGGTTTATTACACAGATCATGTGTCTTAATTAGGTAATTTATATTGTGTTATCCAAAGAAAATGTTCTTGTTCAATTGGATACACAATGAAAGTTTCAAGAAAACTCATTAATCCTGTGTTTACAGAGATCAGAGCATGGACATGGAATAACAACAGCTACAGATATATCTCTTTGTGCTGAGACAGTTACCTACTAGATTATGCTCCCTGGAGAATTGTATTTATAAATCTGTGCATATACACAAGATAGGTAGGGATGAGTCATGTTTTCAGTAGGA
Source organism: Atrichornis clamosus (assembly GCA_013400975.1). Taxonomy (NCBI): domain Eukaryota; kingdom Metazoa; phylum Chordata; class Aves; order Passeriformes; family Menuridae; genus Atrichornis; species Atrichornis clamosus. The sequence goes on from WBMZ01001161.1 coordinate 181,738, forward strand.
TTTTTCTTTCTAATTCTCTTTCTGAAGCTAAATATATTAGATTTATCCACTGTGTAACTTTTAAAGAAAACATTTAATGAAAAATAAAACTAATCTCAATGAGGAAAGTTAAGGCATTCTTTTATCTTGGACTATTGGAGCACTGATGTTTCAGAGAGGTAATGGCAACTTGAATTTGAGGTCTCCCGACCTTTTTATCCTCCTCCCCACAAAACCTTGATATTTCCTAAATGAGTGTTTTGTTTCCTTGTACTAATCTGACTCCTTTCACCCAGAAACTGAATCTGGTTATCACTGGTTACACTAATTGAGATTTCTTGGTTTCTCTTCCCCTTTGTCATTAGGCTGGATTTAAGCTTCACATACCCTTGCAATTACTTTGATATTCCAAGTCTCCTTGCAAATACTTTGAGAAATCTGAAAGCTAAACGATTCCCAAGTTTAAAATAAGATGTTCCCTAGTTGAAAGGCAAAAAAGCAATATTGTTATATTTGTATTCTGATGAAATTCATTATGTACAATATAATTTTTGTCTCCATAACAATCTACTCTTCAATTAGGGATTAAGCCAGATACTGTATTTTCTCTAGATCTTTTTAGTAACTTTTTTTTTTCATTGAAAATACGGAAGGAATTTGAAGTGTGTGTTACTGGCAGTAAAATATATGTTTGCAGAGTTTTTTCTTCTGTTTATTGTAAATCAGCTACAGAACAGCAATCCATGGCATTAGTCCAGGAAACTGAGATTATGAAGTTAGGAAATAGAAAGATGAACTAAAAATCATGTTTATAAATCTCAATGAACATCTTCCTTGCTATGCAGTGAGGACTTGCTCCAGCTCCCTTTGAAGTCAACAAGAAACTCCCACCAAATTCAGGTGGGAGTTGGCTCAGACCCTGATTTCCCACATTTTTCTCCACTTTGGGGTGGAATGCAGCAAGATGCAGCGCAGTCAGAGAACTGTAACTAATGGGATTGGCGCAAGGACCTCGGATGCAATGGGGAATGAAGGTGAAGGAGTGAAGTTATTTATCAGACCAATTCCCTTATTTGTGGGAATATGAGCACTGGAAATGGTGCCACACCGATGGCCAACTTGTTGATGTGCTACGAGCGCTCGCTGCTGTCCACAACTCCCCTTCTCTGAAGAGCCTTTGAAGTGTAACCTAGGAGAAATCTGTTGTAATTTGCTCTCCTGCTCTCTGTATTTATAAGCCTACAATATTGTAAGTTTTTACTGTGGGTGGACAAGCAACATCCACTCATATCAAAGAAGATACAAGTACAGATAAATATAACTTTATACATTCATTTTTATATAACTTATGCAAATGTATGCGCAAGTTAGTCACAGTCCCTAGGCTGGCAGCAGATCTGATGTGGCCATTGTTGTGGCTTATTTTGGACCCCAGTGTGGCTGGGTGATCCTGCTGCCTCCAAGCAGAGCTCTGCATGTGTGGGTTTGTCTGAGAGCAAGGTTTGGCTGCATGGAGGTGGCAGGATGGGGCACAGAGAGGCACAGGCCCAGCAGTTCTTCCTCTCTGCTGCCAAGGCGTGGCTTAGGCAAAGTGCATGTGGAGGCTCCTGGTGTTTTCTCTCTTGAGGGCATGAGCAAGAAGGGTTGAAATCTGAAAACTGAGGCATGAACCATGAGGAGCTGGCTCGTGCATGGACTGTGGCCCTCACTGGCATCTGTAGAATCAGAGAATGGTTTGAGTTGGAAGGGACATTAAAGATCATCTCATTCCAAACCCTTCCAGGGACACCTTCCACCAGACGAGGTTGCTCAGAGCCCCATCCAACCATCTCCTTGCTCAGTGCCTCAGCCACTCCTGTGACAGCTCCAACTTTTAAATTTAAAAGGGCATCTTTTACCCCACCACATCTCTGGTTGCTCCAGAAATGAATAGTTTTCTTTAGAACTTGCTGTTAAGTACTAACTGACCATCTTAAAAACCAAATCAAAGGCTACAGACACAGCAGCTTATTGTTCTTTCTATGTGAACTTATCTGTTCCCCAAAGACAAAACAGAACAAAAAGGCCAGTTTTGGTATGCTGGGTTCAATTGTCCAAATTAGTATTCTTAATGTTCTTCCTTATTTTAAACACCCATGAATAACTTGGTCCCTTCTGCTTAGATTATAGATTTTAGTGTATGAATTTTAATAATTCTAATTAATGGTGCTATCTTTATTATATTACTTTGTACTTGGGTTCACTCTTTCATCACAAGATCTCAAAGCACTCTATTAAGCTGCACCAAATCTTTGTAAAGTAGATGAATTTTAGCCTATTGAGTTTATGTATTGGATAAGTGTAGTAAAGGGAATGAACAGTTTTTCCAAAGTTCATTTCAGAGCTTTGCATTGATTCTCTGCAGTATTTAAACACTGGGATAATTAGGTTCCAGAAAACTTGACTCCTATTTCTAAGCACTAAATTATGGATCTCTTTACTCCCCATTTTGAATTTCAAGTAATCTTTGAAAAATTTGTATTCGTGAGTCTTCAAATATGAATAGTGATAATTATATCAATATTATTAATATGCACAATTAAAAGAAGTAAATCTACATTTGCAAAGCTTTGATGTGCTTACAAAAACTGAACTTTTAAATGCAAGTGTGTTTTTAAATCATGTATATCTTACAGAAATCTGTGAAGACCAGTCTCACAAAGATCTGCAGATGCTCAGAGCAATCATTCGCATGCTCACGCAGCAATGCCCTGGGAGCATCATGGATATCATGGAACAGACCAGCTCAGCACCTCACAGGTCTTTTCTCAAACAAGTTTTGTTGTGTTTCCTCTTCTTTAATTCTGGTAATTTAAAAAATCTTAGTTTTCTGTACACACACACACACATACCTATATATATATACATTTGTGTGTGATTATTATGGTGTTGCAGTTGTGTGCTGTGAAAATTACCACCTGGAGGATCTGTCTGCTAAATTCCCACCAGATCTCTGTGGTGGGCTCTACTCTCTGATAATTTTACTTTTCAGATCCATCCATTATTGTAGATAGTGTAGTACTTTTCCTAAAAGTCACACAGGTCTTCCTCTCCTTTCCCACTGCTTTACACCAAGGTGAGAACTGATCATTCACCACATGGATTTCCTACTTCCAAAGGATTTTCATATTTCAGACTTGTTAAATAGTTCCGACTGGTACATCGTTACTCCTTCTTTTCCATTTGGACATTTTAAGACTCTTACTTAGCTGGTTTAAAAATAATAAAATAGTGACCTTTAGTTGACATTCTAAGCTTGCGTTGTGAAGGCTGTGCTTATATTTTGAGGTTACTGCCTAGGAAAATCAAGACTAACTGAACTGAATAATTCTGAGTGCTTACCTCCTTTTAATGCTGGGTTTTATGGTGTTGGGAGTTTTAGTCTAAAGGAGCACGTTTAAGAACCAGTCTCTGGCCAGGCTGCAGAAGGCAAAAAGTCACTGGTAGAGAAGAAATGTTTTGAAGAGCAGGATTGGTGCCCCTGTCTCTTTCCCACTAACCACCAGCAGCTGGAGAACAGGCAGCAGGGAGGCAAGGGGACCACATCTCATGGACACGTCTGCTCAGGCTTGAGGACTAGCAAAGTTCCCAGGGGAAAGGTTCAGAGTTTTGCTGCCTTTTCTTGAATGTCTGTATTTAGATGGAATGGAAGTTGTTTTAATGCTAGTAGAAATATTTGTAAAATACATAAATTTTATTCCATGGACTTTATGTGTCAGGAAAGTGTAGCAATATGTGGGGGTTTTTTAGTTTATAGCTATTTTTACCAAATTGCTGAACAATGCAGCTAAGCAGCAACAGGGGGAGGACCTAGGTGGGGAGAGGGGAATAAGAGAAGTTGAGGGAAAGACCAAAGAGCGTCTGTAGGAATCCAGGGAGTCTTCAGACTTTTCCACTATGATTGGAAACCCTGGGATCACTGGATTCTACCTGTTCCAGCAGAAGTTTTGGTCAGGGCAGCAGTTGTGTGGGGGCATGTCCCATTGAAATTTATGGCTCTCAGTGGTGATGGCACAGTGCCTGTACCTCTGGTTCCAGGTCATATGTGGTTGGAACACGTTTGACCTCCTTCAGAAGACAAGAGGTGTCCCACAGCCACCTTTATTTCATCCACTCTGTCATCTGCTGAAACATCTGGGGGTGGCTGGTGTTGGAGACATTGCAGTAGATGTGTTGGGAAACCCATCTGGCTCGGAATGAGAGTTTTTCTGCTCCTCTGTGCTGCATAGCATTGGGGATCTGGAAGTCCTTCATGGTCTGACCTTTAGGAAGTTGAAATGCTCAGTGCAGTGTTGTCATTGACAAAGCAACATTTCCTGCTTAAAACTTTGTGAGGCGTAATTTTATTTTACTGGTACACTTATAACTACTGGCTAAAAATTGGGTCTTTTAAAAACTGTGTACCTTAGAATGCTGTGTTTTAGTACTAAAACCCACCCTTTTTTTTGTCAGTGATACTCTTTTGTAGAATGCAGTCATGTGGGAATAGTGTTGACTAGTAATTATTTACTGGTCAGACGGGTTAGTTTTCCTTCAAATGGTGTATTTCTTTTTTGCAGTGACATCTTAAATAGTTATTTAGAGAAGAGCTGCAGAAGACAGAAACTTCACAGAGGAGGGGAAAAAAAACCAAAAACCCAAATCACAAAAAAAAAAAAAAAAAAACAACCAAAAAAACCACACACAAGTTGGAAGGGCTTAGAATAAATTATTGCATGTCATTCTGTGGGAAAATCTTCCCGTACGGATGCTGTGTTGTTCGCAATGTGAGTGCCAGATCCACTCAGCTCTGCTTTGCACTTCTGTCACCCTTATCACTCATGAGACGATCCTCTTCCACTGTAAGTGCTACCCCCAGCGGCATGTATTCATTTATAGGACTTGCATACTTATGCTGAAGTCAGGCACCCAAGAGGCACAGGATGAATTGACAGTATAGGCAGATGCTTTCAGCGAAGAAACCGGGATGTTAAAAGAGCTTTAGCGTGGTTATTGTTTTGCCAGGCAAATCCATGTACTTGTCATCAAGGTGTTCAGGAGTATTTCAGCCTCGTCGTACAAGCTGAATACAAGAGCTGTAATCAAGAGTTACATCATTTGGTGAGACAAGGCCTTGAGGAATACAGCAAAGGGAAATGTGCATAATTAGAACAGTTCAGTTACAAGGGAAAGGGGCTTTGATAGTGTTAGAAATGCAGCTGAAACATGCAGTCTCCATTGCCTTGTCATCAGGCATTAGATGGTAGATGTCAACGGGCCAGGGGGACCTCAGGATCCAGTGAAGGAGTGTGGGGTTCCCTCTTTGAACCTTTCCAACCCTCAGGAAATCACCTGAGGTACCTGTCTGTGGAGCTACAAGGTCTCCTTCTCCATTTGTGGACAAACATCACACCGAAGATTAAAAAAACTGTTGTTAAGTAAAAAAAAATTGGAAAAAAAAACGGTTTGTTTTGATAGTATTTCTCAGAAAAGGATGCTGAGAAATAAGAGCATGACCAATTCCCCTCCCTCCTCAAGATTCCTATAAAGGAAGAGGGTGACATGAAGAGGGGCCAGACGTGATAGCTGTGGTGACAGGGAACACGTCGTAGGTCGTCAAATGCCTTGGGGCCAACGCGCTTCCCATGGTGATTTCCACACTAAGAAAGTTGCCAAAATCCTTCCTAGAAATTTCACTTGGGGGAAAAAAAACCCCCTACTTTAGTGACACCCGTTCTAAGTATGCAACATCCAGCCTGCTTTATTTAGATTTTTCACAAAATATTTATCACTGCCATAGTGATAACTGCCCTAAAAAAAGAGACGATGTTTCAAAGCAATTTGACCTTCTCTAGACCTTATCCAGAGACATCTCTATTCTTGCACGTGTATTATTGGCAAATGTTTTGAATTTTTGAGTTTGTAGAGGAAAATGTTCAACATCTCAGGGATTCTTGAGCCATGGCAGACTGCTTTCCACCCACCACTGAGTAGGTTACCAGACAATACTTAATGTTTGGGTATCAGATATGTTGTAACTATCCCTGGACTTTAACGTGCAGGGAATTCATTGCATTGTTCCTCTTTGCCTTTTCACTATTCTATTTATTGTAAGGCAAAGCTTGCTGGTGAGGCAGTGTGTAAGTGGGGCATTTCCAAGGAACACCTTCAGGGAGCACTGGAGGAAGGATTCCAGCACTGATGCTCCTCCAGGATGTCAGCACCCACTGGCATCACTGGCTTTCATCTTTTGGGTGAGGCTGTGGTTGGAGTCCTGCCTCGCAAAGCAAACACTGCAGCAGGGCTCTGCAGGTGAGTAATTCTGAAAGTAATTCATTCCATGATGGCATAAAAACTCAAGGTTGGACATTTTCTTCCTTGAGGCTGCTGGCTGAGCCCTGCTGGGTGCTGTGGAACGCGAGCAGTGCTATGAATATCAGGAATGCTAATAATGGGGTCCCATTTCTAACTTGGGAACAAGGGTTTCATTGCATGCACATAACTTCCACGGGCAGGCATTCCTCTTGTCTTGCTGGATGCAGGGTGTGGCTCTGCGTGAATAACCCCAGTCCTTTAAAAGAGTGCTGGAAGACAGTCAAAGAATTATTTCTTTGCCAATAACCGGAGTGTAGGGAGGTACCAGGCTCAGGTTTTAATCCTGCAAATGATTCCAGTGCAGGGAAGGAGGTAAATATAGAGTGCAATCCGAGATCTAGGTCTTTGTTGGGTTTGGAGTTCCCTTTGTTGGGGTTTTGTTGCTGTGTTTTGGTGGGTTTTTTAAAATTTCTTTTTTTTAATGGTTTAATTAATTTATTTATTATAATTTTCTCTCTAACTCTTGGACAATTCATAATGTTGCTTGTTACTAAAGCACTAATTGACTCCTGGGTGTTTAATAAGTTTAAGCCAATAGCAGAGGTCAGAGGAACAGCATCTAAAGACTGCACAGAGTGCATCTGCATATTTGATTTTGTTTGCACCAGATTCCTGGCTCTTGCTGCCTTAGGATACCCAAGAGGGTCGCAGTTGTCATGAGCATGTCTTAAGTGGGTGCTTCAGAACTGTCCTGGGATGGTATGGAGCCAATCTAGCAGCTTCCTTGCGGGAAGTATGCGCGGCGGAAGAGGGAGCGAGGGAGGAGGAATGCCTGGCATTCCCCTCCGTCTCTCCGGCACAATTGTCCTGGTGGTCCTGTTTCAGCTGGTGGAATCCAGACCAGTCCCGTGGCCGTGCTGGGGCACGTGAAGCTCCTTCTTCTGACCCTTATATGGCACAGGATCACAGCATGACTGGCGGGGTTGGTTTGCAGCTCCTTTTCCTCTTTGCTCAGCCGCAGCGAGCCCAAACGTGACGTGTTTAGGAATCTGGCCCTATATTTCCAAACTCCATGCAAATATGGTAATAATAGCTAAACTGACATTTGCTTTCGCTTCTGTATAGTATGTCTTTAATATGATTACTACCCTTAACATTTAAAGGAACTTTGACAGTTATGTAATCCCTTCAACATTTAAGTACAACAGGAATTTATTATTAAGTGCAGTGGCTGGAAATGGAGCACTTTTTTCATTCACACTATAAACAGTTGTGTAGGATTAGTAATCCTACTTGTCAGAGTTGTTCACTGTTTGATATTAATCAGTAGGTTTATGAAAGGTGCAATAGAAGGGAGAAATGAGCAGTGAAGGAGTTGTAAACCTTGGTTCCATAAAATCAGGCTCTATCTAATGCTCAGGTTCACAACATTCCTTGCAGTGACCTTAGACTAAGGAGAAAGGAAGAGCTGCGTTATGGTAACGGTGCCTCTATCTTTTGATAAACATATATTTAGTTCCTCACTATATAAAGGCAATGTAATGTAGAGATGAAAGCCAAGACTTTTGAGAACATTTCTCGGTTGTTTTGTAAAGAGTGTGTTTTTCAGATTGTTGTGTAGATCGAGCATGATACAACCTAGCAAAACACTTAATGATCAAATATTACATGACAAAATGAAGAGCGTCTCCTTTTGGTGCTTATCCACTATTAAAATCATGTGCAAATCACTTCACCTGAATATTTCTACCTAATTTGTGGGTTGTTATCTTTGAGCTACATAATTAATTTCTGTATCTTGCAAACAGTGTTGCACGGCAGGTTTGTTGTTGATTTTTTTTCCTTTTTTTTTAACACTTCCAAGTCTCTAGTACGTGTTCATGCAGCACGTACAGAGGAGCCAGGTCCTCTGGTTGGAAATGTCATCCTGCGAGATCTTTAGGTGATCAAAGTGACAATGACACCATTGTAATGCAATGTGTCTTCAAACGGTGCATAATAAATTACCATGATTGGTTAATGAACATACAAGATTAATGAAACAAAATATAGACATATAATAAAGGCTTTTCTTGTAAATGTCAGTCATCTTCTTTGCTCAAGTCCTTCTGGATACATCCCTTACACACCTTGCAGACACATATCTCTATGTAGATATAAAGTAGTTAAATGAAAATATAATGCATAACCTCTTAATTAGAAGTGAAATTAAACTTGAATATTTGGCATGTTTCTATACCTAGGTTTGTTTCAAGTTAAGTTTTCCCTGTTATTTTGAAGTCTTGCTTGCTACAGCTTTGTTTTGGCATTGAAATAAAAATCTTCATTGAATAACATTAGTCTTTGTTCAACTATGTATATCTTTCACTGATCACTTTTAAGGCAACGTGGCATTAGCTTTTTAAATTCTCAGGTCTAAATTTAGCACTTGCTTGTGGTAGGATCAAAAGTGTCAAAAATCTGCATCACTGCCTCATTATCAATCACTGGGATATTTTGGGAGAAGCCGTTTGATTTGCATCGTCGGACCTCCTACCTAGCATCACAGAAGGCTGTGCATCAATAAAATTAACTTTTGTCACTCAAACCAAATTGGGCTGAGGAGCCCTTGCCAGAACAGCTCATGTGCGTGCGAGGAGCACGGCTGAGCCCGGAAGCACTCGAACCTTGTTTGGGAAGGCAGAATAAATGAATTCATCCACTTCTGAGTGTTGTCCCAGAGCTTTCTTTACGTCTCAAAAGAAATCTAGCAGGAGGGCCATAGATCCCCCCCACCCACAGCCAGCAGAACGAAAAGGCCGGGTCCAGGCAGCGCAGCGATGGGCTGGGCCGGAGTCCTGCCTGCTCCGTCCCGGCGTGCAGAGCCCTGCCCAGCTGTGCCTCACCTGCCGGAGCCTTGGAGCTGTGATTTACTGTGCAGCCGCCCTCTGCTCAGCTCCCTGTTGCTCCAGAGGAAGTTGCTGCAGCTCTTTGCGGAGCACAATGTAGCTCTCATCTCCTGCCAGCTCTGCAGAGACGAGCAGTTCCTGGTGGCAGGTTCGCCACCCTCGTCGCCTCCTCCACCATTCCCCAAGCGGGAGATGCTGTTCCTCCAGCATCTGGAGGTCTGGTCTGCAGCGTGGGGTGCCTGGGGTTCACTCACACGCTCCCCTTCTCCCTGGATCCAGTTCCAGCCATGCTGGGAGCCTTTCCCAGTGAAGCCCAGCATGGCTGGCTGTCCTCGTTGCCAGCGGGCCACACTGCAAGGCAATAAAAAGACAAGAAGTCACAGCCTTCCTACAACATCTATTATTTTTTGCTGGAGGTTACATGAGCCAGAGTGGAGGGAGGTGGATGTATCCTGCCTGGCTGCATCCCGCCCTGCAGCCAACCCACACAAGAGACACAGTTGACTTTTCTTGGGCCTTCTGGCAAAGAAATAATTCTGTAAAGTCTTACCCATTCTGAAACACTTTGTGTAGTTTTAAGATAAAAGTGAGAGTGTGTTCCTGGGCATCAGTTTCTAAATAACAGATCATCATCCAGTAATTTCTTTTTTCACCCCTAGTCTCCCAAATTTCTTTCAGATGTTCAGCACTGTGCTGCAATTATACATAATATTAGCTACTAAATATATGCATTTAGTACAACCAGTCCTCCTTCCTCATGTGAATCCATCCACAGCCCATTGATAGGGCCCTCATCCATATTTACTGATAGATTTTGTTATTCTTTGAATTCATGATGAAGAATGGTGGTTTTCTGTGTTTCTGGGGTTTTGATTGGTTTGTTTTGGATTTAAGCTGTTCCATAGCTGCAGTTTGCCCCAGGAACTGAAGAAACCACTGAGCTTTTTATCCCCTCAGGAGAAAGGTAACAATTTATGGAGAGACTGAAAAAAGGCAGGATTAGGGGATTTTAGAAAATGTAAACCTTTTCCTTTTCGTGTTGTACAGCTCTTTCCCAAGATGTCATTCCTAAGGAAAACGTGCTACTGTAGCATAGATGGATGAAAAGTTTAAATTCAAGTTTGAACAAAGTCAGTACATGTGCTCTCTTAGTCATTTAAATAATTGTTTCAGTACTGTCTGTGAAGCAAATATTTAGACTTTGATCTACTTTTAAAGCCAGATCGTTCTTGAAAATTTTCCTAAGTGTTTTCCCCATTTCCTGAGCCAAGGAAAGGATTTTTCAAAGTCTAAGTCATCTTGTTTTATCTCAGAGGATATAATGTTATTTTAGTGTACCTGGTGAGGCCACTGAAATATTAAGAAACATCAAATGCTCATTTTTGTGCACAGATTTCTGAAAAGGGTAAATCTAAACAGGACAAAATAATTTATTTTAAATGCTTAAGTGAATGAAATATATGGATTTACACTCTCTTTTCTATAATATTCTTCAAATTCTAATTAAAAAGTAAACCAGGCCACATGCAAATTCAAATGTAATTTTATTAAATTTTATCAAATTACTGGTATGGACATGAAAGGAAATAATCTTAAAAATATCAGCAGAACACTATCTGGTAATAATGTTAATTGATTTCTCTTTGCTCCTATATTATTGCATGGACAAATCATCAGGAAAGAAATGGATGAACTTGTATGAATTGCATTTTGTGCTGGGTGAGAAATAGTTTCAAGAGGCTGAACTATTTCATGGAACTATCTGGGCCAAAATATTAAGAATGACAACATTTGGTAAACCAGCTTTCATCTTTTCAATGCTTATAACAATCAAGCTTCATTTTGACATCACCAAAAAATTGCTATTTTTTCCAGCCTTTTTGGAATTTAAAATTACTTGTTAAATTAATTGCAAGAAGAAAAGAGGGATGCTCCAACTTTTTAATAAAAACTTGAAGAAAAACTATTTTGAAAAGAAACCTGATTCTTTGATTCTAGTGTAACCAGACTTATTCTATTAGAAATATAGAGAAAGATTTTATGAAAATAAAATCAATTTAGTTTAATTTAATAAATGACAGTGAGTCCCCATAAGATAGGTCCAATGTATTTACAGTTAATTATTTTAAATACGAATGTCATTTCAGATGGGACTGCCATACAAGACCAGTTATTTGAGTTGCAGCAGGTGGAACCACCCCAGACAGCGGTGGTTGGAGTGATGCTGGATTCTGGGAGCTGCTGCAGGAGCTCAGCGACAGTGCCTGCCTTGGGGAACAGCTCACCACCACAAGGACACCAAGCAGGTATCATACAGCTGATGGGGGCAACCCCTGAACCTGGAACTTCTTTCCTTGGGTGAAAGAATATTTTTTGCTACGGTAGCTCCGTTTCTGGACCTGTCAAGTGGAGTTTTTGTCAGTAGTGAAAGCCACGATTTGGGTCATCATCTCTGTTCTCTACTGACCTCTGAAATGTGTTTCTGGTGTGGGTCATTATGTCTAATCATGGGATGAGCTCTGCTGTTACATCAAGTTCTAGCCAAGCTCCAAAGATCAATTAGTGACATCACCTGGAAAACAATTTTACAAGTGAAAGTAAATAAACTGCAAAAAATTTAGTCCAGAAGACAAAATTAATTAGTGTGAGAGCAAGGTATCAAAGCATCTGTAAAAGTAGAAGATAAACCCATTTCTTTGAAAGAAAACAGTCCCTTCCTTTTCCTTAAGTACTTACCCTTTAAAATAAAAGGTGAGTCATTTCCAGTGTTTGTACACTACATTTCTTTCCTTTAAATTTATTCCTTTGTCACTGACTCTAAGTAACGTCTCTGTCCAAAAAAGCAATTGTGGCATCACCTAATTTCTGTTTCTTCAAGATTAAGAATATCCATAAGTATCCATTTCAGGGTATATTTACTCAAAGGTTAGAAAGTGCACCAAACCGTTGTCTAGTGTAGACTTTATTTTAGGAGCAAACATAAACATGAAGAAACTATAATCCTGGTGCTATGTAGGAATCTAATTAAGACTAATGAGGCAACATTAAATTTAATGTATGATGCATTTTATATGCCTTACCATTAGAGCTGCAGCAAGCTGTTCGTCAGAGCGTCGAACTTTGGCGAATAAGGCCCTCAAGGCATTGTTAAACAATCTGGGCTCTGGCCTTCTCCTGCCCATTAGGTTGTGTTGGGCTTGGAAAAATCTAGATGCAAATGGAAATTTAGGGAGGGGAGAGAAAGGGGGGAGGCCTCAAGAAGTCCTGCCCGTCTTGGAATGGCTCGGTAAGATGATAAAAAGGGAAGATGAATGGATGGCTGCGTGTGACACCCTCAAGGAGGTACCAGGCTGGGACAGAAGGGAGGAGGGCCAAGTGTAATGTGTGAACTGCTGCTTGAGAGGCACCTATAGCAACGGGAGTGGGGAAAGGCTGGGGTTTATGTGACACGGTATATCAAGAAGAATGGGCATGGGGATCATTGCTTAACAGCTAATTGAGAGCATAATTTATTGTGGATTTTTCTTTTTTTTTTTAATTTTTATTAAATTCAGAAAGTTCAGTAAGTTCCTTACATGTGTTTTACTGTACTGAAAAATAGGCATATAGCTCCAGATACAGATTTCATTCTCCAGATTCCTTCCCACCAGTACAAAAGGAGACTCCCTCCATAATACGAACAAAACTTTTAACAATGATTTATCAAATAATATTTCATAGACTCTGTTTGAGTCCCCATCCCTGGAGGGGTTTAAAAGACGTAGATGTGGCACTTGGGCTTATGGGTTAGTGGTGGACTTGGCAGTGATGGTTTAACAGTTCGACTTGATGTTCTTAAAGGGCTTTTCCAACATAAATGATTTTATATTTGCTTTAACATGTATGGAAGTATAAAAGATACAGTGAAGCTAAAGATGAGTTGAATGAAGATTGGGTGCTGAGGAATGGAGGGATTTTTGGAGGAAGATATAATGAGTTGACTTCATGGATTTTTCAGTGCAAACTAATATTGTGGTGATGGGTTGGAAGGGGAGACTGAGTTGTAGCTTGGAGAAATTCGTGGGCTCTGGTGTCAACTGGTGATTGCCAGCTGCTGTGAGATCAGGCCAACCACAAGGAGAAGGTGAGGCAAGGAGGAGTTTGTTGGTGTGGGGAGAGGGGATGGAGAGGGCTGGTGTCAAGGTGCACTTCAACCCTGCCGCTCCGAAAGCTGAGTTTCAGCCTACCACATCCTGAAAATTCATTCCAGTTTATATTATTGCATGTGTTAGTGATGGCTCAAGCATTTGAGACTTTGAAGCATTTCATCTACACATGAAATTGGAATTTTTTCTCTTTCTTTTTTTTTTTTTCCTGTGGAACATAGCCATGGAAACCCATAGTCTGTGCTGGAAAATAAATGACTGGAAGTGTTCCTCGGTGACTAACTTGCTACAAGACATTATAAGTGCAAACACCAAGTTATACTTTTGACAACAAACAAATGTCATGTGCTGGGCTGGAATTAGAGATTCAGCAGCAAATCTGGACTGAGGCAGAAGATCCTGGCAGGATGACTGGCAGGCGTGTGATGGGAAGAACAAAAAGGTACCTTATTGCACAGGTTTGGGCTGGGGGAATGAGTTATTCCTCTCAGGAACATCAGAGAGCACCATGAAAGCTCAGCTGGAGGGCAGAAAAGAAAACAGTGCTGCCAGAGGGGCTTCAGGGCGGTGGGAAGGAGGGACGTGTTCACAAGTGTTTCAGGATTGACCTCACTCAGCTGCTATGGAAGTGTGGGTGGGGGGGATGACTTCAAGGCAAGCAGATGTGGGCTGATGCTGAGAGTTTTTACAGTTCCCTGGTGTGTGGGGGACATGCTGGGACCACCCCATCGTACCTGACCCGGCTGCCCAAGAGATGGAGAAAAAGTACTTGGAAGGGGGGTTGTTTTCCCACCGTAACCTGTCCTGCTCTTTCCCTTCCCTGAGGGGATGCCTCTGTGCATCCACCTGTACAAACCTGAGGGATGTTTGTGCTGATGCATTCGCTCCCTGTTCAGTCCTGAGCTGACAGTAGATGAAGGATGAGTTTAAACAGGGAGGTGTGAAGGTTTACGGAAGCAGAAACTCCTGTCACCCCTCCATTCCTCATCTATTCACAGGAAAAACCTGAGCAAACCTCAGAAATTGCAAATTTATTGCTAATTGAGTTATTAATTAATTTTCATTTTATTTTTCCTTCTCTGACATCCTTCTCATTTCATTAATACCAATTCCTGATCTTTCTTGTGACTGAGCTGTAGAAGAATGCAGGCATTTCATAGCACATGTATAGGTCACGTTTTTTCCCTATGGGATTTCATCTTTTCCTTGGACACATCACACTCTGCTCAGCTTTTGCCAGCTGGATGCTGCCTTTGGGGCTCCTGTGTTTGTGTCCTGTGGATCACGGTTCTGGGATGTCCTTCCAGCTTGGCCTCCCTGATCTGGTCCCCAGGGCAGCGTGTGCCACACTGGGGTTTGTAACACACTGGGGTTTGCAACACACAGGTTTAAGCACAGGTTGCAACCAAAGCAAACTGGGCTAAGGCATTTGCAAGGCTCCTAAAATCCCACCATTTTGTATTTAACCTAATTCTAAGGGAAGTGCAATAGATAAACCTACCTGCTTTTCCTTGTTGTGTTGTTTGGATTTAGGTCACATTCCTTGGAGGAGATAAACATACTTTTAATCTCAGTATCCTGTTGCAAATGGCTTTTCCTTTAGGAATGGATTCTCACCCTCCCCTGCAGTCAACTTCCTTCTGCTCTCCTCCTGAAACAACTGTGGTATTACCCTAGTTTGGGATTTCTGTCTGGGATGTCAGGACAAACAAGGATGGCGCAAACCTCAGAGAGTGTTTGGTCTGCTAGAAAAGCACTCAGATGAGCTTCAAATAGGATTCATAAATTGTACAGGGATCTGGTGGTTGTCAGAAGTCCACAGTTCTATTTACTGCCAACGTGGCCAAGATATGGTGGGAACTGCTAACTTTCTTAGTGCGGTGTTTTTTACTGCTGGGGTGTGGGTTGTGTTCTCAAAATCCATCTGGCCATTACTTGTTTCCTCACCACAACAAGCAGTCAAGGTGGTTTTTACATAACAAGACTTCTGATTGAAGAAAATTAGTGATTCTTGCCCAAAAATGCTGCAGGGCTTCCTACATCCCTGCCCCTCTGGCTGTGCTCAGCTCCTGCAGGCACAGGGAGGGGTTAGTCTTGGTCTGCTCCCTTGAACCTCTTCCCTCTGTAGGGAGCCTCTCTTTTAAACAATAAATCACGAGCGATGGTCTAGGAGAGACTGATCCTCCTCACCTCTTCAATAGGTAAATTGCCCTTTTAGAAGAGTGATCCATGCTCCCGTCCTCATTTTTCATACCTCACTTTAAAAAAAAAAAAAAAAAAAACAGAAAAGAAAAAAAAAAATCTTCCAGGGACTTTGACTTAAGCAAAGGCACTTTAGAGTCTTTTTCTAATGTCATTCTGAAGTTAAAAAACAATTTGACTTCAAGGGAGATACGGCCCAATTTTGTAAAAACTTAATAGGATTAGTCATGGGAACTATTTTTAGCAAAAGTTCAACTTTATCCATGTATTTTAATGTGGGAAAAGTGTGTCCTTTTCCCTCTGCTAATGTTTGATGTATTCCAGCCCTCCTGCGAGTGTGTTTGAGTATCTTAGGGGCTCTGGAGTGGAGGAGAACTTCCTCTCGGATTCTCTCTGTTTTCTTTCGTGAAAATGACATTCCTAAGCTGTTTCACTTTCTGACAGGAAATGGAGCCTTGCCAAAAATGATTAAAGTCCAAGAAAGCATAACAGTTCCAAAGCTGCAGCAGTTCTTTAGGAGTCCTGAGTTTGACATTGTGTCAAACAAATGTGAAATATTGTTTAATAAATTTGAATAATACAGGGAAAGGGAAAAATGGTTCTTGGCTTATAATGCTGGTGCTCTTTATTAAGTCTGTAAAGGCCTGCCTAGCTCTAATAAATTGAAATATATACATAAATACACTTGTGCATGAATAACAGTTTAATATTGTAATATATAATGAGCGGCGCACAGGCACCCCCCACATGCAGACATTGATTTATTCGTGCTACGACCATATATATATTGATATGTGTGTGTAGACTCCCTCACAAGTTTGTATATATTTATACATGGAATTACCATTTGCAGGCAACTCCTGTGCCTGCTTCTTATAAGAAATATCATAAGCATTATTTATAAGGTGTGAGGTGACGTTACAGCTTTATAAAAATACTAATTTAATGCGAGATAAAATACAATTGTTAATGGTTTCTCAATGGTTTTTTAATTCAGTGTTTGTTTAAAGGAATTGTTGTGAGGTCTTTGTTATGCCAAATGACACCTTATCATGTAATTCCAGTGTTTCTGGAAGGGCTGTGCTGAGGCTCAGGAAAGTAGTGAGAATTCTGTGGCACCCAAGAGCCTGGCTCTGTCACCCTTTCACATTTAACAACTCCCCCTGCCAGAAGGGCTTCCAGCCACCAAGAGTTTGACAGTTTTCAGTATTAGGGTATTAACACAATAGCTCTGTCAAAATGAGCCAGACTTCTAAGAAATTCCCGTGCTGTCAACCCTGAGTGTGAAAAAGTCCTGCCAGGCTCAAATGGTCCTAAGGTTACTTCTCAAAATCCACCCAAACCTTTCAGCATTTTTAAGTTGTCTTCCAATTTTATTTTGGATTTTGGTTTTACTGCGTTCACTAAAATTACATTTTCAAATTATTCTCTGACCACAAGACCAGGAATTTCCTTTTTTTTTTTTGTCTTGATTTTAACATAAAAGCTGGATTACATCGTCACCAGATGCCAGGAGCTCTCAATTTTAAAATTAACCTAATGACTTAAGGCTCAATAAAATTAGGACAGTTGGCAACTTTTCTAGAAAACATGAAAAGTTGCTTTGTTGGTTCTTGCAAGAAAGCTTCACTTGTTTCCCCTCTGTCAGATGCATTGCTCCTCTACCAAAATATATCAAATATTCAGGAACTTATAAAATAATAAATATGTTCTCCTGACACCGTCTTGAAGGCAAAACATTCTTCAAGTGAGGTGCGTTTCAAAGCAAAGCTGTAGGAAAGGTTTCTATTTTTCATTCCTTGTATGGAACTGTCGAGTTATTTGATTAAAAGGAGTCATCTTTAATAGTTTTTCTAATGGCATTTGAGATTTCACGTTGGTAAAGTTGAACCAGGACGGTTCTTGCTGTCATTCAACAAGGACAGCGATTCACGGCTACTTTTCAGACGAGCTAAATTGATCAGACAAGTCAGTCAATGCCATTGAGCACTATTTGTCACTTCATAAGCAGCTACAATCTGCTGCTCTATAAATGCAGAAGGACCGTCGAATAAATCACATCAACCAGTGGGAGTAGATAGTGTCCCTTCATCCATAATTGGAGCGGTCCTCTCCTGTCACATCCGCTCATTCCCCGCGATTCCGGCGCGGATTGACACTGACAAAGAAAGAGCAGCCGCTGTCAGAGGAGCTGGAGTCTGTCTGCTGCTCCACTCCCCCCACTAATAGATATCTATCATAATATTGTATTAGCATCACAAAAAATCACACTTATAGCTCCGCTATCCGGGTGTATCGATGACATATGTAGGGGTTCCTCTTGGGCTGCGGGGAAGGCTGATTGATGCAAAAGGAAAGCTCCTGATTAAAACCACTTACCAAATCCATCAGCCACGGGAATATTTACTGCTCTGTGTGTGCTGCTGATTTCACAGACAAAAATATGATTAAAAAAAAAAAAAAAACCAAAAAAATAAAAGGAACATAATTTGTTGTAAACAGACCTTCTAGANAAAAAACCAAAACAAAAAAATAAAGGGAACATATTTTGTTGTAAACAGACCTTCTAGAAATTTGTTAATTATTTTCTGGTTCAAGGTGTTACTTTATGGGTGTTATTCCTATGAAGTGGTTTTATGGTTATATAGTTACCAAAATAATTAAGGAAATGGAACACCTTGAACAAATAATTTCTGTTTAGCACACAAAAAAGCCCCTAAAACTTCTGTCTGGTACCTGGTTTGGCAAATACGTGTTTTGTAAGTGAACAGATGAAATTAGAAGAGAATATTTATTGCCAAGGTGTGCTAGGCTACAAACTTTTTTTCCTGGAGAAATGCTGGACGATTTCTACCAGGAATATGTTAGATTAATCGGCTCACTCAGTCCTGGAGAGAAATCACAGTGGAATACCCAAACTGCTGTGTAGTCACATGTAAATCTCTCTGACAACCTGGAGGCATGGATCATTTGTTCAGTGTTCGGTTCCAACAACATGCTCGTGGAGGAAAATACCTTGTTTGCTTATAAAAAGATCGTAGCTGAATATGTAATTGCTGAGAATGGAGCACTGGGATCCCAGGTCTCCAGGATGAGGGTCTGAATCTTTTTTATTTTGCAGGAGAAAAAGTCTTAAGTCAGTTTGCCTGTGTGTAAACAAGGCTTCACATTGCACATCTTGTTGGAAAATAGTGAAATGCTTTCTTTTTAAAGGTGCTCAGTATAAATGTCATGTTCCTGGCTGGAGTCTTTGCTGGGCCCAAAGGCAAAGTGTAATATCAAATGACTCTTACAATTTTTAGTCTAGGACGTCTCTTGACCCGTGTGCACAGATGACGAGCAATTTCTCCTTTCTGTGTTGGCTTCTCTGCCTCTTGGTGCAGAAGTTGTCCTGAAAGCGTGCCAGGAACCTAAGTCATAGGTAAGCAGTAGAAATTATTTTATCTGTGAAAGGCTTAATTCTGTTAATATTCATATAAATTCTGCTAGATAAACAGTTCAAAAGAAAATACAAAGATCATAAAAATGTTCATCACTAAATACAAAATTTGGACTACTTTTTATAGATAATGGATTTTTTTATGCTTAAACCCAAAACGTGAGACAAACCAAAGTGCAGTGGAGAACTGAACAGCATCCAGAGGAGGCAGCTTACACGGGAGCGCATTCATTGTCAACATCTGATACTGAAAAGGTCAATAGTTAATTAAATAATCCATCACCTTAGGATAGAGAGCCGTCCTCACTTCTGACAATCAATGGCAGAAATATTAAAAGGTCAGAAAATGAGTTACTATATATTGTGTTTTCTTACTGTGTGTTATAAAGATGTGGCTTGAGTTGAGTGGTGTGGGTATGAAGACAGGTGGGAAGAAATATTATCCATTGCCCAAATATTTTCTGAGTTGCTCTTTTACCAGGCTTCTGTACATGTGGGCTGCTGAATCGATGGACCTCAAAGATGTAGTAAACTTTTACAATGACAATTTAAGGATCACAGGATTTATAACAGACTTTGTTCAATTATCAGTGTGGCTTTGGGAGCATCTTTCTCTTGTGCTGCTTGAGGTTATACTGGGATAAACTGGGTGAGTGTTCTGATATGCAGGTTTTGTTTAGATAGGGGTAGGGTTACCTGGGGAGGCCAAGAGGCACTTTTTCTCTGCTTATTTCCTACATCTGGTGGGTACAGCAGGAGAAATGAAGTCCACTCAATGACCCTGCCTCTGTCCCTGGGCACAGCTGCTGCATGTGCTGTACTGTACCTGGTTCCTGGTTTACCCTTATGAATAGTTGCATTGCTTACTATAGGGTCATGTTTACAAATAATTTAAATTAAACATAATTACAGTGTTGCCATAAATGCTTTTTGCTTTCTCTGGTCGCCTTTTGCAGAAATCTTTCCCTCCCTGGTCGTGGGGCTATTCCTGAGTTGTGTTTGTCAGATGATGAGCGTAGGTGACTTGGTGCATTTTTTCATTCCTTTCTCAGGATAGGCTGAAGTTTTGTCATTTTCTGAACGGAAATTGGGATTTCCATATGGGGGGAAACCACTGACGGATGTTTCTGTGCCCAACACATCTGGAAGGGGTTTCTTTGGGTGATGCTCTTCTCACCCCGCCAACAACCCCTTTAATCTGGGACCCTCTGAACTAAAGGAAAGGCTATGAATGCTCCAGAACAAGGATGTGCTTCTCTCTTCTCATACAGTGCAGAAACAATGTGTATTTAGTAATCCTCTCTCTGATTCTAAATTTTCTAAATTTTACTTTCCTGGTACGTAGCTTTTACCCTGAGTGTAAAAGTCACCGCGCTGAATTCCGGCAAGTGTTATATGATTATTTTATCTCTCACTATAAAGAGTTTTGAAAGACTTTGTATGAGAGGCAATATAAAAATAAATTGAATTGAACTATGGCTTCACCTCCCCACTTTCTTTGTGCAGAAACCTTTAGAGCAAAAACTGCAATATAAGGACAAAGGAGGAGATTAAGGCTGTGTCATGAAAGAGGTGACGCTGGGTGACAGGTTCGACCCTGCCTGAGCAGTTTGGAGGGTTTGCAGTCGGCTGTGTATTAATTAGATTTTAAGCATGTTCACAACAGGGGAAAAGCCTGTTTGTATATTTTAGTGGGAAGGTTGTTTTAAGCCATGAGAAAGGTATTAGGTATTATCTGCTGTGGTGCATTTATATAAACAAAGGTCCACCTGACGGTTGTGCAAACATCTGTTCTGTTCTTACCCAGCATTGCACGGTTCATTAAAACTTACCCTGTTGGCCTCTGAAAGGCCAGTTCTGGAAGCACATAATCTTACTTACAGATCCACAGTTGCAATAATTTGACTTTTAAAAGAAAATATTCTTAGCTTGGGGTAATGGATTTTTTTTTTTTTTGCTATTTTTTGTTTGTTTGTTTAGTGTGTGTGAGTCCCCCAGTAAAAATATAATTTTATGTTTTACAATGCAGGCTCAATAAATTACATTAAGAAATGACTCCTGGTTCATGAGAAGTGCTGTATTTTGACAATATCAGCCAACCTTTCCATTTGTTTAAGCAGGAAAAGTGGGGAGCCAAAATAAAGCTGTTACAGAAGAAATCTCAAGAATGTTTATGAAACTTTGCTCTAGCTACATTTATTAGGAGTCAAAGCGTAGCCTTAATTTGTCATGCAGAATTCCAGGGGAGTGAGTAATTTCTAGAGCTTCTCTAAATGCCAGGACTTAATATTTTTCTGCAGCAATTTGTTTGTAAACATGAAGTAAATTGTATAGGTTGCAATGTGACAAAAAGGTGTCTAGGATTTGTCATCTTCTGGTAACAGCTGTTGAGTTTATTTTATAGCATCTCATGGGGTTTTTTGGATAAATGTGCTGTTGATGGCAAGCAGAAGCACCCTGAGGATCTCTGATGGTGGGCACACACAAAGTTTAGCTGTAATAAGCTGTTTGTCAGGGATTTGCTCTCCAATGGATCTGCTCTCCCGGGTCGCTGCAATTCCCACCAGGGTGTCGATGTGTCACCTTCAGAGAAACCCACACTGAACAGGAGGCAAACTCCAGGCAAGATGGTAATCTCCCTTCTGGCAGGGAGAATTTTATGATGTGAGCAGGGGAATCACAGCTTCCTGAGGAGGATTTTTAAGGGAACGGAGTTCATGAATTTTACTTGCCAGTTTCCCTGGCATTGTAGGAACCCAGGATATTTGTTTTGTCACTCCCATCTCTCTTTCTCATCTTGTGACATACTGTAGTCATGGAATTTGTCTTTTATTTAGTAGTCTGAGGCTGCATCTTTGTTTGTGGTGAACCTGGTAGTGCTGGATTAATGGCTGGATTCAGTGACCCTCAGAGGTCTTTTCCAACCTTAATGATTCTAGTGAGAAGTGGAGATGGATCTGAAGTGGGTAATAACTGGTGCTGAAGACTTCAAATCTACCACATTTATTTTTTGGGGCTAGCCTTGGACTGAGACTTGTGTGGTCCCACAGACTGACTCCCTGGCACTGATGGAGTGCATTGAGTCTGCCCTCGGTGAGCACCAGCACTTTAGTGCCATTCCAAGGGCACCCAGTGTGTGTTTTCCTGACAGCTCTTTGCAATGGGATGAGAAGAAGGGACTGGGAGGTGTCTTTCAGAAGTTCACTCTGAATTCAAGAGAAAATTCTTACAGAAACACACACCTGAACATTAGAAAACGTCTTGTGTCCCTCCCTTACAGAGCATGGTGGGTTGTGTTCTCAAAACTCTTCAAAATCAGGTGTGTCTAGAGTGTTTAAAGATCACTTCCATGCCCTCATTCCTCTTTGTGCACTAGGCAGGTAAATATCTCCATAGGTACCATCGGTGCATTCCTAGGCTGAAAGTGAGCGTACCAGAAACCTCAGTATATTCCTGGAAATCACGTTTTAGGCATTTTACTGCCTTGGGAGGGAGATGAGCCTGTCTCTGCTAGACGTGTGCGTCCTCGTATCCCTTCAGAGGTGTTCCATGTTTGAGGGATGTGGCAGTGGCTGGAGCAGTGCATCAGTTCTCATGGTCCCCTGCTCCCCAGATCGATTACACCCTGTCACACCAGCGCAGCAAAAGTCATCGTCCAAGGGGAAAACCCACTCGTTTCTCATCGCATTCCCAACCACTTCAGAACCTCTGCCAGCACATGGTGACTCCGATAACATTTAAGATACTGCTTTATTGAAATGAAAGCCTTGCTTGCAAGGCCACGCTGTCTGAAGTTCTTCCATCCCTCGTTTAAATCCAGCATAATTAGCCCAACTACAGACCTCGTTGTTATACATGCTGAATTGTAATGGCTGCTATTATAGCAGCTTGCAGGAGCAAAGATATATGATTTTGAACGATATGTCAAGGAAAAATAAACATGTTTCATTTCTTCATTAGATAATGTTTATTTATAGCACAATATATATCTACCTCCACTGTACCATTAAAGTTTTGACTGCTTTTTAACTATAAAATTTGATATTGTTGTGGCAGCTGCACTACTCAAATGATTGCTATAGTACAGCTGTTATCAAAGAGTAAGATTTATAGCTGCCCTACATGGTGTAAAGATATGTGCATATTTACTTTGTGTTTTACTACTTGTGTCCCATATTTTAATGACACAAGGTGAGATGAAATAGTGAAATAATAAACACTTTTTGCTGCTGCAAAAGTGAATGGCATGATTTGTTTAAAATTTGGTGTTAAATTTTCTATTGTGCTATGATAAACTTTTTTCTCTGCTATTTTGGTTTATTTAAATGTATTTTACATGTTAGTAGCAATCTTAGAGTTTTGGTTTTTTTTTTTCTTTTGGTTTTCAGGGAGGTGCTCTGGAACTGAAGTGAGAACGACATGCTTGATGAAATCTGTCAAGCTACATTATATTGTAGGTAAAGATCAATATTTTAACCCTTGGGTAGATAGAGTGCAGTGAGCAGCAGCTTCCTTCCTTAGTGTTTTTCTAGGAAAATTAGATTGTATAAGGCACCAACACCCAGTTTTATGAAGCTGGATTGCAGCAGGTCCCCGAGCCCCACATCAGGTATGAAAAGGGGCTCAGAAAGTCTCTTGGTAAGGGTGGGAGTGATAAAGTCTGTCCAGCTCAATGGTCAGATCCTGACCATCAGTACAAATTATTTATAGCCAGTGCCGAGCTCTGCTGCCCAAACCCAATGCTGGTCTCTGTAGGATTCAAATTTTATAAACACTGTAGGTATCTTTGGTTGCTATTTTGATTTTGGTAGTGACCAATGTGTATTTATACATCCTTCCTCTTTTCCTCTGGTTGCATGTCACTTAACAAGGGCTGTCTAATCAAAAGGGCATGCAAGCAGAATTGAGTTATTTCATGAATGCTGAGGTCTTTCAGTAGAAATAATGTGACATAGACTGAGCATAGTCCTGTGTGTAAGAGGAGAATTTTAAATTCAAACATTCTCTGAAACCCAAAAACCAGAAGGAAACAAAAGCAGAAATTAAACTACAGAGGAAAGATGAGTGATAGACTTTACATTCTTAATTATTTTTTTATTATATGCTTCATGCACCTTTATTTGGTTGGTGACAAATCCAGTCATGTCTGTGGGAAATTCAATTGTTGCATTGTTTTGAGTGGGGGAAGAAGGGACATTGTTTGCCCCCTAAGATAATCCATGAAGCAGAATTTCTTGTACTAGTCTGTGTTCAGTTGAGTCAATCATGCATTTATGTTTCCTACCAAAATGTTTTGTGTATTACATTTATTTTTTCTTGCAATTTTTGTTTTGTTTGAAACAGAAAAACATTAATTATTGCAACTTACTTATCTTCTCTCTGTAGCACTTATTTTTACCTGTTGCCTTGAACATTTCCTATGCCTGCAGTAGGTACTTATACTTCTCTTTCATATTTTTAACATATTTGAATGAAATTCAGATAATGTTTGAGACACTTCCATCTGAAAGAGCTGAGCACTGAACAGCTCGATGTTCACAGGCTGGAGATGCAACCTGCACATCATGGACTGGAATGCCAGGACTCTGCCAGTTTTTAATGCATTGTACCTGCTCTTTTGACTTGGTGAGCAAAGTGACTCCTCATGTTATGGTACATTTTGTTTCTTTGACTCGATGTACCTTTTTCTGCCACTGCACATGCTTTGAAAGATGTGTAAAAATGTTGTAAAGGCAGGCTTTTTCATGAGGTCTCCTTTCCTTCCTGGATTTTCTCATGTCATAAATGCAAGAATAGTCTTTTGTCTTGATATTTTAGTATTTCTTTTTTTTTTTTTCTTTTCAGCACAGAACAAAAATGTACAGCAAATTAAAAAAAAAAAGAAAAATGAGAACTTAATGTCTTGTAAAAGATTTGGCTCTAGGTTTGAGAAAAACTTCATGCTTCCTATTATTTTAGTCAGTCATCCCTACCATGAGATTACTTTGCCTTAGGTGATGGCTTGTAGAATTTACTCAAGCGTTACTTCTTATCAAAACTTTGACCAACAACTTGGTAATCACTGGAGTCTCCAAGTATAGATTTTACAGGGAACTTACAGGCTCAGTTGAAAAGTAAATTACTGCTAATTAGGCAAACAAGCTACCAGTAAAGCAGATATGGCAAGTGAGTTGACATTAGGTAAAGTAGAAGTGATAATTAATAAACCAGCAATTAGGATGGGTCATCAGTTTAGCTCTGATCGATCAATAGCTGCTGTCCCTGTGCATTTTGGCTGAAGCTGCACCCATTCTCCTCCCTTTGGCACCAAGAAAAAAAGGGTACTTATGGCCATAACAAAACAAAGTGCCCAGGCCAGACAGATGTGCTGCACCACATCTGTCCTACCAATTCCCACACCCTGCGACAGAGGTAGAGCTCTCCCAGGGTAGGGACCGACTCCATAGGTATGGAGATCAGTATTTTGGATTAAGTCACCTTAAAAGAGCTTAGTATTAATTTTCAGTCCTTTCACTGCTTTTTTCACCCTAAAACCCTGCCAGATATTACTGAAGATCAGATTTTGCAATTACAGAGTAACCGCATCCTAATCCTGGGTTTTCCTGCTAATCAGAAAAAAATTTTATGTTGTTGGTTGTGTTCCTTTAATTTTTTTGTCTTAACTCTTTAACTACACTTAACAGAAGATGAATGCCTAAAATTTTCACCTCTGCTCAAATGGAGAGCTTTTACACTGACCAGACATCAACAGTAACTTTAATATTATGTTACAAAAATACTCTTTGAGCATCTTAAGCACACGACTCTTCGAGGTTCAGGAAAGAGAAATGAAAACCAGTAGCTCTGCTATAAAGACTTCTGCATCATCTGTTGAGTCCATTTTCCTTATTTAAAGTAGACAGAAAAAAAAAAAAACAGTAAAGAAGATAGAAAATAAGTAGCTGAAAAACCCACTGAAATAACACACCCACTAGAATAATGAAGTCATAAACACAAGGAAAATTTGTGTTAAGGCTACAAAAATACTTTACCTCAGTTCCCTTGGGGCTGGTCTTTACAAGACACATGGCCCTTTTCACTTTATGAGAAGAATCCAAGACGCTCAACTGTATTTCCAAGGCTGGGCAATACTTTAAGAAAATATTGTAAGGCTGCTGTGTCTGGTCTGAGCCGTGACCCTGTGTGAATGAGCTTCACAGGCAAATGCTAGAGCAGAGATTTGACTTGGATTTTATCTACCATCAGCTGATGGTGCACCCTGGCCCAGTAGCTGATGCATTATAGAGTTGATTCCTTAATGAGGGACCATCATCCCAGAGCACTACTTTTAAAACTCAAAATGCTGAGTATCTCAACCCTGTGACTGTTTTTTTGAGACTGAAAGAAAACAAAGTTCATAAAACAATAATATTTCTCAGATGACATGTCACTGTTTTGTGCTTCACAAATATGTTCCTATCATAGAATGTTTTGGGTTGGAAAGGACCTTGAAGATCATCCACAATAAAATCTCCATCTTTCCCTCTACCACTTCTTTGCTTCTTTATGTTTTCCAAGGAATACAATTCTACCTTTTGATCCTACACACAAATGAGGTGATGCAGAATTATTTATAGAACGAACACTGATTCTGGTTTGCATCCACTGGAGATGTAAGGTACAGTCTTGGATAACTCTGTCTTTTTAATATTTATGCTGCTGTTTTCTTCTAGGTCTTAGAAGTCCTTCCCAGTGTCACACAAAATATTTCCTGTGACCGGAGTCAATAAAACCATTTATGTGAGCAACAACTGCTGATTAGGAAAAGCAATTGTATATTTTAGTGATTATGGCCATATTTTGACCAGAAGTATTTCGACATCTCAGCAAGTGCCAGATTTTCAGCGGGGTTTGTAACTCGGCGCCTTTGATTACAAATCTTGTGGCCAGGTTTTTATTGGGATGAACACCCAAAGCGTGCTCAGAGCACTGAGCTCTGTGCTGAGGAGGGAAGGAAGGTCTCAGGGAAATCCTGCTCTGCCTCTGGCAGCCTGGCAGTGGCTGCTGGTGTGATTTCTCCTCAGGCTCCCACCGGCAGCACGAGGGGCAGCGGCGCTCTGCAGTGCATGAGAGCCACGGTCTTTCAGTAAGGACTGCGTGCGTGGGTGGCATAAACAGCACTTTGGAATGTTTTTGGGGAAGTTTCTCTTTCTTCATGTGCCACGTTAGACAGGACTGCAGCATTATCTGATAAAGCAAATCTCAGCATCTCTTTGAAGAAAATGCTGCTGTGGCAGGGTCTTTGCGGATGCATAAAGCTGGACTTGTGTTTAAAACCACGAAGAGGGGGCTGGGCACAGACGTAGAGGTGATACAGACCTGATTTCACAAAGCCTCCGTCTCCCCCTTGATGTGACAGTCAGGATGTGTTGTACCAACAACATCCCTGTTCTCCTTCCCACGGAAAATGTTTCACCTTTTTATGACCTTGTGGCAGGAAATTTTTGACTAATTTTCACTATGTCAACGATTCTCCTTAGAGATCCAAAATGAAAGTTGTTTTGCCTTTTCAAACACCTTTTAACAATGTAGCAAAGCCATTATTAAGTTGAAGTGAAATTATTCTCTTTTATTACCTTCTGATCACATAAGAGAGGAGAAAAGTGTTCACATTGTCTGTGGACTCTTACATTATATGACACTATTGAATATATACTATTATGAAAAGACATTTATAACCTCTTAAATCTACTCGTTCTATATCTGATTTGGCATTTGCTGCCTCTATGCTGGTGACCATATGTGTGTGCTATAGATCAGAGTGCGTGTGTTGCATGGAAGGAGGAAGAGGGCTGACCAACTAAATCCATGAGAAACAGATATGATACAACACCAACCTGCTTCAAGGCTTGTCTCAGTGTCTAGAAACTCTCCTTTCCATCAGGGCCTCTATGTTCTGCTGCCTGCTGCCAGAGCTCCACTTCCTCCCTGAAAGAGGGATGGAAGTAACTAGAAATGTACTTTGTCAAGGCTGGTTTGGGAAATATTTTGGGGGTTGAGTTCAATTTTCTGTAAAGTTTCTCTTTATTCTGTTTTTTGTTTGTTTGTTTGGCTGGGTTTTGTTTGTGGGTGGGTTTGTTGTTGTTGTTTATTTGTGGTTTTTGTTTAGTTATTATTTTCTTCCATAGGTTAAGTAGGATGGGAGTTCTGTCCCGGACATGGGAAATGTCTTTTCCAAGCACACAAGGCAGTCTGTTTTGCAGCAGCAGGTAAGATGATCCATTGACACTGCAGAGGGTTATCCAGTCTCACACAGGTCAAGGGGCCCTTGTGTCCAACTTGTAAAATTCCTCATCTGCTCTTTCCCACTGGAGGGGGAGGGAGTTGGTGTCCACTGCCCCTTCTACTCTCTAGAATTTCTGTTAAAGATTTAAAAGATGCAACTTCTCTCCTCCTGCAGCAAAGCCCAATGCAAATTCTAAATCCTATCTCAGAGACGTCTCCTACCAAAAATAAATGAGTAAAAAAACCTGTTATAAATGAAAGCCCTTTCCTAATACATAACATTGGCTGCATTTTCTTTACTGTTTCACTCTGATATTTTTCTTTCTGAAGTGGCCACTCAAACTAACGTGTGAAAACCCCAAGAAATCACATTTGTGTCAGTTTTTTGACTTCCTGTTTAGTGGTCTGCAGCTTTTTCGTGGCACCTGGAGATAATTTAAGATGTTAGTAATTTTCAGTAGGTGCAGGAAATATGTGTCAGTTGTCAGCATCTGTTGCTCTGTTATGTACAAATACCTCATTTCTGCTCACATAAAACTCCTAGCAGCTTTTTTTAGATGAGACACAGGTGAAATGATGGAATTACTAAGGTTGGAAAAAGCCTTTAAGATCTTGAGTCCAACTATCAACCGAGAACCACCACCATGTTCTCCACTAAACCATGTCCCCAAGTGCCATATCCACACTAATTTTGAAAACACCAAGGATGGTGATTCCAACACTTTCCTGGGAAGCCTGTTCCAGTGTTTTTCAACCCTTCCCATGAAAAACCTAAACCTCACCTGGTGCAGTTTGAGGTTGTTTTGTCTTGTCACTTGTTACCCTGGAGAAGAAAACGACCCCACTTCCCCACAACCTTCTTTCATATTGTAGAAAGTTATAAAGGTCCTCCCTGAGCCTCATTTTCTCCAGCCTGGATAACCCCAGCTCCCTCAGATGCTCCTCATCAGACTTGTTATCCAGACCCAAGCCCTGCTGTCTTAAATTAACATGGGGAAAAGTAAAAAGTGAATTACATTAGTTATTGTTTTTCCACAATAACTTTTATTAAAAAACACATCGTTTTCTAAATATTTAATGTGATTTCTTATTCCAAATCTACTGGTAATCAGTGGGATGGAATTTAAAATAAATTCTCTCCTGTTTTTCCTGGGATGTTTTGATCTTCTTGGTCATGTGAGTTGCAGGGAATGTGTAAACTGGAATTTGAAGCAAGGATGGCATAACACATTTCAGGATACACCTTGAGAGGCATTAATTCACTGCAGGTTTGCTCCACATGGAGCCTGTGTATTTTTATGACATGTACAGTTGGTTGTAATGCCATACTGGGTATCATGTATAACATCAAAGAGCTAAGTAAGTATAAAGGTATGTTGTATTTCTTCAGTTCATGTCAACAAAATCCTTTTCAACCTTGGATACCTCCTGCTTAAAATCTTTAGCTCGTATTGCATTTTTGTTTGCAGCATGTCGGTCCAAAAATAATATTTGTAACAGGAAAATGGAACGATGAGGCTATCTTTTTTTTTAAATTTTTGCTATAGTCTTAAATTATTTAACTCTTAGATGTCCTTGGAAAGTGGACAAAAGTCTACCAAATAAAGTTAACTTCTTGGAGTATCATCAGCTTGCTTTCCACGCTGTCATGAAATTGTTTTCTTAAATTGGGCTGCTTCCCAAATGAAATTTTCCTCTACTGAGATAACGTCCCACAGCAGATTTTCTGAAGCCTTCAGAGATTATTCCTGGGCCAAGATTGCAGACTCTGCTGAGCAAATTGACAGAAGGTTTTTTGTGGACAGAACCATGCAAGGCAGAGAAAAGCCAGGTTTGACTGGGAGTTGTGTAGATGTTTTCACATGGTACGTGAACCCAGGGTGACAGGTCCTGCTGAGCAGGAGGGATTGCGCTCAGTGGCATCCTCTGAGCACTTTGTAACATGGGTAGAATCATAAAATGGTTTTGGTTGGAAGGGACCTTAAAGATCATCTTCCAAGCCCTGCATGGGCAGGCACACCTTTCACTAGGCCAGGCCAGTCAGAGCCCTGACCAACCTGGCCTTGATAGGCTGAATCCTTTAGGAAGGGTGCCTACGTAAAGCAGTTCGGATGGGAAAGCTCTACTGAACTGATGTTTGCTGGGCTGACATGGACATTTATGGGAAAGGTGTGGACAGGCCTGGATCAAACCCCTGTATTCTCTGCTCCCTTTGGAACTGACCCAGAAGTTCCCCCGACACAGGAATGATCAAGCTGCCCTCCCCAGAAGAAGACAAGGGAATGATTGTCCAACCTTTGCCCGTGCTGGTGAGTAGTTACCATTAGCTGGCAAAATGTGTCAGGAGCTGGAAGAGATTTTGTTTGACCAAGTAGTTTAAAATAGTGGTTGCAATTGAAACCAGCTGCTGCAGACACTGGCCTTTGCAGTAATGTAATTACAACAATCTTTACACTTTCTGTAGCGCTGCTTTTAGCAAGGCAAATGACTTTCATAAATTTATTTTTGTACAGTGTGTCTGAAGAGTGCCCATCTCTGAGGTGGACAGATGCCAGTGGGGACATCACGTATCGTGTAACATATTTCAGCTCCAGGCTCAGAAATGTCACAGGATCCACAGAATCCTTGAAGAACAGAGAGGACCTCAGCTTCTGATGTGTCACTCAAAGGAGAAGGTTGTACATGACACATAGGTTGCTTTATACCACTCTATAATTTGGTGTGCTTATGCAAAGAAGTGCATGTGGGATCGATGGCATATGGTATATTAAGAAAGAATAACACCAGATTTTTAAAAAATGTATTCATCCATTAAATGGTGTAAATTAAAGTAAGCTGTCAAAATGACAGCACAATAATGCCATCTTTGCAATAGCACATACTGCAGCACAGTTAAATCATATCATTTTTGGGGAAGAATTACAGATGAGATCCAAGAAAAAATTGCTTTTGAAATGCAATTCTTTGTTAGTTAAGAATCACCATTGCTAGCCAGGATCCCCTACAAACACATAAAGCACAGAGTAACTGTAATAAGTCATGATAATTTATATCACAGCTAATTCTGGGGAAGTAGCATCAGGGGTTATACTTCAGATACACTTCATATTACTCAAACTGTAATTATTTTCATTAAAATATAAAATTGCTTACAGCCAAGTTACTTGAAACACACAGCATTGAACATTAAACCACGTACACAACAAGGCCACAAGAGTTCAAAATAAGTAAAGTCAAGTGTTAAATAACAGCACTTATACTTTTTAATTGCATATCTTTGTAGACATAATCAATGCACTTTTAATATTCCTTTTTAGTGAAACATTGGACTGGCTTTTTCAATCATCGTCACGTTGATTAAAAGTCAATGTCAAAATAAACTTGAGAAAATACTGTTAGGTGCTTGTAAGCACAGCCTCTCTAATGGTTTGTGCATGTCAAGAGGGCAGATTTTATTCCAGGAGGAGAAAAGGAAATGCTTCAAGTTTGTGTGAAGGCGAGCAGTGGAAGGCTGAAGAGTTTGAACGTTTTCAAGTGTAATAATTTATAACACCACTCGCTCTCTAGTGCCTTTCTCTAACAATCTCAATGGGTTCTACAAACAGTAATTAATTACAGCCTCCAACACCTCTGAGAGGTGAATACAGGCAGAGTGAGGTGCTCTTCATCTGTCCATGGAGCAGAGCAATCCCACAAATCCCTGGAAGATACAGCAGCCTGCAGGAGACCTTCCCTCTTGGCAGAACCCAGACACCTTAAATATATCTATCTTTATTAAACTGGGAGTCAGATAATGAGTAATAAAATGCAGCCTAAAACCTGTTTTTTTGTTTTTTCTTTTCCCTGAAGGATCACCCCCCATTCACCGCAGAGGATGGGGTTTGCTGCAGGGATGAATCAAATCTGGGAGCCAACAAGACCCTCACCTGTTTGCTGCAAAAGTTAGGTGACAATGATGGATGACACACAAATTTCCAGAAAAAGAAAGGAAGAGTGATTTTCAGAGGTGCAAATGGCCTTTGTAATCATTGTAAGTATATAGAACTTGACTCTAATCCCTATTTTCAGCAATTTCACTAGAAAAAAATTGTAAAAATTTCCTGTGATACAGGTGCAGGTCTTGTCCATTGCTGCAGGTACCATCAAGACCCTGGAAATCTGTGTCACAGCTGAATTTTTTGTGTTTGTAACAAAACTGTATTCAGGCTGGATGAAGGGCCCAGGCAGTTTGACTGAGAACTCTTCTCTTGGAGGCAATTTTCCAGATGGCTTTTCCATCACCTGTCTCCCATGGCAATTCCAGGTGAGTTCAGAGTTCATTTGGACCTGAGTCTGGTTCTTACATTTCATGGTGCTTTTGGTGTCTTTGATGTGTTGAACCTCTAATTCTCATTTAGGCTAAAACACCTCCATCCTTTCTAAACCAGGCATCAGTCAGTGCTCAGTGTGCTTAATATCATAATTATTTTTACTGAAGTGGAATAATTCAGGTAATTTCTGTGATGCCAATAACGGAGGACCTGGTTGTCTCAATCTTTATTGTGTATTCTCACAAACTGGGGAGCATTAGCAGTGTTGGAATTAAGGAACTAAAACAGAGATTAGGGCTAAATCTCAGCACTAAACTTTTTGACATCTAACTGATGTCAGCAAAGCTGTTTTCCCCAGCTTTCCCATGCCTGTTGTGCAATGTTACAGGGAGTAGAGGATGACATTCAGCAGTCTTCCCAGGAATTTCAGGGGAAAAGTGATCATTAGGCAAGAAAGATCATGACAACTCTCTGGCCTTATGAATGAAGACGTTTTTATGGAAGTGAAAAATGTGTACAAATTCAGGAGTGAAGGAAGGGGTTTGAACTCTGGCATTAAGGCAGGGCAGTTGGTTGCCATCACTGTGTCCTGACTGTATAACAATGAGCTTGAGCTGGAAAAGTCTCCTGTGCCTTGTCCCTGAAGGGGAAACTCAGGTTGGTGGGGCCTGTGCCCAATGCCTGTAGTGCTGCCCCACTGAAAAACAACCTCGTAGAGAGTGCAAACATCTTTGCAAAGGGACGGCAACTTTCCTAGGGGAACCTGAAATGCTCAGGTAAATGTAAAACATTAAATATTATCACAATCTTTAATAAATTTCCCAAGCACGAGATTGCCTGACAGAGTACCGCAGGCCTGCCCCTCATGTGTGGATATCCCCTTCCATTTGATTGGAAATATTTTTTATCCATTTAGATTAGATATTAGAAGGACATTAGCTGGTGAGACCCTGGCACAGGTTTCCCAGAGAAGCTGTGGCTGCCCCATCCCTGGAAGTGTCCAACGCCAGGTTGGACGGGGCTTGGAGAAACCTGGGACAGTGGGAGGTGTCCCTGCCCATGACAGGGGTGGAATGGGATAAGCTGGAGGTCCCTTCCAACCCAAACCATTCCAAGATCCTATGATTTGTCCTGTCACTTGTATGCAAGCAAACTGTGCGTTGTTTAATCCCTTCCACCACTTTGTTAATTTTAGAACCTGTACAATGAGGGACTAAAATAGAAGACAACAGGTAATGCAGTGGAAAGCAGTAGGATTATTTGAGATTGTATGAGATACCAACAATCTCCCCAGGAACGTAAGTTTTTTAGTTAAAGTTGACATTTAAATTGCTTTTTGTGCTGGAAAGAAAAGTCAGTGGGAGAAGAAGAATATCAAATGAAATAGTGGCACATGTGGTGAGTCACATTTGCTATTATTTTGTAAGTATTATAAAAATATATCTGATTTTATTGGAATCGACAGAAAATTATTAAAAAAATTTGAGATAAAGTTTTCCTGTGGTAAACTGTGCCTTACAGATGGCACATCAGAGAAAATTCTCTTCTTGTTAAGAAATCAAAACAGTTCAGGGAACACTGCAGCATCAGGATAATAATAGTTGACAGGTACAGTGGCTGTGAACAAACACCCATATCCTGGTATCTGAGATACCATATTTTCCCCACTAAAATTAAACTATGAGCTCTCTTTGACAATGCTATGTTAATTATATGCCAGCATTTGCTTCAGTTTGCCTTAATACTGCTTTAATTCCCTTACTAACAGGTCTTTTTGGAGTTCACTAGGGATGTTTGGTTGGAAACCTCTTTCCACACCTCAAATTTATCCCAGGTAGAGCTCCAGCAACTTCTGAGAGTACATTTGACACAGATAGGAAAACCAAGTCAAACATAACCTTGTAGTAGCCCTGTAGTAACTCTGATGCTTGACCCATGTGTTTGTGTTGAGCTGTGCTGTCAATTTAAGCTCAAATTATGTTCTATAACTAATGTGACAATGACCAGGGTGGATTAAACATTTTTGAAACTAGCTGCATGGGTTTGGGACAATGGGATTTTTATGACGATAATTTGCAATTTCAGGATGAAATCAGGATGTAAAATTGACAAAGTCCTAACATAAAATACTGACAAAAAAAAGTAATCAGTCTATAGTTACGTTTGTCAAATCCCTTGATTAAATTGGTGTTTAAAGCAATAACAGTTACAATTTATATTACAATATATTGCATTTTTGTGCACAATAGAGAATTAGACAAAATACCATGTGTCAATGAGTGCCACTTCAAGTAAGGTAATTAATTACTTCAAGCAAGGTAATTAATTCTGTAATAAATAAGTCTGTAGTATTAGACAATTTCAAAGTTAATGCACTGGGGTTTTTTCCCTGCATAAGGCTTGAATTTTATATGTCTATTCTCCTGCTGACTCCCAGTGTCTCCACTTCCCTCAGGTGTTTATAGGGGGAATAACTCCCTAGTTTTGGTTTGACCCAAAAATACGTATAAAAAATAAGGAAACTACCTGATTCATTCAGGGAAGTATTGTGCTTCTTGATGGGTTCAGCCACTAAGGGTTATGACTGGGATGTTACTTTTAGGCTTTCCAGTAATGCCAGAACTGCCGCAGCTTTCTAAGCAGAACAGTCATTCCAAAAATAAAAGCGGGGCTTTTCTACCCCCTCTCCTCTTTCTCTTGCCATGCCATTACAGGGGGGAAACCTGTGCTCGTTCTGCACAGCTTAGATAATTACATTCTGATAGTCTTAATGAATGAGTTTATACAGAAATGTTCTTGCTGTGACAGTTGAGAACAGGCTGAAGCACAAGTGTAGCGAGGAGACCGAAAGCTGTGCCTGAATATATATGAGTGCACAAGCAGCATCAAGCCTAATTCTTCTTAAACTCCTTAAATTGTAGCCTGGGATGCACAGGAAGCCTTGCAGTTGCTCTCTGCTTGCAAATGTGAGGGGGAAGTGAAATTAGCATAGATAAAAGTAAACCTAAAAGATATGTATCTGTGCTGGTATGCAGAACTGCAGGGTCAGTGAAATCATTCAAAATGCTGGGCTTGGATTCAGCACATTCAGAAGGTAAAACATCAAAATTGGGGAGAAACAGGGAAGTGAGAAACGGTGCAGTAGGAAGAAAACAGAAATGCTGAATAAAACCCGAGGCTTTTCAGAATTACTACTTCCAGTGAGGAGGAGTGTCATGAGACCAGGGGAAAAAAAAAAGGCCTGCAGAGCCCTATTTTTGGTGCTGCCGATCACCAATGTGTTATCTCCCAGAGCTGCCTCCTTCTAGTGCTCCCACAAGATTTCACTCATCTTTTTATGCTACAAGCAGGGCCCCAGGGCAACCAAGGGTGTCGGGCCACTGCCTCCCACAGCAGCAGCTTCTGCTCCAGGCAGGACAAATAGTTGAGGCACCATCAACCCTTCCCAATCACTTCCTCCTGAACATCATCTTTCAGCCTTCGAAAACAAGATGTCATGGATGAAAGAAGCCACCAAACAAAGAGTAAATTCCCTGAATGGCCCAAACATAATAGTCTTTACCAGTGATGATTTTTCTTCAGTGAGATTTTCTCCATTATTGTGAAAATGACACTAGAGAAATCAAGAAGCTCTATTTTCTTACTAATTTATCAAATATGAGTCAGGCATTAGTGATGAGGTGGAGAGAAGGAGCCAGACCCAAAGCATATTCCAGGCAATGAGATTCCTTCCACTGACTTAAGTGAGTTTTGGATCAAACATTTGGAAGTACGGGCTGAAACACAGCACAATATAGAGGAGAAATGTCAGCTTTGATTGCTACTGGAAAGATAAGAAAGCAGTGCTGCTACTCCAGAGGCCGAGGCAGGAGCTGAGACGATTAGCATGGAGATGACAAGATACCCTGGCTCAGTAAGTCCTTTGGAGGTTTCTCCTTGTGCCATCCTCAGACTCCAAATTCTGTTATGCTGCCTCTATATGATCTGCAAATTTATGAAAGAAAAAGAGCATAACTGTGGCCTTCTTCAGCAAATGGAAAGGAAGTGAAACTGAAAAAGTAAGGAGAGGGAAAATCGACAAGGAAAAGCAATCCCAACCACCCTTCTCCCAGCCACCTGTGGAGTGTTCATGCTCCAGAGCAGGGCTCATGCAGATCAGAGATGGACCAAATCCAGAGAGGTTTGCTAAGGCCCAGATAAAACGGGGTAAGGATCTGACTCACCACTTCCTCTGGCTTTTGAAAAGCCTAAGCTACATGGCCGTGGCTTTTCAAATCCAGTCCAACCCTTTCTTCCCACCCGGTGTCTGCTCCGCCACGCGTTCCGACGCGAGCTGTTCCCATGACTCACGGGGACAGTTGACCACCATTCTCAACTGTGTTCCTTCTTACACATTTGGTACAAAGAAGGCAAAAAAAAAAAAGAGATCCATATTCCAGTTTTATGGAGACACAGGCACATACACAGCAATGCTTGATCTGGAGCCAGCTAATGGAGAGGATATGTTGAAACCACCAGGCATATTGTTATGAGGAGAACAATAGATATTGGCAACATTGTTTGATGCCTGTGCCAAGGGTAAAATTAAAGCCGTATGTTCACCCCACCAGACACAGATTGTGGATGGATGTTTACGTAAACAAAGGGTCTGTTAAACTGTGTTATCATTTTCTTCCTTTGGCTCTCCAACTTCTAGGCCAGGTACATCAATAAACTCTTTTCTGGAAGAGGCTGGAAGAACCACATGAAGAGCACCAGTTACATGAAACCTTGGTTGATTACCATGTGGATATAAAATAATTTCTTTTCTTCCCTTAACCCCTTAGAACAGCAGCATCCAGAGCCAACCTCTTTATTCTTGTAGGGAAAAAATCCCTCTATAAAGTGCCTACAGATTTTTCAAGAGAGCCTGGGGACAGAATCAGGAACAAGCTGCAGGAAAAGTTTTCCCATTCCCTACCTGTGCTACCCAGCATCCCAACCTCCCCACCACGGCTTGTGGGGTTGTTAAGGCAATTGGTAGAAAATGAATCTGGAAAATTTCCCGGAGTGTACAGCTGCCCTTTTAACTCACACCTCAGCAACCCACCCTAAGTCAAGGAACCGACATGTGGTGTGCGCTCCTCTGGGAGCCGCGGGAGCACAAATACAGCTGTGCAGATCTGGCACACGGGGTCTTTGATTTCATATTTGCTGGCTGGCCAGACAGCAGTGAGCTTCCAGGGAAGAATCACCCATCACTGTCTTACAGGAAAAGAATAAGGCAGGAAAAAAAAATAGGAAAAACCTTTCAGTGGTTTATCAAACTTGCCTTCTTGTTGTCCAAACCTTCCAACAGGAATATGCTACAAGTTGCTTGTGCATCACTGAGCTGTGCACACGGAGCTCCCTTGGGGTTCATTATCATTGCTGGTCTGTATGGAATTTTACGAAAATTCCTAATATTTCTGAGGGCATTGGAAAGCTTTCAAGTTTTTCATTTGACTTTGGTTATCAATAATATTACCAAAATTTCTCAATTTAAGAAGTAATAGGGGAACACTCATATATTTATTTTTTTATTTTTCCTTTTTTTTTAATTTTTAAGAGTGGCTGCTGTATTTGCATAACATTAGTAATTTATAATTCCTTTTAAAAGTAATAAAATATATTAAAAGGGTGTGGCCAGCTGGTTCAGAGCATCAGTCTGGGACTATACTTATCTCTAGATACATCAACACAAAAATGTCTGCTTTTTGTAAGCCAGAATTAGATATTTATAAATGCCCACTTCTTCGATTTTATTGTGAAAAACACCAAAGTCGGAGAAACTTTATTAAAAAGTTTGTAGCAACAAATTTTCTCCCTTTCTGCATGATATCAGCAGCTGCTCTGCTTTAGAAAAGGAATACAGCAATTTTCAGGGTTATCTCTGCATTTCTGGCTGGCAGTGATGCTTTTGGCAGAGATTACTTGCAAGGAAGAGTCTGCTACATCTTATAGGTCCTACTTTGAAAACAGGCAATCACAGGTACTGAAAAGATATATCATCTTCATTCTACTCTGGCAGTTAGCAGGAGGACTGATCACTAAACTGGTCTGATTCAGCTCTTCTCAATCACTTGCAGAGATGAGAAAGTTGTTGGAGAGATATCACTGGAGGCTCTGGGATTTTCTTCTGAAGTCATTCTGAATTAGCTGCTAATGGGGAGCTTTCTTTGATAGCTCTTTTATAATTAAATGCAGCTGGATGGAAATCAACCACAAAGGGAACTCAAGTTTGTTTATCATTACTTCTGACTTTGTTAGCAGATGTTTTCTGAGTACCATGGTAGCTTGTTTAATTTGTCTCTGTGTAATGTGAAGCAGGTAAACTTTGATTAATAAACTGACAAGTACATTCCTTAATTTATTTTAGAAGTTTCCATCTATGTCTGTTGTGGCACATGTGCCAAATCCCAAAAGGAAGAAAATAACTGTTTGTGTTTGATTTTTACTGTTATTTCTAAGTCTGAGGCCAGATGAAAACGTGCTGGTTGGTAACTCAGCCTTCACCTTTAATGGACGCAACCACCAGCAAACTTTTGCCATGTGTGAAAACTGCACGTTACGTTTCCCACTGGGCTATTCTGTGTTAATTTATGAACAAGAATCCACCTTAGTTTACAGGTTGTTTATTTTTCTATTAATTCCATTGGAAATACCCTTTATTTTTGGGCTTAGTATGTGCCCACCCTCACTAATTGTGGTGGATGACTGAGGGCCCACAGTCATGCACACATGATTTATATTTGATGTTGTCAGTAAACAGTTATCTTAGAAAAAATTCTTCAACATCCAAATATAAATGATTGAATTTGAATGCTTACATGCCTTTTTTCCTAAGACATCTACATGTGAAATTCAAAATCCTGGCCACAGCCTTTATGCTGTGCAGATTGAGTGTCCACTGCGTTAACTGAATTATCTGAAAATCCTGCAGTGTTCCAAACAACATTTTAAATTAAATAGATGGCCCACTTCCTGC
The DNA here is from genome assembly GCA_013400975.1 of Atrichornis clamosus. Classification (NCBI taxonomy): domain Eukaryota; kingdom Metazoa; phylum Chordata; class Aves; order Passeriformes; family Menuridae; genus Atrichornis; species Atrichornis clamosus. The sequence goes on from WBMZ01001161.1 coordinate 221,304, forward strand.
AAAGTGTTTCAGATTAACATCTTGGGGATAGTTACTAAAACTGCATAGGAAATACATATGCAGCAGTTGGTTCCCATACATAAGATGAACAGCTTTTTTTCTTATCTTCCTTTCTATTCTGTGTTTTCCTCCTTTCTCTCTCTCATTTATCTGCTTCTAATCTGCAAGAAAATTATTTCTGCCTCTGTCTGGCCTGATCTCCTGTATTGCAGAGCTGACCCTACCTCTATTTGTAGCATTTATTCACTGCTTTTTTTTCTTTTTTTTTTTTTTAATCTGTCCTTTCTGACGGTGAGAACTTGGACATCTGCTTCACATCACGATGTAAAGTGTGAAGCATCAGGTTTTTGTAGCTGTCCCACCATTAAGTGAAGGCTGCCCTCCTCACCCTGGCCCGTGTCAAGGCCACTTCCCTGGGCTCAGCACACCTGATCTGGTCACTGCTCTTTGCTGGCTGGGGTTGTGGAAATGAAAGGTTTAGAAATGGAAAGACTGAGGGGGAAAAAAACAACGTTGGCTTCACAGACACGGGGCTGCCAGAGTGTCAGGCAGAGCTGGGACCACCTCATGTTCAGGTGAGAGGAGTTTGCAGTACCTCAACCCAACCAGCTGCCGTGATCTCTGCTGGATATTTCTAGTCTGGAAGGAACCAGAATATTTCCTGTGTCCTTGGAGTCCCTCTCATTTTTGGTACTTTGAACTGCAGTTTCACAGCGCTTCATATGTGTTATAAGCAACCTGTTCATTGTTTCTTTTTCTGTGGCTTAAGAGGTTGTTTTTCTATAATTGCTTTGCACATTTTTTTTAAACAGACTTAATGAATCAGAAATAGAACTGACAATAATTCTTGCTTTTTAGTGCAAACGTATCGAAATGAGCCTTCTCCAACTGAAAATCCCTGTTACCTCACCTGCTGGCAAAAATATATTTTCTTGTGGGATTCTTTGCACTTCTGAAGACTATTGAGGCTCTTTGATAACAAATTGAAATAAAAGGTTGCAGCAAATTAACAAGAGGGAGAACCTTTTTGAAAGAAAAATCTATTTCAGTGGACCTTGTCCTGATCTGTGGTGGTTTGGTGCAGTCAGATGTGAACCAGAACTGCTTGTGTGCCTCCTGGCAACTGTGGGTGCCCAAAAGTCCAGGACTAACTGCTGGGTGACTCTGGTTTCAGGGATTTGGATGCCTGAGCCCGCAGCCCCAAATCCTGATCACGGGAACGTTGGCACTTGCTGCTGTCTTGCTGCAATAACTGAGTCTATGGGCCTGAGCTAATATTTTAACTATGGGGAAGTGTAGGATATGCTGGAAGATGGTGTGTAGAAAAAAGGAAAAACATTCCTGAGTCATCTTTTTTCAGAGCAGAACGAAGCATGGAATAGTAAATACTGGATATTTCACTCTGCCTTTACATTTCCAAGACGGGGTAACGTTGTAAGCTCTCCTTACAAACCCCAGAGTTAAGGGATTAGCAGAACCACGAGGTTTCCTCTATATTCACGATCCAAGAAGCAGATTAAAAAAGGATATACCATTTGATCAGCAGCTTCCTGCATATGGAAATCCTGGGTCACCTTGCTGTTCCTTGATGTCTAAAGCCTGCTATTAGATTTCTGCAAGGAAAACGTGTGTTTTGCTGCAGTTTTAAGGACAAAGACAGTGGAACTGAGCATGCCAAGAAGTCGAGTGCTGAGCCCACGCGGGTCACCAGGGAGGGTCACCACAGCCCGGTCAGGTGGTGGCTGCTGAGATGGTTTTGTTTGCAGCGTTTTCACACATATTTATTCAATAAGGCTTTTGTTTTACTGAAACTGAGAAACACTATACAGCATTATCCTGATTTTGAAGTGACAGTGCCAATGGGACTTCAGTAAAGGATTTGAAGGCAATTGAATCTGAAAAGTAAAGCTTTGTGATTGCTTAGTTATTTTTTGAAGCAATGCTTACATTTAAGATTTATGTACAGAAACAGACTATATCAATAGTAGTGAAGTGGTTTCAGGCCAAGCCTTTTTCAAAGAAACTTATGAACAGAAGGTCATTTCAGAGTTCTTTCTTCTCTAGCAAAGAGACAAACACAAATCCCACCTCTCTGTATTTGTATAATATATAATACATTATTATGCTGCTGCATTTAGTAAGTGCTTGTACTTCCACAGAAATATCTAGAGCTTTATTCTTGATTACAGTGCACTGCCAACTGCAAGTAAAAGCAATTGTTATCCTCAGAGTTTCAGTGGCCTATTAGGAAGATATAAATTGTGACAAGATTTCTTTTTTTTCTCTCTCTCTCTGTAAACTTCTGATGCCTCATCTTACGCTTCCTAAGCCCCGTCTTAAAAATACATAATACAGAGACTTTTCTGAATCCTCTGATGATACTACAATATTGAATCATCTTTACATAATTATGCTGGTGAATATAAAGTATCATTGTTTTCAGTATCTTTCATGAAAGCTGTTTTGACCTTCAGATTAAAGGATCCATATGGATTTCCAAATGCAAAAGTTGGAGCTCCCGTTTTAAAAACTAGAGCTCCATTCCGGCACGCAGACATCAGATGTGCTTCCACTTGAAAAAACGCAATTGTAGCAGCGTACATCCCGTCTGAATTTTTCTCCTGGGTAAACTCTCATAAATGAGTGCGTCGTGCATAATGAGGATTGGAGGTTAGCTGCTTCCAGTGAATCCCTTTTCAAAGTGCAAGAAAGAAGCAGAACAGCAAGGAGGAGAAATCCATTGGTATTTGAGCTCTGTAGGATGAAGAGGTTTGCTGCTGGGGGAAGATCAAGAGGAGGCAGTAGGAATATTTTGGGCACTTCTGAAGGAGAGATGGAGACCATCTGGTAGAGAGGATGCTTAAAGGAAGAATGCCAGGACAGAGATAAAAGTAAAGGGAAAGGAAATAGTGACTGAGTAACATCAAAGAGTGGGGCTGAGTATAGAGCAGAAATGAAGAAGTAGCAGTGACCCAGCACAGGCAAATCCTGATACAAACGGTGACACTGGGCGATGGATCCATAGGGCTCTGTGAAGGCTCAGGGGAAAAGCTCAGTGTTTTAATTTCAGGAAAGTCTCCAGGAAAGTGGTGTTGACATCCTTGGAAGGCTTATAATTTAAAACTGATGCTGTAAGCAGGGTTCCTGCTGTTTCAGAAATACTGTCCTGGAGTCTAATCCAGATACTGTCACTGTAGCAGAATTTCAAATGGAGAGACGCCAAGAAGAATGTTTCTTCCCTCTTCGGCATCAGCATCTTTTCATTTGAACGATTTGAAGGGTATTAGAAGTTTCCGTTGAATTGCCTCCTAAGGCTCGTGTCCTGGAGCCATGGTTGGTGTGTGGTCCTTCCCTGTGTCGAGCTGGAGCTGATCTCATGTGAAAAAGGGAGGTGCTGGTTTTGCTTTGCTTCTGCTGCAGTAGAATAGCTGTTGGCCAGCCCTTTTCTCTTGCCAAAGCCTGGAAAACCTTTCTGTCACTGGAATTCCATCGAGAGGGGAAACTGTGACAATCCCCATGGCTTCCTTGGGTAAAACAATGCAGAGTAAAATATGTCTGATATTCCCTTGTGTCTTGGTTCTCCTTAGCATTGCTCCTAACTAACTCTAAAGGCAGAGGGTTGGGACAGGTGATAAACCTAATTATAAAGGTTGTGCTCCTGTCTCTCTCCACCTTCCTTCTTCCTATCTGCCTTTAGGAGGAAACTTTCTGCATCTTAGAGAAACTCTGCTTTTTGAGGCTAAATACCTTTGTGGATTCAAAATCAAGGCCTGAAATAATCCCTTGGGGTTTTTTTTTCCTTTTTTTTTTTTTTTTTTAACAAAACTTGTGTGCTACTTTTTACTGAAGTCAGTCCAAGGAAAGAGAAAGAAGAAAGTACTTCCACAGAGTGATTAATCCCATCTTAAAACAAGTGTGTAAGACAGGTAGGATAAGTCTCTCTCTGAAAATGCCAATCTGTCACCACTATCTATAGAAGGAGCCTTCACGAGTAGCTCAGAGTAGGTGTTTGACTTTTACACAGTTAAATTTAGATGAGATGATTGCCACTTTATAAGTCAAAGTGTTTGTTTATCAATGATTAACCATAATAGATTGAAAAGTTATGAGAGATAACAAAAGTTGAAATATAATGCCATTGATGGAGATATCACATCATAAGAAATAGCAGCGACAAATGCAGATGGTTAACATTTACATCCCCATTGTTTTTACTTTACTGTTAAATCTTCCCAGATTTTAGATCTCGTTTGATCTGAAGAAGGAAAAATTTGCCTCTGGTTTGGTGCAAGCAAAAACTGGTGAAATACAAGTAGGATGAAGAAATGATTTGTCCTGGAAATGTCAATTCTTATGTGTACGGTCATTAATCCATAAAACGAATTTGCAAACATTTATAAGTTTCCTTTAGTGTTGTTGGGGCCTCACTTGTCATGCTTCTGACTGGGTTCTAAATGAAGATTGCACTCAGAGGATCCTGCAAGGCGTGTGCTGGCAGGACTTGGTTTTGCGTGTCTTGACCCAGTGTATAGAGTCAGTTACACTGAAATAAACACTCTTGTCATTTAAGAGAATTAATCCTATTTCAGGCTGTTACCCAAGGGTCTCATTACATACGATGCTTTCACCAGTCATCACCATATTGCAGAAATAAATAGATAAAAATCATTTTTCCCGTACAAAAATTAATTCTTGACTGTAGTGTATTTTACAAAGTTGAAAAGCTTGCAAAAAAACCCCCAAAACCTCCAAATCCAACACCTCAGTAGTGCTCAGAAGCTTCAGCATATTGGGCCTCTAAGAATTTTAAACAAAGTTGGAAAAAGCATATGGTATATATGGACGGGAAATCCTGTGGTAGTTTTGATTCTACAGAGAAAAAAAGTAGCTGCTTAAGTTCATAAATCTGTTGTATGCAGTATTCCAATGGAAATATTCATTATTTTATCTTTCCTCTTTTTAAAAAAGATGTTGCTTTCAAGTACAGATGGGCCCATACCGCAAGTTTGGGATCCAGATTTGCATTTGGACCTGATATTTATCAGACTGTGGGAATATTTGAACTTAGCATCCGAGGTCAGGCTCTGGTGGAATTGACAGCCCACTGCAAAGACCTGGATCGAGGGGATCTCCCCCATATTTCAAGGCATAGGTGGGGAAAATATGAGGATTTGATCTGACCCTTGTCTAAGGTGTTTAAATTTTAAAATGAAAGAGTTTTAATGAAGTGGGAGGCTGTGATTATTGTGCCTAAAGGATGTAATTGCATATGGGGATCCGATTGACTGAGTGCTGTTGGGGATTGTAACAAGAGACAGGAACTGCCTAAAATGGCTTCCAGCTTAAATACTCATCCAAGGTCAATAAGAATATCTATGATAAAGTAGTGAGATCTCTGATTTATTATGCAGTACTTTTGCCACAGTTGGGTTTTTTCGGTATAATCCTTGACCTGTTCTAGGAGAGGATATAATGCCTTAATAAAATCATACACCTAGGTGCAGAAAGAGACTTAGACTGCAAATGCTCTGAGTTCCTCTTTAGGCTACAAATCCCTCATATTTCCAAGATTAATGGCTTCTAATCCGTTTTTAAATGTTCCATGTGGATACTGAAGGCGTAACTATCAAAACACTGTAAAATCATAATGTCTGTGTAGCTATAAATTACTGTTTTCAAAATGAGCTGGAGGTCTCCAACTTATTCCTAAGTGCAAATTCTTAGATGATATAAAATTGCTCCAGAAATGACTTGGAGCAAGATTTCTGGCTTTTGCCAATGGGAAGAAAATTGTGGGTCTGCCCACTAAATCCATAGCAGTGTCTGTATTGGTGACGCTAGAAGTGTCCTGAACAGTGGAGATTGGATAGATCAAAATCATTTCAGATCTGAGATTGATTGAAAGACATGAGGCTTTTTGCATATTTCTCTGATATGTCTTGTGATTTTCATTTGTCAAGTTCTGAACTACTTTGTGTGAGAGAGATTGATGATGAATTCAACTGATGCTAAAATACTAGATCTATGACAGATTGTTCAAAAAAATTGTTGTTTAGGCTTAGAGCATTTTTCTAAGACAAATATGTACATGGCATTCCAGAAAACAGGTAAAAGAGATCTTTCAACTCATTATTATTTGAGTTAAACACATATGCAATGATTACCTCTAAGTTAAAAGAAAAAAAAACATGATTTAAAAGATCATTAGGATAGTCTTTTGTGGGGCACAGAAAAAACCTTTACAGATGTTATGGGCTCTTTGGGGTTATACTTAAATAAAAATTTGGAGAAGAGCCTCATTTGAATTTATACTCCCTTTGTGGTCCATCAAAAAGGATTCATCTCCTATTCAAATGACGAGTCAATATGTTAGTCAGATCAAATACCACTAATAAGATGCTAAAAATGCTTCTGAGGAACAGGGGGATTTCTTTAACAAGCCATAAAGTGCTTTTTAATCCATTTTTGACTTGTTAAGTTCTTTGTGATTCTCACTACTGTTCCATCGTGACGCAGTTTCAATCCTTGGTGCAGATGGAAAAAAATCAAGGTGTAAATCAAGGGCAGTGCATGGACGTTGCCTTTCCTCTCCAACATCTCCCAAAGCCACTGTGGTCCTCCTTGTACTTTTCTATCTCATGTCTTTTTAAGACACTGGAGCTGGTTGGTGTTTTGGTTTGATAAAGCTGTGTTTGATGAGATTGCCAAATCATAGAGCCCGAGATTTGTTAAAGATTCAAAAGCACATAAAAGAATGAAACTCTCTCTCTTCCCTGCAACAGAGGCAAGAGACTCTGAAGAGATGAGATGCTCCTGGTATCCTGAGCGGAGGAAAACCTGGCTTCTCAGCTTTACCATCAGCGCTCTCTCCTCTGCTCTGCAGAGCCGTTTGCTGAGGTATCTGTCTGTGAAAAGTGGCCTAATATTGCGGTTCTGCTGCAGACACAGCTGCAAGGGGCCCAGGGACATCGTAGTTCTCCAGATATATCTTTCTATCAGTGGAAAGAAATGCGGAATAAATGAAGATATTGTGAAGAGGCTGATGAGGGGGTGTTTTTTTTTGCATCTCTTCCTGGTCATATCAGCAGAGAATTCTTCTGTAGCTTTAGCTCTGAGTTTAAAGAATGACCCTTAAGATTTGTCTGATACTCAGGATGTATTTCCCAATCTGGTGATGGCAGTGGCAAAATCCCTTGGCATTTTTTGCTTCTATTGAAGTTTCATACCCCTCACTTTAATTTTTTTTTTAGCTAAGTATACCTAATTTTTGGATGTGAACTATAATTAGAAAGTAAATAACTTATTAAAAAAAAAAACGGAAATAATAAAGTGTCTCTGTTTAGTGTTGTTTTCCTTTCTGACTTTGTTCACCTCTGAACAAGAAAAACTAAAATTCAAATTTCATTACCAAGTCTTTGCAGATAACCCTGAAAATGGCATATGAAATCCCCCTTATGACTTTTTTATTAGCTGAAGGCACAGTGTATCTGACCATCCCTGTAATTTCTGATTGAATTTGTAGCTGATGACACAGAGTGTTGTGACAAGTTTATCTCTAAATTTTGTGTGGAACATGGGGCATCAGCTTATAGTATACTTTATTCCATAAAAGTAAATTAGTTCATTCATTAAAATAAGTTTTGCAGGATTAGGTCTGTGAGTACCAACCATTTGAGTTGGACAAAATAAATAGCAACGTTTAATAAATACACAGTGCACTAAGATTGTATTTATTAGTTTTTTAACGTTTTTATCAGGCTCCTATAAAGAAGTCTTTGGAGCTGGGACAACAACTGATGCAGGTAAATTTCCTACATTGTGAAAAGATCTGGTATTTAGTTTATGGGAAGCAGGCCTGAGCAGATGTGAAAAGTTCAAATAAAGGAAGGCCAGATAAAACGCACTTTGGTGGCTGGAAAATCAAAACAGATGTTATTATTCAACCACAAAAAAATCTATTTGCACTTAAGTAGCATTAGGTGTCTGACTAGTTGCTTTTTTTTTTTTAGTGAAAACAACAAAATGATTATAAAATTATATAGGCTGATAAAGTGCTTTAAAAAGTTACCAATGGACTGAATAGTTAGCTAATGGGAAAAACCAAAGCAGATCTCACAAGACCAATAGAAATACGAGTAAATTTGTTTTTGAAGGGGGAATCAAGAGAGGTACAGACGCTGGAGGAGGAACACAAGCCAATGGACTCTTCTCTCTGAACCCCTGATGCTTATCAGAGGAACAGGGATTTAAGACGGGTGGATTTTACACTGTCCATAATCTTTTCTGGAGAGCTGCCCATACGGAAAGGTCGTGGTTGGCAGAGGATGACAGGTGCTGGAGATCCTCGGGAGCCCTTGACAACAAGCAAACGTTTGCAGGGTGTGAATGCTGGCAAATGGTTTTGCAAATTAGTTCTGATTAAAGGAAAATTCAGTCTGGGTTCAGAAATGTGCACATCAAAGGAACATCTAAAATAAATGGAATAGTACAGGAGAACTAAATGTCTGTGCAAAGCAGCTCATATGGGCAATGGCAATAATCTTTTTTCTGGAAAAGATGATCTGGTTTGTAGGGACTATGTTGGCGTGACATGCTCTTGATACAGAACTTTTTTGCTCTTGCTTGCTGGGAGTCAGAGGAAAATTAAGAGTAGATCGTGTTAATTTGCTGGAGTTGATAAAACGCGTCAGCAGATTGGAGATTTGCTGGCTATTGCTTCCCTCCTCAATGGGAAATGGAGTCTAAGATATTTATATCTCAAGAAAGGCAAAAGAGAGGGGAGAGCTGCAGTTCATTTTTGCAGAATTTTTGCTGAATGTTTGGGAGGATGTTGTGTAACAACAGGTCTTTTTACTGTTTACACTGACACTGAGTAACTGATCATTGCTCCCCTTCCTCCCTGTCTTCAGCATCACCAGGTCTGATCCCCACTGACCTCCAAAGTTACCTCTGGGCTACCCTTCCAAATCTGCTGCTTATCCTGAGGTGAAACTGCCCTGCACTGGGAGAAGGAGAATTGAGATGTTTGGGACACGAGGTCTGTTCTTAGAGCTCTGTGATGGTGGCCATCAGTGATAATTGTTGTCAATATCTAGGATTTTAGGAAAAAACTGTTTTAGCTCCTCAATCACACAGGTCTTCCCTTTCCCTTATTTAAAAATGCAGTGATGTTAGAGGCCACACCTTTTGGATAGGTGAGTCTTTAGCCATGATTCATACATTTATTAACTTGTTGTTCTTGGGAAGAGTTCAAAACTGAAAAAGAAAACCCCCTCTCAAAACTGAAAAAAACCACTCAAAACTGAGAAACCCACTCAACACATGATTAAATATTAATTCTAAAGGTGAACGCCTGGTTGCCTTTCAGGCAATGTCAGGTTCCTCAAGTTGAAAATCAAAAGGTTTTTAAAGATCTGAAATTCCTATTAAAATCTGTGGTTTAGCAGCCTAAATCCAATTGAAATGCTGTGTAATTAAGACTTCCAAGACACTTGGGGTTTATTTCTAAGAAATGATGGCCTGTAGGCAACTCTCAGCATTTGCAAGGGACTATGTAATTCTAAAACTATCAATTCTGGTCATTTCTGTGAGGGACCTTAACAAAACTCTGTAAGAATACATATTCCTTAAGAAAAAATTATATTTTGTGGCATCAAGACCCAGCTATTATAGCCTCTTCTCACTTGAACAGGTCCCTCCAATTCTCAAGGAGATTGTTGTTGAGATATTCATGTGAAAGGGGGAAAAACATGATGTGAGAAAAGGAGAAGGGACAGTTTGTCCTTCTTTCCTAATGCAGATTCTAACTACCCTACTGATGCAAAAGGGTCGGAGAGAGCAAAATGTGTAAATAATTTAATAAGGAAAAGAATTGTAAGACAGAAATTCACCAGAGTAAGGACAATAGAGTACAAAATGCCATAAAAGATAATAGGCTTAGATGAATTGGCATGTGTTAGTGATTATGCAATCATTCATTTCCCACAGATTTCTTTTTATAGGAAACTTTGGAAAATCCCTAAAGGACTGACCGAGTCATTTAACCACAACAGGTTTCTTTTCAACATGGCTGGGAGTGGGCGAGAAATATTTTCACATATTTATGCACTTCTGGCTTGTTTGGGAGTGCTGGAAGTGGCGCAGAAGCCGACGGAGGACGGTGACTCAGCCCCACGCCGAGTGGGTCCTCCTGCCACCCTCCCCGTGTGGGACCAGGGAGGGGGGATCCAAGTGGGAACACGCTCATGCGATGGGGAGCGCCGAGGTCTGGTCCCTGACGGGTGCCACAGGCACTCGGGAGGTTGAGGAGAGGGATTTCTGCTCCAGGGAGTGTTCCCAGCTCCGGGCTAGATGTGAATCCCTCTGGCTTGCAGGGAGCAGCCGTGCCCTCCTTGGTCACTGGTAGGAGTAGTGATTTGCTTCCTTGCCGTCATAGGCTGCTTAAATACTTGTGTTTCTGACAACAGTTCTCCTTCACCACTGGGCTAAGGAAAACAAGACCTTGAGCTGCACTTCTGAGTTTCTTACAGATTTTTTTTTGCCTCCTTTCCTTTTTTTTTCTCCTTTCAAGCAGGCCATTTTCCTGGCATTCTTCAGAGCAGCTTCTCACAGCCTCAGAATGTCCCTGCTGCTTCGAGATGTGTCCCGGGAGGACTCACCCTTCACCCGTCTGCCTCGTTCCAGGGAGGCCCTGACCCACCCCAGAATCCTCACATGTGTAACATCCACCTCAGATTCTCCTTCTTCTAGAGTTTCTTGAACCTGAGCAGCTGCTGGGGAGGAGTGGAGGCTGCTCTTCACTTGCAGCTCCTTTCCCTGCTCCACTACCCTTCCAGGGGCTCTGCTGATGTTGGCAGTGCTTCCCTGGGAATGGGAACCTGTTTGCTGCACTTTCTCATTGCCTATTCCATCTACAGCTTCATCTCATATCAGGTTGTGCAATTAATACTTTTAATAGTGTTCTTTGCCTTGGAGTTGGACTCGATGATCCTTGTGGTTCTTTTCCAACTCAGGATACTCTGTGATTCCATGATTTGCTCTGCTCAGCCTTGTGGAAAAAACATGCCCAAGCCACAGTGGTGTAAGGAGGAAATGGGCAGGTTTGTAGAGTTTCATGGAATCTCTACAATCTCTTGGTGACCCCAAAATGTAGCATCCTGGGTCAGAGTAGGTAAAATGGGTGCAATCACACCCTTCTCATAAGAACCTTCAATCATAAATTTGCTGGTGTCACTCAAATGATCTCAGTTGCGTGCAAAGTGTTATTCTCATTCCTGTGTAAGGAGCAGTATGAAAGGGTGAAAGACTTTGAACTCCAAATCACTTTAAAAGAGTGAAAAATAAAACCAGTTGGAGGATCTGGATCTCCCCCATGGTTCAGCTTTCAAATCCAGAATTCTGATGTCTGGAAGATGTCATAAATCAAAGAAATTCACCAGGTTACAGACATTTCTGAACATGAAATAGTTTATTATTAAAAAAACCCCCAAACTAAAGAAAGCTGCCCATTAAATTCTGCAAGTGATTAAAAATGGTCATTAAGAGCATTTGCAAATATTTATCTTAGCTTAAGTTAGATGGGCAAAATTTTGATTAGACCATGATTTTTTTTTTCCTTAGTTACATTACTAAGTCAACTATGAATAGTAATGTTTTCATTCTTAAGATATGTTGTCTCTCTTCTCAGTTTCAGCCCTCTCCTGTCATAGTTTGAACTGCAGTACTTGGAGACAAAAAGTAAAACAGGGTGAAGAACTGTACTAAAAAGAGAGTTTGATCAGCCCCTTCTCAAAACACCAGAACCCTCATCAAATCCATCCCCAACTTCAAAACATCAGCCAACAGCAACAAAACCAGCCTGCTGTCCTCTGCAGCAGGGAGGACAGGATGGTGGTGCTCACCTGATGGCTTTGGTTCATCAGCAATCCTCCAGAGTCAGGAGCTGTGCCTGAGTTTGTTTCCCCCACAGTATCTGTGCTGGTCGTGATTGCATTAAATATGCTTAGGAAAAGCAGTCAGCTCCAGTTGGCTCAGGGCAGAGCTTCTAAAAGGGAAAATTTCTTGACAGTCACACAATAAATTTTGAAAACTTGTCATCGGTGAAAGTTGTGCATGATGGTTCTCATCTGGTTTGATCAAAAACTGCTCATGATTTCAGGTTCTTTTGAATCGGTCACTAAAAATGGTGCTACCTCTGTTCTTATTTTAGTTTTGTTAGAATCATAGAATGGTTTGGGTTGGAAAGGACCTTAAAGATCAGTTAATTCCATCCCCCTTGCCATGGGCACCTTCCATTATCCCAGGTGGCTCCAAGCCACATTCAACCTGTCCTTGAACACTTCCAGGAATGGGGCAGCCAGAACTTCTCTGGGAAACCTGTGCCAGGGCCTCAGCACCCTCACAGGGAAGGATTTCTTCCTAAAATCTAATCTAAATCTATCCTTCATCTTAAATCCATTCCTCCTGGTCCTGTCCCTCCATCCCTTGTCCAAAGCCCCTCTCCAGCTCTCTTGGAGCCCCTTTAGGCATTGGAAGGGGCTCTAAAATCTCTCCTGAGCCTTCTTTCTCCAGGCTGAACAGCCCCAACTATCTCAGTCTGTTGCTACCCTTCAATCTTTCCAGTCTCCCTGCATGCCCTGACTGGCCAGGATGCCAAGTTTTAAGGTCTTTTGCAAATATTTCTGGAATATTTTTGCAGTTAGAAGGTACAAACACAAGGTAAGCTCTGAGTTTCCCATAATATGTTTCCTTCCACAGGGCACGGACAGCAGCCAGAGTTCCTCTGGCAGCAGTGCACTGAACCAATCAATGCCTGTGATTCTAAAGCAGTGTTAATCTAAAGCAATGAGTTCTGAATAATGTTTATTAACTATATTTTAATGACTTGTCAGTTTTCTAAAACACATGCTGAAGTATTTTAGAAATCACTTAGTAAATGCAGTTTTAATTCTGTTCCCATATTCATGGGCTGCTACTTACTTTAAAAAAAAAAAAGAGATTAGAAGGTTCAGATTTAGAGCAGCAAATTGCTCTGCTAATCTGCAGGTATTTCTCTTCTTGATATGGCCACTAATGTCTAATCTTAGCAACGCAGGCCCAATCATTGTGCTTTTTCATTAGAGCTGCAATGAACTGTGTGCCAGGGACTTGAACTCTGGTGACAAGCTGCTCCGAGCCTGCAAGCTTTCACAGGAAAATGTTCTGTACGAGTCTAAAATGATCCTGTTAAGTTTGTGCAAAAGATGGGGAGTTCACAGGATGAGCTCTGGTAGGAGCAGTGTGCCTGTGAACCTCTGGGCAGTGTGGTGGTTAGGGCTGGCCACAAACAAGGAGTCTGTGCCATGAAAAATTTTCAAGCCTTTTAATTTGTTTCCATTTCTCAGGAGAGAGAAGAGAAAACCTTGGGAATTTTTTTTTTTTTCCTACCAAATGTTTTGGAGTAAGGATATGGAGAACTCCCTTCCTTCTGGATGCTCTCGGCAATGTTGGGAAAGTCTTCAGAGTTGGGAATTGAGCCTGGACCTCCCTCCATCCCTGGACGCACAACCATCAGGCTATGGGTGAGTCTGGATTGGCTTCCTCTCTCTTCCTACTGAATATCCATAACCCTCATCCCAGACTTAAAATAAAATCCTGGCAATGACGTTTTTTGGGAAGCAGTTACATCTTTGTGAAAGATTCAATGTTATTAGAATTCTCTGATAAGTGGAGATTTGCTGAACTCTTTTTGCTGGAGGTTGCAATGGTCATGACTGGTCTGAGAACTCGGTGTTATGGAGTGCTTATGTGTGACTTATCGTCCCTCTTCTTGGAGCATGGAACTGGCTGGTCTTGGTACAGAGCTCAGTAATGAGAGATGGTCGTTGGTGTTTCTTTCCTTCTCAGTTGGGGTGTTGCTCTTGAAAGGGAGATATTTGGGAATCCTCACCTAGAGGAGAGAGAAGTACCTCCAGGGAGTTATTCCCCAGGTGTTGCTGAGCACAGAAATCTTGGTAACTGCTTGTTTCCCAGTTTATCCTGTTACTTGAGCTTTGCCTTCCTGTATTCCTGCATTGTTTCCAGTATTTCTGTGTTTCTGCAGCTAAGTGAGCATGCAGACTGCTCCCAACCTGCTCAGAGCTAATCCATCTCCCCTTAGAACAATCTTCTCTCTCTTTGTGGTTTTCCTCTGTCTCTGTAGTCTCCTAATTTTTTTTTTGCGATCTTTCATCTTACTCATTTCAAGTATCTACTAGTTTTGATCCTCACCTAGACACTTATTTCTCAGTTCTTTTTCTCCCCAGACAAGGGGATTAAGGTTATACTTTGAAACCAGGGGTCATTGGACCACAGACTTTGGAGACGGTGAAACTCTTGAGGACCAAAATGGAGAATACAACACAAAATCAGCATTGATTGAATACTGTGAACTTCATAAGTCTAATCTTATGCTGTCTGTTTTTCTTCTTGGACCTGTGGCCCACTGTGTAAAGAATTCAGGGTGTGGGGGACATTGAAAGAAATCACCATCACTTTCCAGAGCAGACTTCAAAGGAAAACTCACTTTTCCCATTGCTTTTTATCTTCTTTCTATTCCTAGTGCTTACTCTTTTTTTTTTTTCCACATTGCCGTTCTAATTTTTTTCCCACTTTTAATTTCTCTATTAACATTAATTAGGCTCATGAGCTTGATCACCAGGTGGGTTTTTCCCCAAGCTTCCACAGCAATGTTTTCCATCAGCAGCAGGCTTGCAAGGGAATTTTGTTGAGCTGCAGATAGGAGATAGGAGCCCAGTGTGATCGGATCTGGTGTTCTTCACTGCTAAGTGTTTTTGTATCTGCTGAATTTGCCAGGAAGTGTTATATATTTAATTATTTGTAAGCAGGTAGGCTCAAGGAGCCCTGATCCGTGGGGTACCAGGGGGTGAGTGAGAGAAGGGGGATGTGGTGTTAGCCAGGGGAATGATTCATAGCTCTGAAGTTAACCAAATGCTTGTGTATCTCGGGGAAGGAGCTCTGCCTCTTCCAACTGCCTTTTTCTGAGGAAAATGCAGTGTAGGGGAAAAAAAGGAGAAAAAAGAAATTATATAGAAAAAGTCCCTGGATTCTCTTCTGGAGAGTCTCAGCAGATGTGAAGTTCAGCTCTAGGAAGGAAGATTGGCACACACCTTTTGGGAATTTTGTGCATGGTTTTCCTGGGCAGGTTCTTACTGTGTAGGCTTTTCCTCTCTCAAATGCTAAGTAGCGTAAAATATGAGCTATTGGGGTAAATTGCAGTTTTTGTTGCCTTTGCCTGGCATATTTGCATATTCATAATCTGCCTTGGGTTTTCTTGTTTTTATTCTTTTTCTTTTAAAACCACATTTACCTGGAGAAGGGCTTAGTTCTGAGTGCACAAAATAAGCATTTTCTCTGCAGTTGACTTTAATCCTACCAAAAGAATTAGCACTCAGAGCAGAAAACCTTCTTTGGGTCCTACAGGGCATTAGAACATCTCAGGTACTGGCTGCTGGTTTAATAAAAGGATAGGATTTCCATTTACTTCAGGCAGGCTTAATGTATTGTTCTTGTAGTGAGACAGTCAGAATGAGTCAGGAGCCAAAGAATACACTTTATAGACACAAATAATCGTAAATTCAGAATGTCACCTTTAGGCAGAGGCATTTTTATTATTGTTAGTGGAGCTGCTGAGTAGGTTTGATGTTTTATTCTCTTGAGTACTAAATGTTCCAGAGTACCACAGCCCTATCTTTATCAGGCTCACAAGGAGGGAGCACAGCCAAACTTGCTTCCTATACTTCTCTATGATTGATAGCAGATGGCATGCTTTAAAATAAACCTATCCATTAGCAGTCCTCAGTGTTTTTACTCAAGGCATTTACAACTGTCTCAACCAGAAAACACATTCGCTCCACAAGCTCGTTTCAGTCTGCAGCAGCTGTACAGGTGCAAATCTTTCATTAACTCTCAAACCGTGCTGAAATAAACGCTGCGCTGTATTTTATTTTTAGTGGAGGAAGTTGCTCTTCAGAGGCAGAGAGGATTCTGTTCTCCCTTTGCATGTGGCAGAAGTTCATCTTAAACTGATATTGAAGCACCGGAGGTTTTAATTTAATTTTCTTTTAAATTTTTTTTTTCCCCTACTCCCCTGTAAATCTTTAGGACGTTCTACTGCCAAGAGATAAACGTGGCTGTTTGTAGGCAGATACAAAATATTGGTCAAGTTGCAATACTGAAGGAGTTGTAACTCGGGGCTGGGATTTCTTTGGGACAGAAGCCACCTCCTTCCCTGTCCCTGCAGCATCATCCATAGTGGCAGCACTGGCTGTAACCCCATGGAGGAGAGGCTGCAACCCCACCTCTGCCTCTATTGGGGGCATTTTTCTCTGTTCTGGTTGACTGGAGGGATGCAGAGGCACACACTCACATGCCCACACACACATACATTTTCAACCTGATTCTGAGCTCACTGCAGGCAGGATGCTCCATAAATAAATTGCTAAATCCTGCCCCTATATTCTATTTATTTTGCCTAGATTTCTATGCAATAGTCATAAAGGATGTTAAAATTCGTCCAACGGCCCTTCCAATACAATGAACTCCCAACACCTCCCCAAACATGAGTACACTACCAGCTAGAGCTTAAAATATTAGTAGCAAATCTTTAATATTAGCATTTAGCATTAATATTAGACAAGATCTTAAAATATTAGAGCCAGATAAGAGAGTATTAACAGGGGTATAGGAGTCATTAAGCAGAATAACCGTCACTGACTAAATGGATGCTGAAACTTTAACAAGCAAACCAGTGCCGATGACAGGAACTTCACAGAGACAAGAGGATCCTTTCATTTAGAAGGAAGTTGGAGAGACGAAGGTTAGGGATTTGAAAGCTGGTAAATAAAACAACACAGCGGGAAAAGTTATATAGAACGTGCTGTCTTGTTAGTGGTGATCATGTCCTATGTTATTTTTCTTAAGCTGAAAAGATAAAACAAGAAGACAGGCAATATTCTGTCACAAATAAATGGAAATTGGGGCATTTTTTGTATAAATCCAAAGTAGCAGGAGAAAAATACAAATGTGCTCTCAGCACTGCGTGTCTATGTAGGGTAAAGGAGGTGCTAAAATGATTTAGCATGATGGACTGCAGCTACCATGCCCTTTTTATGGCACAGTGAGCGAAACTGAGGGAACCTGAGCTTGATACCACCGAGGTGGGGGAGTTATGCCAGCGTGGGGAGCAGTGGGGCAGCTCCTGAGCAGGGCTGAGCTCTGCGGTGGCAGTGGGGATGAGCCCCCTTTACAGCTCAAGTCAGCTCTGCCCCACACGCACCTGGAGGATTTGGTGCTAAATGAAACAGGGGTAAAAAAACAAGGCCAGCTGTAGACATAAGAAGTTTAAGAGCATCAGTACTTGCTTCCAGCTAATCTCTCTTGATGACTCCTTTAAGCAGGCAAGGCTGGTCGCTCCTGTTAATTATTCAAAGCCCCACACCAGTTTTGTAGCTGAGTGGTGTAAGAGGATGTGCAGTGTCCCCATTTCTCAGTCTGACTGGGGGAAAGGCATGAGACATCACTGAGTGACATCCTGTTTTTCACATGGGAAAGGTGAGACTGGGAGAGGCTGCGGCTGACCCCATTCCTCAGCCACATTGGCACCATGAAACCTCACCTCTTTCTGAAGGGTCTGATGAGCTGGATGCAGGGCAGGATCCATCAGGGTCATAGTGTATCTTAAAATTATGAGCACGATGGCTTTTCTGGAAGGATCAGGACTGCATTCTTGCATGTAGATTAATAACCCAAAAGATACAGGATTGCACTTGTTAGCGCTCCTTCACAGGAGGAAAGAGAGGGAAGAGCAACCACCTCTGATACGTCCACCACATCCTCAGGCTGCTAGACACCAAAGGCTCCAGCCTGTGTATATTTTCTCCTATAGAAAAGATGGGAGCAAATTTTTGTCAGGGTCTGTTGCGACAGGACAAGGCATACACTGAGAGAGAGCTGATTTGGATTGGAAATAAGGAAGAAGTGTTTTATTGAGGGTAATAAAACACCGAAGAAGGGTGTCCGGAGGACCAGTGGCCGCCCAGTCCCTGGGTAGGTTGGATGGGGCTTAGAGCAATCTGGTCTAGTTGAAGATATTTCTGCTCATTGGAGGGGGTTTGGACTAGGTGTCCTTTAAAGGCGTCTATCAGAAAATATAGAAAAATATTCCCAAACAAAAAAATCTGCTCCAAAAGGATCTGTTTTAGAGACAACACTTGATATAGTTGGTATTTGAAATGGGTGTCTGTTGATGCCCAGCCTGTATGGATATATATATATATATCTTTATCTATATAAATATATATCTATCTACGCCCCCCTCCCATTATATAACCTTTTGGTTTCTTTATAGTAAATAGCTATAAGTGTGATACTGGTTTTCGTTTGGTGCCCAGGACTGCTCCCATTCACACAGACAGGTCCTGTAGCCTGAAGGAGAAAGTCTAAAACACTTGCCAAAGACAGCTGCTCCTTTTGGTCCACTGGTGTTGTGGGGGAAGATATCCCAAGTGTATTCCTGATGTGATTAGGAGCTTTCTGAGGAAGTCTTTGTATAAAATATCTTCTACAATATGCAGAATCTGATATGTTTGGTTGTCACTGACCTCACCATGGTGATTTCCAGGAGTCAAGGCGTGCAGGTGCCCTAATGTCTAGATATTGGCACATATATCCTTCCTGAAAGGCAGGGGAATATCTCTTTTTATCTCTTTAACTGGAAGTCACTCTCACAGTTAAACATATTCTTAAGCACTGTATGAGCTTGGGGCCAAAGAACACATTTTATTATGATACCACAGGTTAGGTTACTGCAAATTATGTAGGGCCTTTAGAGCAATAGTTTCACTCAGAAAAAAAAAAAAGAAAAAAAAAAAGAAAAATCCTTTATTGCCCCTCCAAACCCTTTATTTATTAATGACCTAGAAGGATGCGATGTTATTATTAAGAAATGAACAAATTTTGCCTGGACACAGTCCAGCACACTTGGAACTGGTGTTGCCTTCTAATAGCTCCTTTTTCTGAGTCAAGGAATCAGTCCCAGTTCCATCTCTGAGCTGGTAAATGCTGGAGAGAAGCCAAGAGGGACTGGGAAGGGGAGGCTGGAGAGGGGCTGCCCTTAATCCCCAGTAGGTTTGGCCTTTCTGTGAATAAGATGGATTTCTGATGCTGGTCTCCACGCCATTCATAGCAGTGTTGCCAGTAGTAAATTTGTGCTTGAAGAACCCCCCCGTGCCCCCTGCTTTCTTGCCAAAACTTAACTCAACTAAAATAAATCATATTTTGGAAAGCTAATTATACAGCTAAATAACAGAAAGGTATTGAAAAACTGTTGTATGCCTAACATTAAATGAATTTCAATTGGCAGTAAGGAACACACACTCGAAAAATAAGTGCAGTAACATGGTAAAGTGGAAGTAATGGAATTTAAACAAAAATGTAATGCTAAACATTTGGATTGGTGTTCAGACCCTTTACAGAACTAACACTGTGCATCCATTGCACAGTTCTGAATGAATTTTGCTAGTTTATCATTATATTATATTGGAAAATTAAAATATCGGGGGAATGGAATATTCCCCCCTTCAATTATATTGCAAAAGGTGTGCATAAGTCCGCTCTAAGGGAGGACAGCTTGAGGGTGGGGGTTTAACATCAGCTAAGAAACCAGGTACAGCCTAAACAGAAACAAACCATTAAGAGAAGAGAGAAACAGAGGGGAAAAAAATAAAAAAGCAACAACAACAAAATCCCCAACTTTAGGAGAAGATTAAAAAAGTTTCCCGATGGATCAGCATCCTTGAGATTAAACATTCCCATATGTAAGCTGACATTTTAAAATGTGAGTCTTATGAAAGATAAGAAGGAAATGGTGAGAAATGCAACCTTAAATATTTTGAAGCACGACTTCCTGTATTATGTGGCAGTTGGCAAAACTTTCCGGGGAAAGATGCATGCTGCAAAATCCAAGTGGTGAGATGCAGGAGTTTTCCTAAAAGTTTCCCCCTGTTGCTTGATAGTTTGGGGTTCAAAAACTTCCACACCTTTGGAGGAACATCACAGTATCCCTTCAACGTTGCTTTTAATGTCAAAGACAGATGTTTTAGATCAATCGCTCAAAACGGAACAGTTTAGCAGTCAGAAAACACTGTCAGAAAAGATTTGTTGTAAGGAAGAAAAAGCCGTGAAATAAAACTGAACTTTTATCCCCATTTGGATGGGAACTGCGCTTGGCTGGGAGTCCCAAGGGGATGAAGGCAGTGGCCTATCATGTGTTGAAAAAACAAACAGATGACAGTGCTCTGCAGTAATCAAGCAAACGCTGCTTCTGGGAAATAGTGTGATCACCATTGTTCAGTGCTGCAGGACCTAAAAGAAAGATAATTATTGAAGAAAGGAAGGTGGTCTCATGACTGGGGTGAGGGAAGACAGGACAAGCTGCTGCCCATGGGCCTGAGTCAGCCCTGGAGAGCCCATGGTTTTCTCGTGGTTAAGGTGTGACACAACAAGACTTGGCAGAGCATCTGGGCTTTGTTTTCCAGGATTGTTCAGAATCAGGAATGATGAACACACCAGCAGTGGAGGGTGTCACTATTTCCTGGATGGAAGAGCTCTTGTAAGGGTACGTCTTCCCTGTGAGGGTGGGGAGGCCCTGGCACAGGTTTCCCAGAGAAGTTCTGGCTGCCCCACATGTGAAAGTGCTCAAGGCCGGGTTGGACAGGGCTTGGAGCAACCTGGGATAGTGGAAGGCTTCACCCATGGCACGGGTGGAATGGGATGAGCTTTAAGTTCCCTTCCAACCCAAAACATTCTAGGATTTGATGATTTTTTTTATTTCTGAAAACCCAATGGAGATGGGCCAGTGCCACTCCTGCAAATAGCCATGAGCTCCATGTATTCAGCCAGTTAAACAGAAGTGGCTCTTTCAGGAGACCCCCAACCTCTTGGCCCAACTCAGTATCTTCCTGCCTACCTCTAGATGTTTCATGGCAGACATATTAAAACGCAGTCTTTTCCGGAAGGCCTTGTTTTGTTTTGTGTCCCGTAATGGCCTGTTTGTACGGTGAGCTGGAGCTCCGCTTGGCAGCGTCTCTTGGTCTAACCACACTGCAATGCAGTACCTGTTTGGAAATGGCAAGTGTTCCTACCAAGGACCATGTCTTGGCACCAGTTCCCCCTTGTCCTGCTCATCCATGCTCAGGCATGCCACCTGCTTTTCCCTTGCCTTTGCTTTAGGAGGTTTCTGCGGAGCGATGCCTTTCCCTGCCTGCCTCCCTCCGTATCCTCTGTGCTGGATGAGTTTGCATTGTGTGGTGTTTTCCTCTTCATTTATTGCAAACAAATCTGGTCTCTGCCATTTGTTTACTCTTATACTCTGTCTTTATGCCTTGGTATGCATTTTTAATTAGATGCGCTTCAGTTCTTTCACTGCTTGTTAACACTTTCCTACTGTAAGTACTGTCCCCACCAGTCAGTCCTGCGAGCCTTCTCTGAACTTAGGAAATTCAGATTTGCTTCTCCTAGCCATGATTATCATTTGATACAAAGGCTTGTTCCCTGGCTGGCCTGTCTGCTGAATGCTCACACTCTCATCGTGGGCTTTTAAGGTTGTACCCCTACACAGCCGGGATAATCCAAGTGCCCTTATTCTGCTTAAAAATATTCTGCGTACAGAGAAATAGTGTTTTCGCTGTTTGTCTGGGCTGTTTCCGGACTTCAGCAGCTCCAGTTTGGATGCCTGACATGGAGAAGTCCTGGACAAAGCCTGCAGTGTGTGCAGATCAACTGCCTGCATTGTGAGAAGTTCTCCTGCACACGCAGAGTGGGTCCCAGGGATCAGGAATGCACAGAGTTAGCCCTGAATGCTTTGGCCATCAGTGCTGTGAACGGAGGATGGATGTGTCTGGAGGGGAATACTGGAGTCCTAAACACATGACAGCTTTCAAGAACTGCATCTTTCCTGAGTGCCAGTATTGTTAAAGCATAAAATTACTTTTTTTTTTTTTTCAGTAGTGTGAGCCCATTCGTGCTTCCACTGCTCTCTTCTGCCTCTACATCTGACTCATGCCACAGGCAAAGGACTTCACCCTTCCTAACTCCCTCCTATGCCATCAGCTTTCTGGAGATGATCTGGGAACTAGGATGGAAAAACTTGACCCCATTCCACCCTTTCTTTCCAATTTGTCCACCCTGCTGCAGCACTTGCCTTGTGTTGCAGAACCTGTACGTTCTCCAGGATTCCATCTCCTGAGAGGGACTGCAAGGTTAAAAAGTGACAAAAATGGCTATTTCCAGCTCAGCCATTCCTGACCCTGCTCTCTGGCTGGGGGTGAGGCTGCCAAAGGTCACTTCAGAGTGCACAGAGATCAATATCTGCTGAAGCTTGTGCCTGGATTTACTCCCTTTCCCTTGCCAGTGCTGCATTTCACAGTGAGAAGCCAAGAAACATTTTCCTCCTTTCCAAGAAGAAGGGAGAAAAAAAAAAAAAAGGAAAAAGTCTTGTCTCCACACTTCCTCCCACCAGGAGGGCATTGTGTTTGGCCTGTGCTCCACTTTTTGTTATAAATTTGCATGGTGTGATGTTTGGTTTGGCCGGTGTGGTGACCGGGCAGCAGCTGGCACGCCGACACCGCGGCTGGCTCCTGCGCTGGAGGACTGCTCAGGGCAGGGTGCTCCGGGCCCCCTGCCACACGTGGAGAGGAGATTCGGGGTCTCTGGTAGGCTTCAGCAGGTAAAACACCCTCCTGGAGGGTTTGTGGTGTTGGGATGTGGAGGTTCTGTGTTTCAGTGTTGGTGGCAGGAGCAGGGAGCTCAGTGCTGAGCCTGCGGAAAAGCATCACTCCACGGAGCACCCTCGCATTGGCAGGGAGTGGGAGCACATGGACTAATAGGTCTTTTCCACTTTAATTTCTACTCTAAAATGACTCTTTGTTACTGTTCTCAGACCCGGCGCCAACCGTCACTTACGCCACACACCAGATCTTTCTTTCTTTTCTGCCCTTAGCTTCGCAGAGAAGCCTTTAAAGCAAACAAACACAAAACTGTGAGAAGCCGAGGGAAGATATGGACTGGCCCACTCGTTAGTGCTGGAATGTGGAAACTATGAAGACATCTTTTTTTATTACCAATGCTGGAAAGCACAGTCACTGAGTGGGCTGGGATACAATTTATACTACATGCAGTAGTTAAAAAAAACTGCAAAAATGGGTGTAACCCTGGGCTGTGGTACAACTGGCCCTTCAGCCCCCACTTGAGATCGGGCCATCCCAGGGGGAAACTGTGGTTTGGAATAAGAGTGTGCATTTAATTTCACTCGGAGAACTTATTGGAGTTGGCACTTCAAGAAAGAAGCTGAAGTATATTTTTTGTCATGATTAGTGGCCCCCTCACCACTACGTTTGATTATGTTGGAAGCTGAAAAGTTAAATTCTTGTAAAATGATGATTTACAGTCGGTGATTATCCAGGTAGGGTGCGTGGATTGCGCCAGCTTGGTCATGGGACTCCAATCTCATCCTATTTCATTGCTGTGAGAAAATAAAACTAGAATGTAAAAAAGCTGAAAACACATCCTCTGATTGCTCAGGGAATTTTCTTAGTCATACGTTATCTTTCCTAGTAGGTTCAGTTATTTTGTCTCCACTAAAACCCAAAGGAAAACACTGCCCTGACACTTTCCCCTTGATTTTGGATCCGCAGCAACATTTATTTTTATCTCATGTTGTCTTTTGCCCTATGGTTATGCAAATCCTTGAAATAGGGGGCAAAGGGAAGAGGCAATTTTAAAGCCAGTAAATTCCAGTGGAAGTTTTCTTCAGTTGTTCTTCAGGACTATCCTGGGTGCTGCTGTGGAGATGTGGCTGCCTCCAAATAGCACAGGGGTAGGTGCCAAGTGGGGAGCTTGAATATTTTCCTTATAGACACATAACTTTGCCCACAGGATTGAAGTCTCTTGCCTTAATGCTCTGCTAAGCTTCTTGGGAAGTACAAAGCTGTGCCTAAGGAAGCACACGTTGGGGAAATGTATCTCCATATGATCAGCCACTGGATAAAATCTCGGTGTGGAAAGGGTTTGGTGGGGGGTGAAGTGTAAGGCTCATGAGGAGGATCTTGGAGAAAATAAGGGACATCAGCATTTCATTGCTTCTCCCAGCAATCTTCTGTTGTTTTACTTAGAACTTGCTGTATTTTGATACGCTTTCTTTTTTTTTTTATTATTTTATTTCATTCTTCCCTTTTCCCTTGTCCAGGGAATTATTTTGAAATAGTAAAATACATTTTATTTCAAAATTATCTAGTTTCTTTCCCTGCCCTCCACATCTCCCCTAATACAACAATTATCCCTCATACCTATGTTTAACTCCAGTGTTCAGCAGTAGATACTCAATGAACTCCCAGGCTAAACATTCAGAAGGAAGAACACTGGGATATGCTTTGTGAGCAAACATGGAAGTGTCAGTGTACATGTGTGGGGGTAGGACCTGTAGAATCATAGAACATAAAATCATTCAGGCTGGAAAAGTCCTTCAGGATCATTGAGTCCAACCTTTGAACTCTCTCCACCTCTTCAACTAAACCAGAGCACTGAGTGCCACATCCAGTCGTTCCTTGAACACCTCCAGGGGTGGTGACTCCACCTCCTCCTGGGCAGCTTGACCACCCTTTCAGTGTAGAAATTCTTCCTAATATCCTACCTGGACCTCTCCAGCACAGCTTGAGGACATTTCCTCTTGGTTTTGTGTATTTTACAAACAAAGCTGAAGATATTCAGAGTATATGGCACATGGAACAGCCTCCTACCAGGGCTGCGCTTTTATCCAGTGCTGGGTTGGTGGATGCAATTTGTGGTCAATGTCTGGAATCACATTCAACGCCTGTTTGCTCTTCCTTTGAGTACCATTGCACTGCTGATTACTGCAACAAATTAACCACAGGCTCTACTCTTCTGTGGGGCCTAAAGTTTCTTCATCCAGCAACACATAGATCCCCCTTCTTGCATGATGTGTCAAGGGGCCCTAAGTGCATCCTTAAATGCTGCTTAAACTAGGATGAGTTTTAATATCCATCTAGGCTTTTCTCTGTTTTGGGATGATGAGGATGTGAATATTTATGAAAATTGAATCATTTAGGTGCAAGGTCCCAGGTTTGTAAGGCTTGGCCCATAAAATATATGCAGTAAGGGTGCTTGTGGTTATGCAATAAAATTGAAAATTCATTTGGATTAATCCCTTAAGTTACTACAGGGGCATGTTGTCTTCACATCCACGTCACCTGATTAGGCTGAGTATGAATTTGTATCCCACTTTTGCAACCTAATAAATGCACACAGTTTAAAATGGCTGACGAGGCTATAGGGTTTGGAGTATAAATTCTGTCCCCTACTTTCATGAAGCATCACATGGATGCCTGACCCTCCTTGGAAAGAGCTCAGTCTGTCCCACATCAGTCTGCAAAGGAAGTGACCATCTGAATGCCAAAATAAGTAAAATAAATTATTTGCTTCAGATATACATTTGAATGTTCTCAACCCCAGTGCTCTTTTTCACATGTTCAGTTCATTTGTGAATTCTCTGGAAGTCAGGGTTTTTTTTCAAACTTTTGGACTCCTTGTGTTCTGGCTGGAAAAGTAGAGAACATCGAGCCTCGGACGTAATCAGAAAATGCCGTGAGAAAACAAGGACTGCTGGGAGCAGCATCTTTGCTAAATTCCAGCTCCACCAAACTCGTTCCTTGCTGGTCATAGCACTCTGTGTGCAGTCTGAATTGATTTCTGAGCCCAGCTAAGGGAAAGAGTTAAGCCTTGTTCTCTACTTCTCGTTGGCAGAAAGTTTGCAGTTTAAAATTACATACTGACTCTGGTGTAGAGACACAAGAAATTATAGAGCAGACACTGTCCAGGACAACGTATAATTTAAAATGTACTAAAGAATGTATACCACATGGCAAAGTAAGTGAAGTGCTTCTTCAAATATAAGTGTTTTGCATAGAAAGGCTGTAATTATCCACTCCTAGGGAAATGTTTGCATTCATTCTAAATCAATATTTACTATTCATCTCTTGTGTTCAACAAAACAAGGATTTAACATTTTTTTGTTTTAATGAGGTACTAAGACTACAATAATACTACAATGTAATTGTCTTGATACAAAATATTGCTAAATTGTGGTGCTATTTTGGGAGCAAACAGTTTTTTTACAGGAGGGGTGTCCCTATTTGTGAAATGTTGCTGCAGTAACACAATTCAAACCCAGCCAAGCAGGGAGGCTCACCCGTTCCAAAGAGCTGTTAAGCCTCCTCTCTGTTAAGGCCCTTAACTGGGATCATTCGGGTGAGTCCTCTGTCTCCCCCCGAAAGTATCAACCTCCTTATAATGATTCCTTTTCAGCTGGCATCTCAACCAGCGCAGCAACGATGCGATTTCTTGCTCTAGTTTTAAGCTTGGGTGTTTTTTTCCCCCCCTCTCCCAGCATCTTTCTGCCAGGCAGCAGCAGCCGAGGGCGGGCGGTAATTGGGCTGCAGCCGCCGTCTCCACACTCTGGCTCAAACCTGTTGATGCAAATGGAGTTTCCTAAACTTCACCCTCCTGGGAAAATTTGAGGAAGGGTGTGGGGGAGCTTTGCAGGATGATATCAAGACTCAGTCCTTTATCCTTTTCAAGGAATTAATCTACCTTTAAAAAGTTTGATGTTGGATAGGACATGGCAAAGGAAAAAAAAATGTCATAAAACCACACAGAAAAGTCACTCCCCGTGGTGGGGGGTTGTTGGAACTAGATGAGTTTAAGGTCCCTTCCAACCCTAACCATTCTATGATTCCTGCACCAGGATTCGGGTGGGATGAGAGCATCTGAGAAGGATCAGAGTCTCTGGGAGGAACAGCACATTTAATCATAGCCTGTGGCACTGCTATTCTGTGGTTAGGAGGATGTCCTTGCACCAAGCATCCCTCTCTTTGAATTTACCTGGCATGTCTTAAGAAGTAATTCTCAAACTTCTCTAACTTCAAAAAAACCCAACAAGCATGCATTTTTGGCACTGCTGTGGCTCCATGTGAATCAAATCAGATAACTGGAAACACTTTAGTTGGAAAATCCTTTAAAATCCTTTTCTTTAATCTCTATTTTTCATTCTTACACACTGCCCACCATATTCCAGGCTCCGGACTGTCCTTCCCAACATAAAATGCTTCTGTTTCTGCTGCTAAAATTCACAGTACAAGCATGGGCTCTTGAGTGGATTTCTATCTCATAGTCAAGCAGATCATCCTGTATTTTTTTCTGAGTCTGGAGTAATTCTTGTCCTCTTAGAAAATCATGCACATAAATAGGGTCAATAGCCCTGAGAGAAGAACAGTGTCTTTCCCCAGCAAATGTTACTGTAACTGGTGTTTTAATTCTCCAGACATCACTCTCAGTGTACTGGGTAACAAAAGGCTGTGTAGTGCCTAATCATTCACCAGTGATCCAGGGAAAAAGCAGAAGGTTAAGAGCAAGTTCCTAAAGTCTGTAAAATCAATGGGACACTAGAAAGGGAACTGAAGTGTACCAGGAGGGACCTCTTAAGGGTCATTAAAAAAAGCAGAAACTGATTATGAACAGAGCATTTACCCGAAGAACTGGAGGGGGCCAGCAAAATCATTCTGCTGCACTCCAGTTAAATGCCTAATAGTGGAGACTTTTTATACACAGCCCATAAAGGATAATGAGGATGGCTTTGATAGCTTTCAAGAAAGTTGTTCTTGTCAGTGTTCACAAAAACCTGATCTAGGCATGCACTCTCTGCACGTGCAGCCTGTGGTGATCGTGCATAGATGGTGAAAGGGAAGATGGAAACCCAAAGCTCTGCATTCCACCCCTGAAATGTGTCCTACCAATTACAGGTGAGAAAAATTGCATTGACCTGACAATATGGTGTAAAATGTAGCAGTGATGAAGCTTGGTGTTGTCTACTGGTTTGGTACCTGACCTTGCTGCTGGGGGATGTAAGGACAGGTGACAAAATTTGGTGATTTCACTTACATTAGACCAGAATCCGGTATCTCTTCCTCCAGAATAAGTGAGAAATAGGGTTTTATCCTAAAGCTCATTGAGATCAATCACCAAGAGCAAAGTTTGGATTAGAATCTAATTGCTTTCTGCTTAGTTTCTGTGTTGGGAAAGAAACCCATGGAAGTGGGAACTGGAATGTTTGTTCTCCTCCTGTCTCTCACCCTGATCCTCTGTGTGATCCTGAGTGAGTCACAACTTTACTGTGATTCACTCTCCCAAAGAAGAAAATCGGTGTGATCCAACTTGCAGATCTTACTGGTGTACTCTAAGAATGATTTGTAAAAAACATTTAAGTGGAATTGTGTTTTAAAAGCTAAGGGTGTTACTGGTTGCCTTAAAAAGTAGGGAGCTGGCTCACAGCGAGCAGGCTCTGCTTTGCTTTAAACTACAGAGCAGTTTTGTTGGAGAAAAATACCAGAAACCTTTCTAGTAAAAGTTAACTTTGAGTTCTTTGTGTTTCAGAGGAAGCAAACCTTTTCTGCAGAAATAGGCGTTCACAGGGATGAGCAGAATGTGAGTCAGTCCAACAGCGCTAAAGCCAAATTGTGAAACTTTTGTGTCATTGCCCTGTGATTCCAGCTATCTTCAATTAATAGAAAAAAATGCAGGAAATTCAGGTGGAAGGAATGCATGGAAATTGAAGTCAAAGAAAAATATTCGTTGTGGCCTTGGCACAGTGAGTTTTCTAAGCTGAAGGAGCTTTTAAGCAATTAGCATCTGCTGTGTGCAATTACGGAGTGACACGCAGCCCCAGATGGAGGGCTCAGCAGCCAGTGGCCATCTGGATTTCGGTCTTTATCAAGGGTACACTCTGTTCTGGGCTTCACCTGGCCCAGGAGACAGCCCTCCCCCTGCCCCACATTGCACAGTCAACCTTGAGTCATTGGTGGGGGAAACAGTGAGAAAATTCCTCCAAGTCTCTCAGGTCCAAAGCTTTCTGAAGTCACCAGAGAGATGATGACTGGAGATGTTGACCTCTGGATGGATGCACTGCCCGCAGTTTTCCAAAATGAGCTAAGGTGCTCGGATAAAATCCACCTCTGAGCTGTAAAAGTGGCTTGATGTGCACCAGCCTCTGTAGGGACATATGGCTTGGGAGCCTCAGCATCTGAAATTACACAAAGCAAATCAACCCTTAAAGGGAGAATTTTGTCAACAGGCTTTTCTATTTAAAAAAAAAAAACCAACAAAAACAACAACAACAACAAAAACCCAAACAATTACATTTTCCTTAGAAGTGCTGAGAGGTATCAGACCCAACCACAGAGACTAATTCTCTGAAGTAATCTAGTTTTAAAAGTGAAACTGTAGTTCAGTTTGTGAAATTCAAAGAATAAAAATCAAAACCAACTGACAAACAGTTTCTGACTTCCCTGCATCTAAAAATGGGCCAACCTCTTTTTGTCTATTTAAAAATTGTGTACCCGTAGTTCTCATATGCCAAGTTCAGCATGATGGAAATAAAAATGGTTGAGGTATAAACCCTTGGAAAACAGGGTTTATAATGGAAACAGTAATTGACTCTCAACCACCGCATTGAAAATACAATGCTATAATACAAAGCCTCGTCCTTGGGATCCCAGCTCTGCTTCTGACCTCAGGTTGGCAGACAAACACCTCACCACAAAGCTAACTAATGGTTATAGGTTTGGGGTTTTTTGTTGTTAGTTGTTTCTGATTTTCTTTTTTTTTCATGCAAAAGGAACATGGCAAGTGAAAAAAAATTCGTAGGAGCAAAGCAAAAGTTGGCCAAGAGTTCAAAAGTTCTCTCTTGTAAGCTTCTGATATTTTTCCTAGTCACTGGTTCTCTCTCAAAAGAGGAGATGCTATGATTCTCCTCTGGATGAACATTCCATTTTGGCTGATAATTTTTTTCATCTCATCTTTACAAGTAATTTAACTGTTCCTTCAAAGGTCAGAAACTTGGTTATCCTAAATGGAGAAAACTAAAAAAGACTAACATCTTATCATTATCTTTGTGTGTTGACTTTCCCTTCTCTGCATGACTCCAACAGAGAGAAGAGACAAATAAAATATTCCACTGATCTCATTAAAAATGCTTCCCAAAACCTTTGCTCAGGCTGAGCCAGGGTGCTGTTTTTGCTGCCAATAATGGCTCCCGTGACATCTCATCATTTTGGGCTACATAGAAAGCACCAGTCCTGGCTGAAAATCTCACTAAAGGTGGTGAAACGGGAAAGACCAGGAAGTTCATTGAGGGAGAACCACCACTCAGCCCTGGTTGGTAAACCCATGAGTGGACATGTGAAATGAAAACATCAGGAGACCTGCATTCATTAAAAAAAAAAAAAATTAAAGGATAAATTCTACTGAGGTGATTGAGATTGAAATGTAAAAAAAAAAATCCCGCTGTTCTGTGCAGCAACAGGTTCATATTTTCATAGGTATTGAAAAAAATGACACACGGTAGAAGCATTTTCTATCCATAAAGGGTCTTCTTTCAGCTACAGATTAAAAAGAAAGGTAATTGCTGATGATGCAGAACCCTAAGCTTTGACCTTGGTGGTGCTGCACCTTCACCTCTGCCAGCTTTGCAGTGGTGTTTGCAACCAGGTGGGTGCACAGGCAGAGCAACTCAGCTGCGTTGGTGATCACTATTGGCACTATTCAAATCCAAGGAAATAGGTCATGTATATTCCAGCAGTATAATTTACCTCTTCTTAGGCAAGTTTCCCAGTAACGGCCCCATGGGAACTCTTTTTTCTTACCTTTAACCACTGAACACCCTTCATTGCAGACCATCCTGTTGATGTCAGTGTAGAGAATCTGGAACTTAACCCAGAATATTATTGTTAAAGCTCTTTTTCCTGGAATAGAGAAAATTTACCTTTACTGGCAACCCTGTCTTTATTCAAATGCTGCTCCTTGTGAAAATGATTGGGACATTGCCAGTGCAAACAACAAATAAAAGACTCCAAGAATTGGCCGTTTATGATGAGTGATTTATAATTTATGCTTTAAACTACATAAACTATGTATTTCTATCTGGATTTTGAAAAACAAGCCAGGAAAAAACAACAACAGCTTAGGAAAAAAATATGTACAGTTGTGGAATGTTAGTACAGTCTTTGGCAAAGGATCAAATAGTGATAAGGCTCGATTCTATAGGGATATTAACATTTTTTAAAGCAATCAATGTGAAATAAGTCTGAGAATGTATATTTAAATTATTTTTAAAAATACAGCATGAATATGCATTTTGTAGTTAACTGCTCCCTGTTGGTTTGGGCTCTTGTCCTGCTTTAGAACAATTTTTGAGGAGGAAAATCCTGACTGGAGCACAAGCTACATTTCAAGTCCTATTTTAGGTGTTTTGCAGTCGTGGATTTCCCTACTTTTTCTTATCATTTTTCTTTGATTTGCTTTTTTAATAGTATTATCCAGTTCGGCTTGGCAAGGCTCAAGTGCACAACTGCAACCTTTTCCATGACCCAAAAGTCAGTGCCACTCTGTGGGTTGGCAGTTTGCAAATAAAACATATCCTTAATGAAGTGTGGAAGCTCCTGTTCTTTTCCTTCCTCAGGAGACGTGCCTTAATCTCTGGCTCAGAGCCTTGTCAAATGCTGCAGTACAGAACTGGCAAGCTCAGTGCTGCTAATGGATTGAAACCTCCACCAGGTTGTTCATTTCTAGAGGGTTTTGGTGGTTTTTTTTTTTGCTTCTTCCTTTTTTTCCCCCCCACCTCTAAATACTGCAGCAAGTAAAGCATCACTCCAGTCCTCAGTCTTCCATAAGGATTGGTTAGGGACTTCAATGACAACTCTACAGCACACTTAAGAGAAATTTAAATCGTGCCACTAAAATGAACCAAGGATTTGGTTGCTTATGTAGGTCAATTATTAAGGGAAAAAAATAAGATTAAAACCAGGGGGCTGCTTGGTGTATTTGAAGTTATTCCCGAAGATATAAAACTGTGCTATTTATGCTTATAACTTGTGACAGGTTCTCTAAGTCACAGGCATTTTGTCTCTTCTATAGTAGAAGCTGAAAATGTTTGGATTTTTCTCTTTTATTTTCTTTGTTATTTTATTTTCTCCCAGAAAGTGACCATAAGCTAGTGAAACAGGTCTGACAGTCTAAAAAACACTGAAAATGCAGTACTGGTAAATTTTGCAGACTCTTTCTTTTTATTTTTTTCAGGGTGTGTTTGACTAATATTGAGATAAATGTGGCTTTCACTAGTTGTGGCATAATTTGAGAAACATCTGTATTTCTTTTCAAAATTTTGATTTTATTTTTTTTCCTATCACACAGATATGTCGTGTGATCTCAGATTATCTTTTTCTAAAAATGCCGGGGTTTATATAGCTGAAGAAATTTTTATCTCAGGATTTACCTCTTTGTTGAGTCATTTTGAGAGGGATCCATGAAATCCAGCCAGGGTACAAAATGCAAAGCATATTTTCAGCACAGTGAGCAACCTGTGTTGCAACCTGTTGTTGTCCAGAGCTCGAGAACTTTTACATCTGGGAAAAAAGAAAAGAGCAGGAAGAGAAAAAGCAATTATTCAATCCCCTCATGCTAGGGGCAGGAATTTGTAGTGTTCCTTTAGTCTCTGCTAACCTGGTTCTGTCAATGTCAATAACTCCGTGACATCCTGGGAGGAGGGAAAGCCGTGGGATGCCGGGTAGTTGGGTGCTAAAACGTTATCAAATATTGTGTGTGAGGTAGCGCTGCGTGTTCCGTGTCGTTGTGCCTGCGCTCCCCGGGAACTCGTGGGGGAAAGTAGGTTACCCTCCGTTCTGCTGGGGGATGGAGGGGATGAACAGGAGGGTTTCACATTCCTGCCGCTTTAGATCCATGCTCCAGCACGTTACTGGAGGGGCCTTGGTGCGGTTTACCCACCGAGCAGATGGGGAGTCAGGTTTTCCCAGCAATGCTTTGGCAAATCATGGCATTTATTGTTACATTAATGTTGGAAAAGCCTTCTAAGATCGAGTCCAACCATTCTCCTGCACTGCCAAGGCCACCACTAACCCATGTCCCCAAGTGTCACATCCACACGGCTTTTAAATCCCTCCAGGGATGGGGACTCCACCACCGCCCTGGGCAGCCTCTGCCAATGTCCCAAAGGATTGCACGCTGCATCCATGTTAATGTTCTCCATAAAACCCCTGCACATCTATGGGAACTACTGAAATACTCGAATAACTATTCTTCTTGAATATATTTCCATCAGTAAGGAATTTATGTAACCTGTCATGACCCTCAATATTTCCCTTCCAGAGGACTTCATTAAGGAAAGCGTGGGAACAGAGTCCACCCATGCATCATCTCATATAGATGGTCTAGAACTCCTGGAGCAGCTCAGCAGCTGCCTGTGCTGCAGGTTACTTAAAAATACTTTTAAGCTGCCTGCTGGAAGAAGTGGTTTGCAGTCTGTAAAGGCAACAGATTCAGGAAAGGAAATGGGATATGATATAGGAATTGACCCAGCTGTGAAATGTTATGTCAGTTCAGTGAGTTTCTGGAAGAGGAAAAAAAAAAAAGGTAATGTTTGGCTATCTTTTCTTAGAACACTCAATTTCATATTAAACAATTGTGTTTCTAGAATGCCTTGAAAAAAGACTGAAAGGACACCAGAGTCCTAGGGAAGAAAAGGAAATTTGTGGAGGAGATCAGATGCTGCAGAAGAGCTGAAGCTCAGAGACAGAAACAGTAGGAGCTGTCTGGTGTGGGAAAGTGTGGAGAAATTAAAACCTGTTTGTTAAACTTGTGCAAGGAAGGACTCAACAGTTTAATGTGAAGTGAGAGGAGAGGACTTAAGGAGCTGCTGGAATTTCTTGGCTGCTGGATTTTGAATGAATGACTCTGGACTTTGCAGTGCAAGCTGTGGGTCACATCCCAGTGAAGGCAATCCTCACAGAGTTATTCTCCTCTGCCTGCACAGACCTTGATTAGTGGTGAAGGTCCAAAGTGACTAAGACACATATTAATGTAAGGCCTCCAGTTGTAAATCAATGTTTGAGATAAATGGTGTAAGCTGCTCATTATGGAAACTCCGTTTTGAGAATAATTACAAGTTTAAAAGTGAAAGTGAGACTTGGCAAGCAGCATCCATACTTAATCAGTCACACGGTGGCTTCCGTGCTTAAGATGGAGTTTGCAGTTGTTTGTTCTGAGAAATGCAGTGTATTCATTCATCATGTTTATTCAAATTAGGGCATCTGAGGAGTAATGACAACGTTATTGTGCAAAATTATGTGCTGGGGTTTAAAGAACGCACCTGCCAATATGAAAATCAGGGAATCTGGTGATGGCATGCTGAAAAAGGGTTCAGCAGCCCGGTGTTACCTTGTGAAAAGCAAGAGCTCAAGCTCCCATGACTACCTTGACAACAGCAACCAGGATTTGTAACTTTACATTTCTTTTTTGTAGTGATAAACTTAGGTTTATGTTGCTAAATGTGAACTTTCATTGTCAGCACTGGAAATTTGGGCCATATCAGAGCTGTGTTAGGAAGCACCGTGCTAATTGCTGCAGAATTATTTTAGACATTACTTTCTATTTGCTCGAGGAAAAGCAAAGTTTCATTATTATCTTTGCTTTTACAGAGCAATATATTTCCTTGACTTAGAGCTGCACAAACGCTTTCTTACTGAATTTCTTTACCTTTTATTGAGGTGCTTTACCTCTTACAAAGCATGATTACTGATTGAGTAGCACATACACTGTCTGTAGGAATAGTTATTGGGTTTTTTCCTATAGAGGTCTCATTGCCAGTTTCTCCTCCTCCTCAGAATTAAAAAAATAGGAAGAACAGTAACAATCTTGCTGTTTTTCTCCCTTCCAAGTAGGTAGAAGAAAATTACTTGATTAGATTATAGGGTTTGTATATGTGTTTAAAGAATTTATTGTGGGAAATCTATACTAGAGCCAAAATGATTAATGGTAATTAATGTTCCCACGTTTAATAACAAAAGAATTAATAGTAAGAAGCCACTTGCCATAAAGTGTTTCCTTGACATTTCTTACTAAAAATAAAATTCCTGAGCATGCCACGTAGATTTTTGGGAAAGAAAAAAGATTAGGCAAGGAAACATCTCACTGTAATTTAAACCATTATTTCTCTGACAGCTTTTTATCTCCTGTCTGGAAGAAATAAACATATTAAATTTTTTATTAAAATAGTTAGGCTTTGTGAGACTACTTTTGTCCCCAGTGCAATAATAAATATTTATTTCTGCCAGAAACAAAGAAGTTTCTCTACGAGGTTTTTACTGATGCTTAGCTAAAGGTAGGAGTCTCTTAACCTCATAAATACAGCTCTTATGTACTTGCCTTCTCTTCTCCAGCACAAATTTTTGATGTATAAGTAACATTCCTATAGAGACCAGGTCATCCACTAGTATTGATCACCTGCCTTCCTGCCCTGCTTTGATTGTTGTTTATGAAGGATGGAGTGCACTATATCAATTAAAGAACAGCTCCAAAACACAGACTTAAACCGCAGCCACGGTAAATTTCCAAATAAATAACAAAGGCTTTGCAGAAAAGATCTTCAGACATACGGGCTGGACACTGGATGTGGCCAGAGAAGGAGTTTAACGTGACCTAGCGAGCTCTTGCAAAATCCTCCTTCTGTTGCTCGTGCTCTGCCTGTCCCCTGTTGTGTTCCATTGGCATGGCTTTAAATATCACCTCCTACCCAGCAGCGCCGCGGGGGCAGCGTGTCTGGATGAAGAGGTAGGAGACTGGTGTTAGGCACTCACATCAGAAAGGGGATTGCATCCATTTGGGAAAACGCTCTTGGCCAAAGAGTCCGGCACAGAGTGAAATTCCATCCTTTTGAAGGAAAAAAAAAAAAAAAAGAAGTGCATAAAATGAAAAATACTGTCAGATGTCCATGTACTATTAGCACAGAATAATTTATACTGAATTCTGCTCTTAGTGTTTTGGTAGATCTGGATGTGCTCTGCCTGTGATCTGGATGTGGCTGGGGTTTCTCTGTCTGTGCTTCTGGCAAATGTGGTCAGTATTTAACCCAGACTGTATTTTTGTGCTTGCCATCTGCTTAATTCTGAATGTCAGATCCACAACTGGCCTGTTAGTTATTGCTATTCAGCTATTTTGAACCCAGCTTGGTGCAGCAGATAGGAAAGGATGTACTGGTTATGTGAAAATGTCAGCTGAGTTGAATCTCCTCCCAAAAGTTAAACCCAAAACTTCCTTTATGAAAATAAGAAGAGGGGATGATTCTCCTACTTTTTTATTGCATCGTTTTCTCCAACCTTGTGCCTTGGCTTTGTTACAATTAGAAAAAAAAAAAAAAAAGGGAAATACAATAGTAAAGGCTGAGCTTGTTAGAGTTTTACATCTTGTTGGAATACCAAGTCAATGGGCACACCACTCAACCTTGGCTAAATAATATTCAGAATATTGCTATGTTTTCAGGTGTGGAAAAGCTTCAACGTGTGACTTAACTGGAAATGTGTAACTAAAACCAGCTATTAAGTCTCACTCCTGACTTTCACCCTTCCACCCTTTCTTACGTGGTCAGACTACTCAGATTCCTGTTCGGAGCACCTAATAAGAAAATAATTGGAAATGGTTTTGATGACTCACTGTAACTTCAAAATTTGGATGTAATGCAGGAATGCTGGGAAAACTGCTTACAGTTATTTCATGTTAGGGAAATTACTTAACACTCACAGTTATTTGTATACTTCGCAGGTCTGATTCAGTCTTACAGCTCTGATGTCTCAAACAACCATCAGCACCTTTACAACGAGCACACTGACAAGTGGATGAGACAGGCAAGTGGGCTGGAGGAGACATCTGCTTCCAGTCTTCTGATGTACCTCGAGGACCTACGTCTGGAGGTAGGAGAACTGCTGCAGGATGGGAGGGAGAGCTCCGAAAGGAGGTTTTGTTGGTGCCTGAAACCTGGCTCGTACTGGGTGGAGTTTGCGCATCTCTTGGGGCAGCAGTGCCCATAGAGCTCAGAGGTGGTTTGTGGCTACAGAAATTCCTCCAGATAAAAAAAAATGGCTATTTTATGTCAGAGGTTGGGGGAAAGATTTGGGAAGGAAGGCTTGCAAGGGCGTGACCTGTCTCCTAGGCTACAGTGCATTTGCAAGATGTGGCCCCAGTTGCAGGAGGCCGAAGTCAAGAAGTGCTGAGGTAGGGTTAGAAAGAGGTTTTTCTTTAGTCTCCTTGGGTGATGTGCCCAAGTGTCTCCTTTGAAAAGGAGGTGCTCCACGTGGCTGAAAGTCAGCTCTGCCTTCCAGACCAGCAATGGGAGAGTGTAGGAGGCTTGCCCTTTGAGGAGGCTTTTTGTTTCCTCAGCTCCACACAACCCTTCTGTTATGAGATTGTCAAGTAAAATATGTTCACAGGTGAATAAATGTATTATACAGAACCTGCATGCTATCCAAAAGCACTTATCCAAACCCTATCTGCCAGAGATTAAAATGCTAAGGTATGTCTGATTGTAATCCATTTATTGTTTATGAATTCACCATCCTCTTGGACGTCCCCGGGTGCCAGATTTTGCTGATGGATCTCTGAACCAGCGGAAGGAAATGTAAAATCAAATGTAGACAGACAGCTCCCTCTCGAATACACATCCACAGAGGCTGAGGAACACTTGTTATGCTAGCAAGGGTGTGGAATAAATTAGGCTTGGGAAATTTGCTCTAGACCCACCTATTTGAGACGAGAGGCTTTGTGTGCCACGCCGGAGCCGGCCCTGGGGGAGCGGCCGTCACGGCAGAGCAGACAGGTGGGTCTGGAGATGCTCGGGCTCGCAGCGTGGCACAGGACCAGCAGATCAATATTTCATGTGAAGGCTGTTGCAGCCCCTCACATGCATAATTTATCCCTGCTTTTGGGTACAGCTGGACCGGAGTCAAGCTGCGCTTCCAGGCTGCAGGGGTATTAGAAGTGGATCCAAGCGTTTCGGACGCTCCTCACCTTCAAAACGGGGGCAATTCCAAAGCCAGGATTCACCTCCTTCCCTCTTCTCTCCCTTGCCCAGCACAGAAACAAACGCTTTCGGGAGGTTTTTGAAATTTGTTTCAAATAGCACTGACTTGTACAGAACAGAATCAGGGCCCCAGAAAGAAATAAGCATTTCAGAGTTTAATTAAGTGTGCTAACAACACATGAGCAAAGTCAGTCTCATAAAAGAGAAGTTTATTGTACAAATTGACACAAAATAAAAGCCCTTTGGGATTAAATAAAAAAAACAATCTGAAAAAACCCACATTATGGTGAGTAACCTGGCCACCCTGGCTCATTTCAGCAAGCAAATATCTTTGCTTGGGAATTTTTTCCCTGACAAACGATTAAATTCCGGCGATACGATAGCATGCAATGCCAGCGCAACAAGGTATGAGCAAGAGGGATTTGCTTTTGACTAGTTAAGGAATAAGCTCACTAATTCACAAATTTATTATAAGATTAGCCTTTAATACCTGATAATCACCTTCGTCAAGGAAAATTTCATCTCTTCAAAAGGCAAATGAAATTTATAGATGGGTCTTGAGCCAGGCTCGTGGGTGGCAGACAACATCCAGGAGAGGTCCAACCTTGCTCTTAGACCAAGAGAAACAGAAACAAGACAAGCATGGCAAAATCTCAGATACTTTAGGATTATTAATCTCTTTGCAGAAAACAAGTTTGATCTCTGTCAGGCTGTCCATTAATTCTGATGGAGGTACTTTTAAGATCTTGTGTTTGTATTTTAGTGGGTATTTTAGTTACAGCTAAATATGCAAGTAAAAATGTTTTCTCCTAAGGTACACAGACAAGTGCTCCCATTTCAAAGGTGATGTTGTCACACAGATACAAGAACATCAGTATTTGCTAGTCTTGTTATTATCTTCTTTGCAATTGCCCATCTGGACCTGAACTAGGAAAGGGCTCCCAATGTGTCAGGCTCATGCAAATATCTGGTGCAAAAAAAAGGCCTTTCTGCTGAAGGACTTTTAGCTCAAACTAATGAAAAAAGCAGTGTGGGAGAGGAGAAAAAGACAGAGAAGAAAAAAACAAAAAGATAACTTTCTACAATCCCACAACCTTTTGCTAACAGATGGAAGTCTGTCTCCTGACTCCCAGCCGAATCCCACTGCCAATAAAGGATATTGTGCAACTGTTGAGCACAAGTTTATACCCAAGTCACTCATGCAACGATGTTGTGAACAGGTATGAGAGCAGCACAGGCCCTGTCACATGCCAGAAGTGGTTGTAAAGACAAATAACAATATAAATACTCACTGGGTTGCTGTTATTAGCTTTCAAATTCAAAAACCACAGACTGAGGACAAGATTTCATGCACAGATGCTGAGTCTGGAATAAAATTCTCCTCCCTGGGTACCAGGTATCATATCAGTTCTTATACTTCTCTAGAAATTAGGTGAAACAAGGATTTGAGAATTAGCACTTGTGGAAAGGAGGAGAAAAATTAACATTGTACCCTGAGGTGCAGAATTCCTAAGGCGTCATTGAAACTGAAGATTCAGTATTTGGATCCTTCAACTTATCATATGAAAGATCCAAATGTGGCCATCCTTTGCCATATTTGGATTCTTCATCTCCCTAATCTCTCACCAGGTACTAATGCCTTCACTTTGTTGCACTTCCTCCATTCCCCCAGCCTACAGACTGTGCCTCAGTTTCCCCTGAGCTGCTGTTTGAGGGAGCTCCACACAGCTTAGGTTGGAAAAGCCCTCTGCACTGCCAAGGCCACCACCACTCCCTGTCCCCAAGAGCCACATCCGCGTGGCTGTTGAATCCCTCCAGGGATGGGGACTCCACCACTGCCCTGGACAACCCTTTTGGTGAAGAAATTTTTCCTGATATCCAACCTAAACCTATGACTGCAGTTTTTCCTGCAGCAGAGGCTCTCCTTTCAATCCCCTACCTGTCTCCAGCTGGCAATGTTTGCAGAAGTTACAGGAATTTAATTATCTTCAGGGCTTCTACCTCTCTATTAAATTGGATTGAAATAAGCCAATGAATTGGCAAATGGTTAAGGAATAAAAGGTCTGGCAGACAGGGCCAATGTGAAAGCTTCGTTGCTTCAGAAGAGTTGCCCAAAAAGAACTGAAGTCAGAAAAGTGTGGAATTTTGAAAAGGACAACAGCATTTGAACTGTAACAAAGATTGTCTGGTTATGAGGTGAAACAGAGCAAATAAAGGAATTAAGTAGGGAGGAAAGCAAAGGTCAGGGGTCTGTCCCCTCTTGGATAACACAGAGAAAGAGATTAGAAGTTTCCATGATTGGGAATATAGTCTTCCCAAAATGAAATAACAGTTTCAAAGTCCAAGTATATTAGACAAATGCTTGTTTATTCAATTTATTAAAGATATCTCAGGCTTAAGGTTCTCATTCCTTCACTTTATATGGGTTTTTACACACTGGAGCAGGACACACAAGTGGGATGGAAAGCCTGCCCCAGGAGCTCTGACTATGGAGCACCCATAGTCCTGAATGTCCCTGAGGGGCTGGGACCTGCCTGGGCTCCTCCTGGAGAGAGAACAGGGAAAAACCTCTGTGGAAACCCACAGGTTTCATTACACCACAGATGGCAGACGAGCAAAAGTCTTCTCTTGTATTTGAAGTGGCAATTTCAAGGCTAAATGTGTTCTTGAGCAAAGATACAGGCAAGGGGCCTTTGGAAATTACTCAATAAAGTTATAGAGCCTGAACTTGAGCCAGGGAAAAATACTAGGACCTGAACCAAAAGGAAATATTTTATAGCTTGAATGCCTTTGCAACCTGGGATAGTGGAAGGTGTCCCTGCCCATGTCACAAACCATTCTGTGATTCCGTGATTCTGTGATTCTGCATGTGTAATACCTACAGTTATGCAAATGATTGCAACCTCTTTCTCTTTGTGCTATTTTTCTGTGTCTCTCTGTGTATATTTGTGATGGAATTGATAAACTAAACGGCTGGGAATCCCACTCTCCATAGACACACAAGGATTGCTGGACCAAAGGCTGGCAGCCAAGGTGAGGGCTGATTTCTCAACATACTAATTTTAAAACTCTTTAAATTTAACTCTTACTCTTAGAGGCATTGAAATTTAAATTTTACTTTTCCCATACTGGATGCTTTCATCCCTCCTCCATGCATGAGGCTGGAACAAGCAGGGCTGGGAGGAGGGCTGATGCCCTCACCTCCCACTCTGACTGAGAGCTAGAGCTCCACACCACTCTTCCTCCAGCCCAGGGGTTGTAACAAGTGTTCAGTCACACCAGCCCTCTCTGAGATTGTACCTGCATTATTTATTAGCCAAAGGACGTAACTCTGTCCCTTTTTTCAACCCAGTTTTAGTGACTGTGTGTTCAGGGTCAGTTCACTCACCTTTCTGTGAGCTGTGGAGGGTGGGGAGAGGCAGGGATTTTCCATGCCTGTCCCTTGGCTGGCTCTCAGCACACTCCCACTTCAGATTTTAGGGGTTTGCATGAATTCTTAGGCATTTGAGTGTTGAATTATTCCTTTCAAAGAGAGAGATGCACTTGCTGTGGAGCATCAAAGCAGGTGGGCTGCCCTGAGCAGAGGAATATCACCGCAAGGGTGGTTACTCAAAATCCAAGCACATCATTTTACCGTTTTAATATATAAAACCAGCTAGAGGAGCAACACAGCACAGGAAACTGCAAGGCAAGCTGCCTCTAAGCCCTGTGCTTGCAAAACAGTCCATATTCTCTGACAATGGAGCTAATTTTCTTTTTAATAGTTCCAATAGCAATTCCTAATAATTAGCTGATCTAATTTAGATTTGCATTTCATCTTTTCAAAGCTATCCTATTACAAATGGTTGAGGAACCTTGCCCTTAAAAAATGATGATGTTATCCTGACAGCCTGGGACTGCTGTTGGAGAAAAGATTTTGCCTGTGAGGGTTTCAGGAAGTTACAAAACTCCTTTACATGGCCTGTTGGATCTGTGTATGATTTCCAGCATTACACAAAATAAATACCAGGAGACTGGTGTGGTTTATACAAGAGTTTATAGAGAAAAAAATCCACCCACCAGCTCCCTTGCTGAGGATTACAACCAGGTCTCTGCTGCCAAGTTCTCTGTTTAGGTAAAGCATGAGAAAATCTACCATTTTTTTAGTCACAAAAGGGGTGCTACAGGGGGGCAGTGAGAAGTTGACAGCTCTTGCTGCTTAAAAGGCAGCTGTTCCTTCTCAGGTACTATTATTAATAAACCCTAAGGTAATGTTTGCTCTGAAATATGTCTAATTGAAATAATTTACCCTAACCCTTAGAGAATTATGAAACTGTTTTCATCATGTTCACACACAGCAAAATAATTATGAGATGCCATATGGAAAAGACATCATGTGGTATATGTATTTCTGAATGTATACTTTTTGAAATGGTTCCCACAGATAAATCATACAGCTAATTTACAAAGAGGAGGTGGATAGTAGTTCTTAAGTATGCAGTTTAAGTTTAAAATGGTTTCAGGCTGGGTAAATTTACAGTGGTGATGACACACAGTAATTGCACTGATCACAGGATGTATATCATGGAAGATGTCGATAATGCCATTAAGTTACACTGCACAAAATGCAGCAAGAAAATTCTGCTGGTGGCTCTCTGCTATTGCAATAAACCACCCCCCAGAGCCTCTGCAGGTCCTGTGTGGTCCTGAGCTCATTTTGCAGCTGGTATGTACCTGACCAAAGCACTGGAAATGCTCCTCCATCCTCTGGGAGTCTCTGAGATGTTCCTGATGTGCAGCTCTAAGATGACACTGAGGCAAAGAAAATGCTCTCTTAAATATATAAATGAATACACTTAAATACAGAAATTTATTTTGAACAAAGCTCTCAAGAGAAAATGTGTTACATTGCTGTTCCCTTCTGTCCACCTCTTGAAGGTTTTCCAAAAGCTTTTATTCCTGATCTGTAGTCACCAGCATTATCCTGTATGTGTAGGATGCATCTCTATGATTTTATGTGTGTAGGTTTGGTTACACATGGACATGCACAGGTTTGGTAGCAGGAGAATTGTGTAGGGCACTTCTTGGCCTTTTTCCAGGAGTAATTGTGGTAGCTAATGAGAGTTCTGAGGTTCTCTTCCAGCTAGTTAAGAAGTTTTGAAGGTGCTTTTTGAATATTAACATTTCTAGAAATCTGGCTGGAGATCAGGCTTTCTTGTCAGACTTCTGGTAGTTCTTGTTTCCAGATGGATGGAAGTAAAATCAGAGAATAATTTATTGCACCCTAGCTGTTTCATGTCCCATTGGAAACCAGCAAGGGAAGAAGACACAAAGATATTTCATTCTGTCCACTCCACTCTCTTTATTTCTAAGGATTCTTCAATAAAGGGTAATTTTGAACTTGTCTGAATTAGCTCACCAGTCACTCCTGCAATTATTTCTATGGTGATTAGTGAAATATTTGAAAGATGTGGAGTACACAGACTAATTCACCCCCAGTTGTGTTTTACAAGAAGTAAAGGCACACACAGCAGCTGTGATGTTTATCCCCCAGTAATGACATCATTACCCTGCATTACTGCACTAGGTAGTGTATTTGTCAACAGCCAGTAAATGATGAGCACAAGGAAAATATTTACCCAACTCCTGTGCCGTGGCATTACCCCAGTAATGCCATTTCAGGGAGATCACACTGCATTCCCGAGATTCGTGCTGCAGAATCCAAAAAAGCTTTGACATTTCTGTGCGTGTAACACCAGTCTTCAAGTAACCACCTTTCGGAGACAGCAATTACAGTAATTCTCATTTTAAAGGACAAATGGAAAATAAAAAAGAAGGGGGAAAGTGATATTCCCAACAAACATCTAAAGGTGGGAGTTTTCCAATACCCTCCCTGTGTGACGAGTGCTAGGGACATCCATATTTGATGTCTCCCTAATCTTCCCAGGAGTAACCACATAAACCAATATTTACTCTCTCTGTCTGTACAGATACAGTATCTGAATGCTGCCGCTGCTGCATTGACGTGCAAGTGTTTAAACTGAGCTTTTCTGTCTCATCCCTGGGAGCTGCCTGCACAGGAGAGGTCTTGCCTCGCACCTTCCTCCTCTCTGTCATTCCTGCTTTTGGATGAGAAATGTGATGCTCTTTCTCCGTTTCTAGTGCTGCACAGATGAAAAGGCAAGTTCCCCTTTTAGCAACTTCCAGTCATTTGTTTTTATGCTCACTGAAGGTGTATTGCGGGTGGTGTTATTAAAGTGCCCTAAACCAAAAGTTACATTTTTTTTCCCAGTGAGCTACAGTAGATTATTATTTCACTGCAGTATCCGAAAGCATGAGATAGAGATTTATGATACTCTGGTGTTTTCCACTTCAATTCATGTAATGTAGAGAAGGTAAAGTGTCTCTAGCTGCACAGTATCCCTTTTTTTCCCTCTTTGGAGCAGTGTGTGCTGCCTGATTAGAGGATAGTGAGAAGGTCACTGACCAAACTTTATCTTCCACACAGTTTCCCACAGAATGTATTCCTCCTAGGGAACATTTTCTCAGCTCAGGTTATTTCCAGAAATGTTCTCAAACATAAGAGCAGTCCTTGCACTAAAACATTTCATTCCCACTTTTTATCCTTTATCTAGCAGCTCAGTGTTGACAGCGTTTATGTTTCTTCTATTGACTGGGCCAAGAACAACAGGATTAATGAGGTTGTCTCTTCATGAGTGCATTATGTTTTTTTCCTCTGACCTTTCAAACATGGGAATCTTCTGTCTGCAATATTTCTTAAGGAAGGAAAACCCCCGTTTTGCCGAAGCTGGTTTTGACGGTCCCCGCGCCTCTCGCTGACCTGTGGGCTGCAAGGAAACCGGGAAAAAGCAATAGAGGGAATATCTTTATTTCCTCATCTTTTGGGCTGGTTGTCTGGGGGGATGT
Source organism: Atrichornis clamosus (assembly GCA_013400975.1). Classification (NCBI taxonomy): domain Eukaryota; kingdom Metazoa; phylum Chordata; class Aves; order Passeriformes; family Menuridae; genus Atrichornis; species Atrichornis clamosus. The sequence goes on from WBMZ01001161.1 coordinate 266,236, forward strand.
GGGCTATTTTAAGGACTTTCTCAAGCCTTGAAATTCTGGGTATAAATCTCTCATGGCTGCCTATGGACTGTCGTGTTACGGGAACTGTTCAGGAGACGGGTGGACGTTGCCCTGCTGGTTCAGTTATTTATTCGTTATTTCCAAAGGATTGCGTGTGTTTAGGCTGGACAAGCAGGGGAAGGAGGAGCCACTGGATTCACAGCCTTCCACAGAACACTCTTGCACTTTATCTTCCCTATTCCTGATAATTCTTGACACTGGGTAACTGGAACGCCATCAAGATAGGATCATTTCTAAGTGCAGCAGGACAGGGAACGTGAGGAATTTTCCCAAGGATGGGAGCACAAATATCTCTAAACACAACAAATAGCTTTGCACATATGACATCTTTTAGCCAATCTCCTCAAAATACATCAATTAGATAAGCTAAACATAATTAAATGTTTGCATAAGATCGTTAGGGGTGGCTTATTCCCATTTTTTCATCTGGGGAAATGGAGGGACGGAGAGCTGGAAAAACTCCCACCAGCCCAAAAGTTATCTATCTAGGCAGGCCTCAAAGCTAATAATTTCCCATTTAATTTGTTTATTTGCTCTTTTGGTGGGCAAAGAGGCACCACAAATTTGTGCATACACATTTTGCATTTTAGGGGGCAGAAAACCTCTTTATGGAGGTGACTGTGGTTTAGTGTCAGTCCTTTGACCTGTTCTTTCCAGCTCATGCTGAGTGATGGAGAAATCTGCCTGTTATTTTGGACAGGCAGAAGCAGAAGAGGTTCTATGGAAATGTACACAGAGAGTTGTGCGTATGTATAAAAATATAAAATTTATATTAAAATATATAAAAATATAAATATATAGGCATATGAAGCCCCAAATATAATCTAAAAATGGCTATGAAAACAAGTGGAAACCTGAATGATTGCAAACACTTGCAGAACATGTTTTCCACGGCTGTGTAGTTCTGCTGCAAACAAGAAAACCCTTTGACATGTAGGAAAAACAGCTCTTACCTTCTGATTGAGGGGAAAATACAGCATCCAGGGAACTTGCCGAGCACTCCAGTGCTGGCTTTACTTCGTGTCCAGGGCGCAGAGGGCCAGGATGCTGGGCTGGGATCCAGGAGGGCCAGAGCTCAAGCACTGGGCTCAGGCTTTAAGCAAACTCGAGACCTCTGTGTGTGGATTCAGGTCATCCTGGGACTGTGAGATCGAACTGAACTAGACGTGTGGACTGAGCCAAATTCATCCATGTCAGGCCTAGGAAGGGAGCAGAAAACAAATATTCCTGCTTGCTTTAATGATTTAAATAATCCCACGTATTAAGGACAGGCTGCTTTTGCAGGGTTTAGGTTGAAAAAATGATCAGAGAAGCTAAGACATTTCTAAGCAACACTTCAGAGTAATAATTCATGAGATCTTGAAATATTTCTTCCTGAGAGTAATACTTATGTAGTAAAAAAATAGTAATTTGACTGTGTGTTGTCCTTGCAGGAGACAGTTTCTAATTTTGAAGTATGATTGTATTACATGTCTTAAATTTGGGGTTCCTGGGCTTCAGAGCTTTGAGTTTGATGCTTAAACTCTTATGTGTTTCATTTAGGATTTCTATTTTAGCTGCAGTTAAATAACCAGAGAGAGCATTTCATGAGTCTATATCTGTGAGCATTTAGGGAAGTTGAACATAATTATGATTCTGTGAAATTCTTGTATTCTACTTTTTTTCCTTAAAATAATGTATGCACAGGTCTAAATTTGTTGAGTGTCACTCTTGTTTAGCAAGAATAACATGGTTAAAGCTAAAGAACCTGCAATTTGCTTTCTGCTCCTTTAAGCAGACGAGCTCCCTGTCATACACTGCTAAGATTTTCTCAGAAAGCCCCCAGTGAAAAGAATTTTTGGGTTGTAACCCTCAAGACTTTCAGATTTTTAAATCCTGACACTTCAGGATTAAAAAAACCCACCCACGTATCTAGCAGGGAACGGTGAATACATATTTGTGTAGTTTGCCTTATTTGCATTTGTTGGTAATTAATTAAAAAACATGAGTTTAATTAAACTTGGAGTTAGGGGATTCATTAAAATAAAAACAAAAAGCATTTCAGTTAAAAATGTAAAATAACGTGTTCGGCTGAGTTTGCTGGTGCAGCTTAAGGATTTGCAGGGAAACGCCGGCAGTAGGAAAACTTCAGGGACTATCACAGTGCTCACAGTTAGAGAAGAGTTACTGAACAAAGAGAGTCTTTGTCAGCAGATAAAGTTCACCTTGTAGATACTCAAATAGAAATAACAATGTTTGCCCTCAGTTTCTTTCGGGGCTGAGTCTTTGACTGGGAAAAAATGACACCCATAGAAGGTAAAGGGCTGAAGCATAACTGGAGGGAAAGTTATTAAAATAAGAGCTAGAGGGGAAGAAAAAAAAAGATTAAAAAGCTGAAAGGGAAGAAGTATCACTCGTGGAAAACTCCAGACTAAATTACATTTACCTGTTTATGCTATCATGGAAAGTTATATCTCTTTTCGCTCTCTTTTCGTCACAACTCACTGCCTTTAGATTAGATATTTTTTTCCTTTGAGAATCATGGAAAAGGCTTCATTTTTAAGAAAAGACCTGTTATTAGAATGTTGAAAGTAAGAATAGAAAAATAATCACCTCAATTGATAATTAAATGTTGTTAACTAATTTTCTCTTCTCTCTTTGATTCTGTCCCTTTTGCAGGACTGGGCTTGTTCCTCCAGCGGAAAAGAACCAAAGGCAGAAATTTTAAAGTTTTTGTAGTCTGTTAGGAAAATTGTCACCTAGATCAGAAGTGAAACCTTTCCAACCTCTCAGACTGAAGGGGTTTAGTGAAGATCTCCCAAAGCAGGATTCACTCCCACCCAGGTTGGGATCCTACATGGATCTGCATGTGCCACCTGCTCCAGAGGCTTGGGAAAGGCACAGATGGCAATACCACTGCCACCTCTGTGCTCCTGGGGTGGGAGAGCTGCTGAAAAATCACTGACTTTCATCAAAGTGCCTCAAAATCAAGGATTTCTGCTCTATTCTTCCCCCGAAGTATTTAATTTGGGGAGGAAATCATGGAATATAATCATGGAATATAATACTCCCTAAAAAACTCCAAGTTGCATTCATTAGACTCATTTTCCTACAAAATTAATTTTAAACACCTCAGTAATGAATATGAAAGGCATAAAAAAAAAATAATCTCTATTAATTTACCTAGAGGTGTGTTGTGGTGGTGGCTTGGCACTCCAGTGCAGGATGTTGGAGGACAGCTTGGTCGTGTGCAAAGGAGCAGATTTAAAAGAAAAAAACCCACAACAGAAAAGTATTTTGCATCTTTGAGATGAGAAACCACCTGTGGGTGCCCATTTCCTGCACTGCTGGGCAGGAGAATCCCACTTTAGGAAAACACCTGTGCCTGCTGGGGAAGGTGGCCCTGGCAGGGAGCAGATGCTCCCCAGCTGAAGCCTTTCAAAGTAGACACCTTTAGAGCTCCTGCTCTTATGGGATAATGGAATCATCCATAAATAGTCTTTAAAGGGAGCATTGTCTGCCTTAAAAAAAAAAAAAAAAGGAAAACAAAGTGAGTTTTTGTGTGTGGTTAAAGTAAATACATTTGGAAATACATGACTTGTTAAAAGCTTTCTGAGGACCCCACACTCAAGAAATCTTTTAGGTCATGTGTTTTCTTTCTGAAACATTTGGTAAGTAATAAGTGCCAAGGGACTATATGCCCTCCATCTGGAATTAGCAGAGTCCTCTTTGTTCAATTGTTCCTAAATTTGGAACCAACTGACTTGCTTAAAAGTGTTTTGATTTGCTTTTCAATAAAGAGAGGAGATAAACATAGCCCAGGACTAGGAAAGGTAAGTTATTAGTCCTCTGCCTCTCTCCACACAACTCTTAAATTGCCAATTCTGATGTTTGCTGTTGGTTTATGGTATTTGTTTGGTGTGCTCCATCATTTTTCTTTCCTTTTCATAAACAGTATCAAAGAAATCAGAGATGGAAAAAGAACTGTTAGATCACTGAATCCACTCCACTGCCAACACGGTCTTGTTCCTTGCAGAGTATTTTTCCATTTCTTTCTCCGAGTTAAACTTGGAATTAAGTTTAAGAGCCTGTGGGTCTGAAGAGAGGTACAAGAGTAAGTGGAGATTTCATTCTTTTCTGCTTTCCTTGCTAGACAAACATCTCATTTTCATCTCCACCATCCCTACGTAAGGAAATGGCATGTCAAGAGATCAAGTAGATGCTTGCTCCTTGCAGGTGTTGTAGATTACTACCTCATCCCTGTAAAACTTTAATTTTTGCTTGGGGAAAGCAAAAAAAGGAAGAGAAAAGCAGCACTTCTCTTATCTTCCCTGATGTCCTATAACATGTAAGAGCCAGAGACCAAAACACCTGCTTGTCCTGTAAGCATATGAAAAGAAACTGGATTTCCTTTCAGGCCTTTAAAAACTTTTTTTAAGAGAAAACAGGTATTAAGGCAGACACAAATCTTTACAAACACGTTTGAGAAAACACTTTAAGGAATTGAAAAAGCAAACTGGAAACCCATGAAATTGCACCAAATTCACGATACAAGATTCAGCTGGAGGAATATCTGACCCTGAAAACATTTTCAGTGAAAAGCTCGTAAGTCAGGGCTCAGGAAGGTTGTCCAGTGTTGTTACATTTGGCGCATGAATAATTATTAAGAGGTGCAGATCTGTAGATTTGGGATCCCAGCCTAAGATATTCAGCCTGTATGTGTTGGGCTGCTTCCATGGTCTGGAATGGAGCGATGCCTACTTCCTCCAGCCGGGGATGGATGATCCCTCTCTCCACCAGCTGCAGAGAGGGCTTAGGGAGACTCTTCCCTAAGCCAGGGCTGGCCTTGGTGAGCTGTGTCTTACCAGGCATTACAGAGCAGGATCAAGGTCTTCATCTCGTTCACGGCTGCTCAGAATTTCTTTTCATTCAACATTTATCCAAAACATAAGCAAACATTTTATTTCTGCTTCAAGCTTTCCTAAGAGTGCAAGCAGTGCAGCACGGGCAGATACATATTTCCTCTGTCTCTGCAAGGCCTTTTTATTTGGTCTAGATACACATCTGTAAGTGTTTTACCCACTCATATATTCCTATACACTGTAAGTCAGAGGAGCTTAAGTTTTCACTTCTTGCATTGCGTTGCAATCATTCTGTTCCATGGGGTGCTTCCTATGGGTTGTGTCTCACTCTTCTTTAAGTCGTTATTCTGACCTTCCTAGCAAGAAAGAACTGAAATTATACTCAAAACCTAACCATAACCTCTTCTACCTCTTTTTCTATTCCAGTCAATCCCATTCTGAGGGTCAAACTTGTATTTCCTGTGCACTTGAGGAAGGTCTTTCAGTGTGAAGAAGCACCACCATCACTCAGCAGGACCTGTTGGGGAGCCACTGTTTGAGCTTTGCTCATCACAGTACTGATTTATCCTTTTTAAATCTAACCCTGTCAGTTTGAGGTTGAGGAGCTGCAGCAAAACTTCACAGGGACTCAGTTGTGTGCACACACCTCAGATTAGAGCACTTGCCATTTTTAGGTGATGGTTGGGCTTGATGAACTCAGAGGTTTTTTTCTAACCTTGATGATTCTGTGATTCCATAATTCTTAAAGAGAATGAGCTCTGAGCTTTAAGGAATGTAGTGCCACAGGTTGCTTCAATTAATGTATTTAATTAAATATATATGTTAGGAAATTAAATATTTATGGTAGGAAATATTTACTAGAATCTGATGATTTTAAAAGGGAGACCTCAGAGCCCCTTCCAGGGCCTAAAGGGGCTCCAGGAGAGCTGGAGAGGGACCTGGGACACGGGTTGGAAGGACAGCACAAGGGGGAATGACTTCACACTGCCAGAGGGCAGGGTTGGATGGGATATTGGGAAGAAATTTCTCCCTGTGAGGGTGGTGAGGCCCTGGCACAGGTTTCGCTGTGCAGCGGTATCTGTCCCGTCCCTTGAAGGTTCCTACGACAGGTTGGATTAGGCTTTGACCAATCTGGGATAGTGGAAGGTGTCCCTGCCCATGGCAGGGATTGGAACAAGATCATCTTCACAGTTTCTTCCAACTCAAACCATTCCACAATTCCATGAAAATGGAATACCTGCAATGTGAGTAAATACACCAGCTAAGAAAAATGTTGGCAAATCGTATTAATTTTCTGATAATTTTTCCTCCTCAAGGATTTTTTTTTGTTCCATATAAATTAATTAATTAAATTCTTTTTCCATAGAAATTAATTAAAACCTTGTCACTACAAGAGGACAGAACCCCAGCTGCTATATAAGTGAGAGACCAGTGCTCTCTTTTTGTTTCTGGTTATTATTTATAAATTCTGAACAAGCGACATTGTTATGAGACTAAACTCCCTTGCAACTTGTGAATGTTTTTGACAATGCATATGTTCACGCTTCACATTTTGTCATCTCCTTTAGGAGACTACAGGAAATGCCATCATTTCACTTATAAGAATTTCTGATAGGTGGGCAGAGCCTTAGTAAAAGATGGAGAAACTCAGAGAGCAAACAGAAATATTGGGGGGTAGATGAAACAAATCTAAGTTTTACAACAAAGGAAGAGGTTATCAATTTGTGAGGTTTCACTCTCACAAACTATGGTTTCTTTTAAGGGGTTGAAGGCAAGTGGTTGTGGCAGGTCAGGTTATCACTTTGTGCTATAGTTAGAACTCTGGACTGGTTCTGTGCTGTTGTTTGTTGAGATGACTAAGTTGTCATTTTTAATTAGCTTTATGCTCCTCTCAAAGGCTAATTACTTTACTTTTTATCAAGAACACTTGATTAGTAATGACAAGGGTGCCATGGTTACGTATTTTTAGAGAATTCCCCAACCTGCACCATTACAAGATTTTCTGTTCCCCCTGGATTCTTTGTGCAATAAAGCCTTCAATAAAAATAATGGTTAAGAAAAATGGAAGTTTACTGTAGATATCGGCGGAAAAAAGTGTCTCTTGATTTCTCTTTGGCAGGAAGGCCATTGCTAATGAATTTAGTCAGTGTAAAAACCATTATGCTTAGTTTACCTCCCTCTCAGCAATACCAGTGCTGCTCTATTACCTTCGCTGAAGTTACCTCGGGCAAACTGAATTTGAGACCTTCCTTTTTTTCCCCTCTAATTTGTCTGTAGCTGTGCATCTCCCCTGGTCGTCATGGAAATCTGGACTGACTGAACTGCATCCTTCTCTCCAAGTGTACACGTTGCACAGTCAGCCACTGACTTTCAGCGAGGGTTTGCTACCTTGCTTCACCAATGTTTGGTTGAAGAGCCCTTGAGATAAACATGAGAGGCGCAGTCACAGGTGAAATCTCTCTTTCCTTCAACCACCTGAAGGTTACTGTGATCTCTCCTTGTTTCAAACAGCAGCAGCAGCCCAAAAGGTGATGCTTCTGTGAAGGCTCCCTCCATGGGGGGGAGGCAGCAACGGGAGACATAAATGCTCCTCTGACATTTTTTAGAGATGCAGTTGTGCCCAGAGAATCGCCGCCCGTCTCCTGTTCTGCAGCACATGAATACACGTCAGATGTGTGGCAAACCAAACTCCCTCAGGAGCTTCTCCTGGAAGAGGGGAGGACACAATGGTTTAGAGGGTACATCTGCAGCTCTACAGTTGCTTTGGTACCTGCTGCCGGAGAGAGTTCCCTGCAGCCACAGCCTCCTGAGGCTGGGCTTAGAGCTGTTCCCAAAGGAGGAGCCCAAGGGAACTTAATGCTGTTCCTGGCCCATTGGAAAGGCCAGGAGGGGATGGACACCACACAGCTGGAAGGACAGGGGTTGTCCCTGCCACCAGATGCCCCATCTGGCATCACCCCCACTGCCACTCTGCAAGTGGGGGCTCCCTGGTGAGAGCAACTCTTGTCACATCCTCCAAAACCCATTGGAAGTGGGGTTAGAGGAGATGTCTTCCCAAGCTGATGGGAAGGTCAGTGTGGTGGGATGCTGGCAGGGCACAGGTGTGTACCCAAGCTCACAGGAGGAGCTCCTGAAGGGTGTGTTTGGCTGTGAAGGCCTGCTGGAACGTAGGAACCATGTGTGGAACTTCTCTGGAACAAGGCAGCTGAAGGTGTGAGGATGTTTAGGAGCAGAGGCTCTCACAACCCCTGTGTTTTGACGTTACCCTTCTCGGAGAAAGACAGGGAATGTAGCAGCTCCAGCCACTGCAGCAGTGCAGTGTGAGTCCTTGCAGCCTATGTGTAAAAAAACACCTTCTTTACGGAGCATCTCATCTCCTTAATGAGCTGGTAACACATCTATAACTTCAGTAATTAAAATAAGGTTTCATTGCTTCTTACTGCTGTCAGCACTGCAGAGCAAGCAGAGACAGGTAAGGTAGGCTGGCAACCACTGGGACTCTGGGAAACAGGCCCTTGGCTCCCTGCTTCCTCTGCTGCCAGGAAAATAGGACTGGATGCTGAAGGTATCAAAAGACAAAATCCCATGGAGTTCAATGTGAGTGGCTGTGGGGATCTGGGTTTAATCTCTGTGTGCGTCAACCCTTCATCTGTCCCATAAGTACAGTAATTCTTCCCTGCTCACTGTGAAGTATAAAAATAAATATATTCTGTAAAAAAAGGTGCTCAGCTGCTGTTATATTTGAATATATTTTTATATATATGTATATGTATTTAAAAATATCTAAGCAAGATATGTTTGAGTTTTGATTGTTATAGTTTTCAATTTTAGAGAGAAGTGCTTGTTGATGAATTGATTGTTGTATTCCCCAGCTGTAATCAGTACACAGTTTCCTCTCCAGAAGTTCACTAGCAGCAAGGATCAACCAGAAGGTAAGGACACAGCTCAACTTTTAGAAGTCAGACTAATAATGTTCTTTCCTCAATGCAAAGCTGAGCCTGTCTCACTTTCAGGCTAACTTTCAGCATCTCTGCTTTCTATGTGGTGCCTTGCTTCCAGTATAAATAAATGATCCCACATTCCGTCATGATAACATATGCTCATGCAGAGCTCAAAATTAGAAGGAATATGAAGTGTTCTATTAATTGCATGAATGTTGATTGTTAAAATCATGTGTTAATTGGTAATATCTGTGTGCAGTAGGTTCCCGCAATATGTGTTAGATTACATTAACTGTGCTCGTGACTCAGATATCAGCATTATGCCTTTCAGAGAAGGAGCTTTTTTAGACTTTGTGTAATTACGTTCTATAGATTATCAGTGTAGAAAAATTAGTAGAAGGCTGTGTAAAGGTCATGTGAAGTTAGAGGAACACTGAGCTCGAGGGATGCATCTGCTCCTCTTCCTCAGGGTGTGCTTTCCCTCACATCCTCTCCAAAGTGATTCTCCCCGTGTTTGCCGTGAGGTGATTCCCAGGGAACCACGTACCTCACTCCCGTGGTGATTCCAATGCACACCTGAAAGTTGCCATCTTTTGGGAGTGGACTTTCTCACTTGTCAGTCTTTTCCTTTGCCTCTCGCAGGCTTTGATCCAAGAAGCATTCAGGTACTTTACAGATAAATTAGATTATCACTGTGCTCACCTGTCAGTGGGGCAGTTGAGCACAGTTAGCAACACGGCTCTCCTGTACCAGATGTGCTTCCTCTCCGTTCCAATCCCCGGGGAAGAATTCATATGGATCTGTTTTGTTCACTGATGTTTTAATTTTAGTGAGTGCCATGAGTATTTATTAAAATAGGCAAGGTAGAAGGAACTGGGACTTGGAGCTGAATATGGAGAGATGTGAGTGTTTTTTAGAAATGGAAAGGCTGCTTCCACTCAGTGTGACAGGTGTGAGGGCTGGGGCTCCAAACTCACCCAGATCTGGGACTTTTCATCAGGAACTGTAGTGGCAGGACAAGGAGTGCTGGGTTCAAACTGAAAGAGGAGAAATTTAGGTTGGGTATAGGGAAGAAATTCTCCCCTGTGAGCACAGGGTGCCCAGGGAAGCTGTGGCTGCCCCTGTATCGCTGGAAGTGTCCTAGGCCAGGCTGGACGGGTCTTGGAGCAACCTGGGATAGTGGGAGGTGTCCCTGCCCATGGCTGGGGTTGGAACTGGGTGAGTTTAAGGTTCCTTCCAACCCAGACCATACAAGTTTTCATATTTTCATATAGGAAGGCTGAAAATTTAAAAAAAGAAAATATTACAAAAATTATTTAGAGAAACACCAGGCAGATTTTTTTGCTGTTGACAAAAAAAAATTAAACGCTTTAATCGTTTCATGAGTTGCATTGAGAAAAATATTCAGAACTGAACTTCTAACTAGCATAATTTTAATTCATTTTACAGTGGACCAGCTTGGTAATGATGCAATGAATTAAAACAGGTTGTCTGACAGGAAAAATGGATGCAGCTTTGGTAAGGAGAGCATTTACAGAAGTGTTAGAAATCTTGAGTCTTATCAGGGCTGTTGCTCTAATATCTCTTGATTTACTGATCTTGAAACAAGCAAACCTCATGGGTTCACGAGCTTAATGTTAAGGCACACTTCATCAGTTGTCCTGAGAAATGCAAAGATTTAAGAGGAAATCAGTTTTAGCCCCCATCCAAAATGTTGACACTGAACCAAACAGAGCATGAACTATATTCACAGTTTTAATTAAAAGAAAAACTGACAAATTACCAGCATTCTAGTGTTCAGAAGATGGTTATCTGTTACAGAAATATGTTTTCTAATGCACATGCTCTCATACATGAAATAGTTTCTAGATTTATTTTATTATAATTGTAAACTATGGCACAAACGCTTAATCTTACCTACTTAAAAAATGTTTTCCAATTTCTTAACAACTATCCCTTCTCGCCCCATCTCTGACTCACAAAATGATGTATTGAAAAAGATGAACAAATTTAGTAGAGGAGATGACCACTGGAAATATGTGGGGAAACTAATAAATAAAAAGAAAAAAAATAATCAGAAGGAAATTGCTTACTAATTTTTAAGATTAAAAAAGTTAATCTAAAATGCCTGCCAGCCTTCCAAAGGTTACCTGTCAAATTCAGCAGCATGGACACACAGTGGTCACTGGCTACCTGGGGGAATGAACTGTTAAATTACTTCGTTCAGTGCACAAAATTTATAGAGATCAGCAGCTCTGCCTCTGTGGAGACTTTGCATATTCCAGGGGAGGTTTTGTTCCCCCTATGCCCATGAGGACCCAGCCACTGGTGGGAGCATCTGGGGTAAATAGTGAATGTTTCCAAGGAGGTAAAAGTAAACTGGAGAACAGGGCAAGTTGTTGCTCCATGGGGAATTATAAAAATCAGTTTTCTCTAATTTCCTTTGGACTGCTAAAAAATTAGCTAAATATTTGGAGAGCGACTTTTAACACAGGCATGGGGTGATAGGACAAGGGGGAATGGTTTTAAACTGCCAGAGGGTAGGATTAAATTAGATGTTAGGAAGAAATTGCCCCCTGTGAGGGTGGGGAGGCCCTGGCACAGGGTGCCCAGAGAAGCTGTGGCTGCCCCTGGATCGCTGGAAGTGTCCAAGGCCAGGTTGGACGGGGCTTGGAGCAACCTGGGATAGTGGGAAGTGCCCCTGCCCGTGGCAGGGGTGGAATGGGATGAGCTTTAAGGTCCCTTCCAACCCAAACCACTCCGGGATTCTGCGACCTGGCAAACCCCCCCATCAGCCCGTGGTGTCAGCGAGGGGCAGAGGAGAAGTGCTGAGGACCCTCGGCCAGGGAGGGCCCTGCCGGGCTGGGCTCTGCTTTGTGCAGAGGCAGGAGAGCTCTGGTGCAGCCAGGACTGGAGGACGTCACTAATTTTAACGAATCCAAAGGGAATCCAGTACATTGCTGTTCTGTTCCCGTCGTTCTTTGTTCCATTGTTTCAAGCTGGCAGGATTTGGCAGCCTGGAAGGGGATGACACTGTGTAGCTTGCTGTCCCCCAGAGCCACTCTGGAGCGCGGCTGACGTCCATGGAGGGGCTGTGGGGGCCCCAAACGTCCTGGTGTCTGTCCCTAAAATCATGCAGGGCCTTTGGTGAGGAAGGCAGGCTGACACTGATGGGGAGAACACGGGGCTGCTGCCGTTGGGCTCATGGATGCTCCAAGAGTGCAGGTGGTGGAGAGGAGCAATGTCTGAGAGCAGGAACATCTTCCCAGTGCTGCTCTCACCAGATTGCAGAGCTGCATCTTCCAGAGGTGCCCCAGCAACTCTCTTGGAAACCAAAGCAGCCTCCCCAGTGCCTGCAGGGCCAGATCCGGTGCCAAGGGTCACTCCTGGCTTTTGGTGTTCATGGGCTCTGTGTGCAGCCCACAACGTGAGCACCAGGGTAGGCTGGAGGTTGTTCCTGCTTGACCATTCAGTGCATTGCTCTGGCCATTTTGAAAAGATTTTTTGCCACTGGAGTGGCAGAAATTATTTCTCCCCTCCCTTTAAGAGCTATGTTTTCCTGCTGTTTATCCACACCATAAAAAAACCTTAAATATATGCTGTGAAAAATGTTATGCCTACTTAAGCAAGATAGTTGCCTGTAATAGTGTGCCATAAAGCACTCTGAAATGTTTATTGTCTGTTCCTCAACTGCAGTTTTATTTCTTTTTAGCAGTTTTTGTATCTACAGGATTTTCTTCACTATGAAAGGTTCAAAAGAAGTTTTTCCCTTTCCCTGCAAACACGGTGATTATTTGTCCAGCAGATCCTCCTGCCAGTGCAGATATGTACAAGAATTTTTTTACAAAACTTCCAGTTTCCTAAACTTATTCCAGTAAAAAAACATTGTTTAAATCAATAGCAAGCCTTGATATGATAGGCTTTAAAGGGCAGACTGGCTTCCAAAGGAGCAGATAATGTTAAACAAGATGTCTTTTGTAAAGGCTTAAATAGGAAATCAGGAAAAGAATAGGAAAAAAAAAAAAAAAGGAAAGAAGGGAACGAAAAAAAGCCAAGGTTAGGGGGTGGTAAAGATGTTGCTGCTGGATCTAACTCCAGAGACACAATGTGTATTTCATTGCCACGAATAAACTGTATCCAGGGAACGAGCAAATGAAAAAGTGAGGACAGGAGATATCTTATTTTTGTTGTTTGTTTCCAGAGAGTCCACCCCCACATAGGTCACTTGGAATTCATTTGTCTACATCCTGGACTGCACGTAGGGGAAAAAAAAAATGCCTGGGATCTGATAAAGAGGAATGCGATAGGGCATGGGAATCACAGCGTCACGGTGGTCACCAGAGCATAGTTTGGCTCGTCTTAAAACAAGCAAGCACCGTCGGACCTCTGTAAGAGCAGCAAATCGGCCGTGCTATCAGGCTACCTATCAGAGCCTGAATGCCTGAGAAAAAGTGTGTGGGATTTCACCCGGAGCCTGGGGCGTTGCAGGGCTCTTGGAGCTGCTGCTTTCCTCTTGACATCCAGTACTACTCGGTGACCTCGGCAACAATCCAGTGTACTGTTACAGTTCATTTCAATAATTAAACAGTTCAGGGATGGCAGAGCTTTCTTGTTGTCAATAGAAAATCAGGGCTGCAGTTTCCTTTTCTTTTTTTTTTTTTTATTTCTTTCTCTCTTCCCTTTTCCCTCTGCTGAAATCCGAAGTGTTTGTTTTTAATTATATTAGCTAGAGACAATTAATTTCACAATCCGAACAAAAAGAAAAAAAACCCACGTTTTGCGAGAAGGACTGGCAACTGGTAAATGCAATTATTATTGTAGCACATTTTCAAAGGAAGAGATCCCAGCTCCAACAAAGTCATATGTATAAAATTTCAGTCATAGAATATAGTCTCAAACAGCAGATTTACTCTGCAAGAGATGGGAACTGCTCTCCCATCTGGAGCTATGTTCTGTTCATGCCACGTGGACCCAATTTGATACCCGCTCTGAAAAAAACCCCAGCCAGCAAAATAGACCCCTGTCCATCAGCTCCTGCAAGGAGCTGGTTGATGCGCCCCTTTAAACCTGCCTGACGTAGAAATGATTAATACCAGCCCCTTTTTAAGTGCAGCCTCTCAACAACAACTTAAACCCCCCCCCCCCCCCTGTGCAAACGGCAGCATTTACATTTCTGCTGCTGGAGCAAAAATGAAAATAATTCAACTTTACGTCTTGCAAAATTTCCTACGATTAAAAAACTATTTTTTTTTTTTTTTTTTTTTTGAGGCTCTGGCTGTGCCCCTTTCATTGCCCATCTGGCTGCCTCCCAGCTGCTCCCTGGCTGGCTCCGTGCTCCGCCACCAGCGCGGCGGGGGCTGCCGCTCGCTGCTCTCGCCGTCCCTTTCCCCCAGCGCCGCTCCTGCAGGATTGCGGGGCCGCGGTCTGGCCTCGCTGACACTGATTTACTTTCATGGGATTCAGTCAAAACTCTACGGATTTATACCGCGGAGGAGAACTGCAAAATGCAGCTCTTCGGGTCGGGAGCGCCGGAAGCGCTGCAGGTCCTCAGGGAATGTTTTGTGGCAGCCCCGGGGGCAGCCGAGCCGGCCCCTCTGCTGATGCACAGCCGGTCCCTGCTGCCACACTCCCGTTCCTTGTCCACGCTTGTTTCACACGCCTCACGGAGTTCTTACCTTTTCCCATTTCCTACCAGTGTCACTGACATAAGCATATCAAACCAAAGTATTCAGAGACATCGCTCCTTTGGAAGGAGTGTCTGACATCCTCATTCCCAGTGAATAGTGCTTCATTTCCCAAGCAGCTGAATCCTTTCAGTGGGGCGGCTGCAGAGGGAAAACCGGATCCACGGAAGGGCTTTGACATTGCTGTGTTTAAATTGTGGGCCTGGTAGATTACTGTAGCTTGAGGCAGGAGCAGGGAGCCTTTGCAGGGCGTGTGGAGGAAGTCAGACATTGTGGATGGGGGAAACACAGCTCCAGGAATCTAACCAGGGAAATATTTTCGTTCATCAGCTGAAGCATCCTGATGGAGGAGGCATCCGCTCCTTGGCACCACAGTGGGTGTCCCTTTCCTGGTGCTCACCCCAGGCAGGATGCTCAGGAACCACACAGCTTCCAGGCAGACTCTTTACAGTGTAAGTACCATCCCAGCCCACTGAAACCCAGCTCCAATGTCGTGATTTCCCAGAGGGGGCCCAGCCCTTGTGTTGGGCCAGCGAAAGGGAAACCTTCACTTTACACAGGTGGATTGAATCCTTGTTGAAGCAACCCAGGCACAGAGCAAAAGCAGAAGCTTGACTTCATCAAATCAGAGAATGGTTTGGGTTGGAAAAGGCTTTAAAGCTCATTTTGTTCCAACTGCCTGCTGTGGGCAGGAACACCTTCCACTAAACCAGGTTGCTCCAAGCCCTGTCCAGCCTGGCCTTGACTTTCCAAGGTACCAGCAAACAGCCGCTCTTGTGGGATGTGGGAGATGGCAACCTGTATTTCCACCCCTTCATGAGGCTGTTAAAACATTTTACATCCAAATAGTCAACACAAAGTAGTCTATGGACTCCAAGCACCAAGCAGGAATTGTATGAGGATTATTTTCTGTATTAAATGTCCAAAGCAGGAGTCAAACACACATCTGGCTTTAAGGCTGCAGGTGAGGTTCTCAGCTTGGCCCTTGCAGTTCACACCTCCAAGTGTGACAAACCCCTCACCTCTTAATTGTTGGACTCCATTATCTTAGTGGTCTTTTCCAACTTTAATGATTTTATGACCTACCAAACCAGCCTTTAGACGAAAGAGGAGGGATAAATATTCCTGTGCACACAAATGTGGAGAGTGGAGAAGCAGCTGTTAAAGGTGCAGCCACTTGTGGTGGAGCTGCTCTTGATTTCCAGGAGGGCTCCTCAGAATCTTGTGGAACTGTGGTGATCCATCCCAACATCAGAGGGACCAGCCTTGCCCTTTGCCTGTGTTTCTGATTCCTCTGCTTGCTCTGTTTTTGGCGGGAGGAGAAAACCTTGCAAAGCTGAAATGAAATATTAAGCCTCATTCTTTCCAGGTAAGCCCATGCCAAATCTCGCAACGATGTTGGCAGACTCCCAAAGTTGCAAAATAATGAAGAAAACATTGAGTTTAGGACTTTGTGCCCATTTTAGCAACAACATTCCTTGTAAGTGCAATTAAAGCTGCCACTGATTTGACCTCAGGAAACACGGGAAATATACAGTGGAGTGCTAAAAAGTAACCTAGACAGGGGTTTGAAGTATCACCTTACACCTGGAATCTTGTTCTTAAAGAGGAATAAATAAATTAATAATTATTTAAGGGTCACTGGAGTCCTAGTCTGGACATCCATGGTAGGCCAGGTCAACCTTCCCACAAGGCTGGCCCAGAGATACCTTCCCACAAGGAAGATCCAAACCTTGTCTGCAGGATGGGACAACAAAACAGTGTAGAGATGCACAGAGGTGGTTTAAGGACATTTCAGTCTTGCTGCCACTTGCTATTACCATTATTGATGAGTGGTGTTGTTATGAGGAGAAGTCTCCCAGTGTGAAATCATTTTTGTTATTCTTTGGTTCCCACTATCCTATTTTTTGCAGAAGTTGCTCATGACAGATGCGACTTCCCTGGCTCCAGAGGTAGAGAAATAAAACATAATGTATTACAAAATGTTATGGAATATGAAGTATGGAATTCCCACACCATAACCCTGTTCTATCTGTAATAGGCTGAAACTAAAGGTTTTGAGTTCTTATCCTCAAGGATATTGCACAGTAAGGTACAGAATCTCAGAGTAAAATCTAAGAAGCAGCAAGATCCTTGGAGTCACTGTGGTGGCCTCATGCAGATCTGTAGAAGACTGATTTCAATGATTTATTGTTCACGTTCATTTCCACCTATAAGCCAAAGGAAGAAACTTCTCTTGTTCTCCCCACAATGTTTTTGGGTTTTTTTGGCTACAAAAGAAAACACCAGAAACACAGAAGCCCCTGGTGGTACCAGCTGGAATGTTGCTGGTCCATCCGTGGGTGACACAAACTGTCCACACTTCTTTCCTGACACAGTTCTCTAATTCACTTTAGAAGAATGACATGATCTGCCTGAACATCTGTTGGAAACTGCAGCTGAGAAAAAAAAAAATTCTCCTTGGGATCCACCATGGATTAGGAGACTTGAACCTACTGCCATTGGTTTCAGTGGTAGGGGCTCAGACCTACTGAACTCTGGTTGTCCCCTCAAAATAGACTGGGAAGCCAGAATTTTATAGCTAGGTGGTTATTTCTTTTGGAGCCAGGAATTGCAGTCCTAATGACATGATTACAGCACTGAAAAGTGATCTAAAGTAATAAAACAGAGGATATTTACCTTGAGGACAGTTCTGCTTTGTTGTACATTTAAGAGAAATAACATGTTTGGCTAAGATACTTTTAACACATGGGGTTTTTTTTTGATTGGGGATTTTATTTTTTAAAAAAATATGTATAGGTTTCCAAGCAGAGTGACTCATAAGAGCAATTTCTGTTTCGTGAGATGTCTCTGTGGATGTGAAAGGAGCTCCGGGAACACAGGACCTGCTGCAAACATATTGCTGCTTATTGCCCAGCAACTTTAACTTTGTAATGCTTCAGATTTATTAATATTTTCGGGGTTTTTTTCTATGCTTCTGGTTGTGAAACATTTTGTGACAGTGAGCAGGAATTTATTATGGTTTGGCTGCTGGTGGTTGAGCAAAGTATTTGGCAGGGGCAGGAGAAACTGGCTGGGTAGAGGCATGGAAATAAGGCTGGAGTGGGACTTCTGATCTACAGGTGCCCCTACCTGCTGCTGCTCTCCACTTAATCACTTTTGGAAACTTGGATAGCTCTATCCTGGGATGAGCTAGGTTTCCTGACTCCGTTTCTGCAGTGAGGAGGCACCACAGCCTCAGTTCTCCGTTGATTGAAGACCTTCTCCTACTTTGCATTGCAAATCTATGCATGACTAATTCAAACCCACTGGCTTTTTCTTTTTTCCTACCTTTTTTCTCTCCAGTTTTCTCTTTAGCAGAAATAATGTTTTCTTCTCCCTGGCCTCTACAGAACAATAAGTTCACTGACTGAAACGTTTTCTTGCAGCTTCAGCTGAACTTCACCATTTGCTGCATCACAGAATCACAGAATTATTTGGGTTGGAAGGAACCTTAAAGCTCATCCCATTCCACCCCCTGCCATGGGTAGGGACACTTTCCAGTATTCCAGGTTGCTCCAAGCCCCATCCAACCAGGTCCTGAAAACTTTCAGGGATGGGAAGTTCACAATTTTTCTGGGTAACCTGTGCCAGGGCCTCACCATTCTCAGAGTAAAGAATTCATTTTTTAAAAAGTTACAGCAATGGTTAAAAATTATCATCTAATAAACTCAGCTGTATGTACTCCTTGTTGCCTGCTGCTTGTGCTGGGTAGAATGAAATTTGGGAAATTTACAACTGATCACAGTTCATAATTTTTTTCCTAATTTTCCATGTACCTCTGTCTTTTTTAGTTCTGACTAGAATGAAGGGCAAGAAATTCTTTTCTCCTGGTGTCTCTTGTTTAGATGGTGTCTCTCTTCTCCCAGTCCCTTCATCAAGCTGAGGTTAATGCACTGTTGCTCTTTCTTGCAACGGTATTTTCCATGTGTATCCCTAAATATGGAGGCCAAAGGAAATGTCACAGGCAAGAGAAAAGACTTGGGCTTCTCTGTTTTAGATGCCAAACCCTCTGCCGGCTATAGAGGGACAGCAAATTCACTTTTCACTCCCCACCAGTAAAAATGTAAGAGAGAACTTACTCATTTCTTATCCTTTAGGTGGAAGAAGCCATGGAAGAGGATTATAGAGCCTTGAAGAGAGACTGCAGAGTTTGGTTTAGGATAAATCCAGTAAGCCCAGAAGAGAAAATGGAATTTAATAAAGTACTTTTATATTTTTATTATGTTTTACAGATTCCAGAGCTTCAGATAAAAGTCTGTTTCATTATTTGTTTCAGCTAAAATCAGAAAACGCCTTCTAAACCATACTCATGGTGGCAGAGTCCTGTCTCAATTCCTTTTGTGCTCAGTTCAAACTGTGTTAGCACTTGTGCTGCATGAACATCCCTCACTCAGTAGCTGAGTTGGGTACACTTGACCACTGACTTCACAAGAGTGAACTCTGAAGAGAAATTAGTTGAGAATAAATATACATCTTTAAGCGAAAGCAAACCTGCAGTAGAACATAAAGTGAACATTACGGTGAACAAAAAAAAAAAAAAGAAAGCATCAAAATGGCAGTAGACCAAATTGTTAACTGATATAAATAAGTGAAAGATTGTCTGAAAAGGCTCTGTTTTGTTCCCAAAATGAATGATAAAGCCTCTGTAGGCTATACCTTGAGTTCAGGTGAGCTGCAGAGGGCCTGGCTGCTCGGCCTCTGTGTTACCCTGCCAAGTATTATATTCATTTTGCAGACAACACAGCTATGTGAGGAGAAGAAGAAAAGGGAAGATTTATGCCCAAAAAAACCTCATTGTTACCTCATTTTATTTTGTGTTTCTTCATTGAGCACGCTGGGATTGAGGTGGGCTGGGTGCACAGGGAGCTGAACATCCCTCCCCTCACATCCAGCACAAAAGAGGCAGCAACAGGATCTGCTGATCCACTTCCTGCAGTGCTGACCAAAAAATTAATGATGCAGGACCAGTATTGCTTTGCTATCACTTAGGTCCTTTTTAATTGATATTTGAGCAGAACAATGTTATTCAGTGCTGAATAAAAGGGCTCACATGTTACCCCTGTCAAATATTTGCTCTCAGCTCATCTCCAATCTGTTACTGACTCATGGAAACACAAAGCATCCCCTTGCTGTGCTCTGGTTTTGCCTTGTTAGTTAATATTCTGTTGCTGCATGGAAAATGGTTCATGGTGAGGAGTTGCAATACCTTTGGTTGTCAGTGTGGTTTTCTGGCACTATTGTTGATTTTCCTTGTGGATGTTATGGGAGTCAGGATGTTACAGTGTGGGGTGTGACCTTCAGCTGGCCTGGTAAGTCACTTCTAACAAAATCAGATCTGACTTTCAGGTCCCACAATGTGCTATTTGCTGTTTTGCCTTTCATTTCTAATTAAGAAGATCTACAGAAAAGTAGTCAATGCCTTTTGAGTTACTTTAGGCACCCTTAGAAATGTTGCCTGCTCCCCACAGACTTAAGAGATGTATTTGAATTCCAGCACCTGGCAAAACCCTACTAACCTTCAGAAAGTTTTGCCCCAGTTTATTAAAAAAAAAAAAAAAATTACACCCCAAGCACAACTAGAGACCACTAGAAAAACATAAAAATGTCTGATTTATGCTGGATATCAGGGAAAATCAACTTATCCCTTCTGATATGCAATCTATGAATGTATAAACTTTTGGCTGACTCATGAGAGTCCCAGAATGACACTAGATGTTGGCAGATATATTAAGAAGAGCTAAGCAGTTTTTTGTACCAACACAGAGGGAGGGGAGATGTGTTCATTAGTTGTCGGTAAAATTACTGAAAGTGCTGCAATAAAGTTCAGTAAACTTTTTACCTTCCCTAATCACGGGCTTACCTGGGTCACAAGCATTAGTCATGGATATTCATTGCAAACTGCAAGCTCATAAAAGACAGCATATGGCAGCCCCGAATTTCTTGCTATATAAAGTTAAATTCATAGTAATAACATCTGTGCAGAATTTAGAGCCCCACCAATTAAAGCAGGGTCAAAGCACTGAGGCAAAGATTGATGGCATCCTGCAAATCTTAAACGACAAGTTAAATAGGTATAAAATAAACAAACAACTTTATTTCTTATTAAAGAGCAGACAGGCGGGGTGAGAACGCCGAGTGCTCAGTAATGAGGGCCAAGAGGAGCAGGGCAGTCCGTGGGTTGTTGCTGGGTTGCAGCTCAGCAGCCAGAGGTGCACATGGAGCAGGCTCTCGCCTGCCTCTTCTTGCGGGTGTAGCACAAGTAACAAATAAAAACTGCTGGGCAGGGCCCTGAAACCCCAACCTGTGAAACTCGGGCTGCGAAGGTGGTGAAAGGGGAAGGGGAAGCCACGCAAGGAGCAGCTGAGGTCGCTCGGGCTGTTCAGCCGGGGGAAGGGGAGACCCTTCCCGGTCTACAGCTTCCTCCCAAGGGAAAGAGAAGGGGCAGGTACCAACCTCGTCACTCTGCTGATCAGTGACAGGATCAGAGCTGGAGCTGTGTCAGGGCAGGGTCAGGCTGGATCGCAGGAAAAGATTCTTCCCGCAGAGGGTGGTGGGCACTGGCCCTGCTGCCCAGGGAATGGCCACGGCCCCGAGGCTGCCGGAGCTCCAGGCGCCTTTGGACAACGCTGCCAGGCACAGGGTGGGATGGTCGGGGTGTCTGTGCAGGGCCAGGGGTGGGACTCAATGGTTCTTGTGGGTCCCTTCCAGCTCAGGGTATTCCATGGTCCTACTCTCTGCTCAGACTGGCTGCTTAAGGTTTATAAGGGAGAAGATTAATCAAATAATGTTTCTGATTATACCTATTTTCATAGTTATGATCTTCCCTCATTTTTTAACTTTTTTTTTTTTTTTTAAATGGCAGTGTGCAATGCACCACTACCAGAGACACAGCTCAATTCTGGTCACAGGAGGGGAACACCTCCATCCTAACTTGGGCTCTAGATTGTTTCTTTTTCTTAAGCAGATGACACAATTTTTCTAAAGTAATTTCTGCCCTGAAGTTTTCAGTGTATGATGCAACATTTCTGGGGAGAAAGGGTTAAATTGCAAGTGGTGAGTAAAATCAGCATAATTGGGGTAACCCCACCATGGAGCTTTACCTTTGAGTCAGTTTGTCTGTCGTGTTGCACTTGAGATTTAGGACGTCTTTGTCCATGAAGGCAAAATTACTGGTGAAAACTACCTGTTTAAACAGGTGGAGTTTAGTAGGTGCTTCTCCAAACCTGCGAGTAAAACTTAAAGGTTTTAAACCAATATGAATTGAAAAAGATGAGATTATGCCCTTACCTGAAGCCTGTGCAGCTTCTGTCCTTTTAGTGCTTATGTGACCCTCAGGTCATCACCTACAGGGACTCAGCCCAGACTTTCCCAATTCATGGCCAGGAATTTTGCTCATGGTTTTCCACAATGCTGCACACGGATATCTGAAGCAACATTTCCAACTCTGCAGCAGGGTATGGTGAATGGGAAGGAAGGGGAATATATGTTTTGCTCAGTTGTGAAGCTGGAGACAAGGAAACTGGTGCTTGTTTGGGGTTTTTTCCCATGCAGTGAGAAAAACATGCAAATGAAGTGTGAAAGAGAAATTATTCTGAAAACAGACTGGAACAGCATCACTGAAAGAACAGGGCCATCACGAGAATCCCAAATCCAGGGCACAACTGAGAGAAATCACAGAAAGCTGGGACTGACACTACCACATTGATGGGGAAAGGTGATATTTCTTAGGGAATAAGCAATGACCTACTCTTTTTTTTTTTTTTTTTTTTTTTTTTCCTATGGGGATAATTTGGAATAGGATGGATGGAAGAAGAAAGCTATTACACATTTTCAAAAACCTGCTACGTCACCATTTCTCAACAAACAAATCATGTTCTTGTGTGTGTCCAGTCAGGCCAAAATAAATCATGTACTCCTGATTTAGTCATAGACTTTTCTGTTTCCAAAGCAGGAAAAGGCCTGAAATACCTTGTTGGAAGGAGAAGTTGGGCAAGGAAAATATATTCCTCTGACCAAAAAATGAAACCATGTGTGAACAATGGAAGTGCTGTCCTGGTTATCTTTAAATCAATGTATTTATCAGCACCATTTCTTTACTGAGGGTTTTCCTGGCAAACTCTTTGTTATCATAAAGCAAACTCATGGCTGGCAACTCTGTGTGGTCATTCACTAAAAATGAGAATTTAGTATCTTCTGGCATTGCATCAATCTCCAGTAAAACTCCAGAAGAGCCTTATGTATAAACTAGCTCTGAATATTGACTCAAAATTTGGAACAGCAAGTGCAGTTCTTCATTTCAGAGATGAGCCTGATCTCTTTTTTCCTCCTGTAAAAATAATGTCTTATTTAGAAGAACCTGTAATGTTTCTGGCCTGCACTCAGTGTCTTGTACAGCTTAAACACTGGATTTTGTTAAGCAAGGAGAGAGATTTTTCTTAGCTTGGGAGTCATCCAGGGAAAAATAGGTATGCCATGGAAGTATGCAGGAAAGGCAATAGGTGATGATGTTCTTTCAGCTGCACTTCCCAGCCAGGGCTGTATCATATTTCTTGGATACCAAGGAACTTGTAACTGGGGAGTTATCTGATGGATTTGCAATTTGGAAATGTTTTACCTCA
The DNA here is from genome assembly GCA_013400975.1 of Atrichornis clamosus. Classification (NCBI taxonomy): domain Eukaryota; kingdom Metazoa; phylum Chordata; class Aves; order Passeriformes; family Menuridae; genus Atrichornis; species Atrichornis clamosus. Next base: position 289,422 of record WBMZ01001161.1, read on the forward strand.
AAAAACCCTGGTGTGCCAAAAGCCAGTAGTTTAAAGGAAGTGTCTTTGTTTTAAGAAAGATTCTGCTGGAAGTGGGTGAACTCAGTTTCTGGAGAGCTCAGCCCACAGGGCATGGCCCCAGATCCTGCCAGTGTGAGGTCAGCCTCCTACAAGAAGGGCCTTCTTCCTCCAAAACTCCTCATATTACTACTCCCTACAGCAGTTTTGGTGGCAGAATTGTCCCAGATGCAGGGAAGAACCGGACACTGTTGAGTAAACGGGGACACAACCTTGTGCTGTCCCCATTGCTCCTGTTAGCCACGGCCTGTGTGGGGACTGTGGGCAGCTCAGCGCCCACAGAGAGGCTTGCAGTGCTCAGCTCTTGCTCTGTTTTTTTCCTAAACAAAGATTGTCAGCCTTTGAGAACTTAGGAGAAGTTTTGAAAAATGGTCAATTCTGATTTGCAGTAAAAAAAACCCCGACCCACCAAAACCACCCCAGCAACTGTGAAAATGAAACATAAAAAAACCAAAAGGGATTTCAGCCAGCTACAGTTGTAATCCACATGACTGTGCATGTTTGTGTTCAGTAGAGACAAAACAACCTTTGGAAAGGTAGAGGTGTTGCCTGTTTGTGTGCAGAAAAGAGCAGGTTCCTCGATTTCTTTCTACTGTCATGCAGTTTCCGTCAAACCCAAAGAAAAAGATGTTTCAGTGGATGGTAAAGCCTGTGCTATGTTTGTGTGCTGAATATTAATTAGTTAATACTCATAAGGGTGTTGTTCTAAAGGAGGAAAAGTTTGCCTCTGGCTGGAAGAGTTGTATTCAAGGTGGGGTTGAACCAGAAAATTCTAATGCTAAAATTCTAATTCTAAAAATTTCCTATGACAACATGCACTGAGACTCTGTTTTACCTCTTTTCAAAGGTGTCTGTACCCTGACAGCCACATGCCATGAGCTGAGAGCAGCCTGGCCAGCACCACACATGAGCAGAAATAGAAATCCTGACCTTAGCCAGTAGCAGCTGGAAGAGTTTTGGCTGGATGCTGCACAAAAAGGTTTGTGTGGTCACAGGTTCGTGGTAGAAGAGTTTGCCAAAGAAAAAAAGAGTAACCCACCTCAGAAATGCTCTCCTGATTATACTGGGTGGGTTGGGTTGGGTTTGGTTGAGTTTTGTTGTACCTTTGTTATTTCTGAAAAAGAAAGAAATGAAGAATGTCCAGATTATTATTAATAATGGCTATAACATAATAATTATATATACAATTTTATGCATAATTTAATATACAATCTATTTTATACATACATAATATTGCTTTATACATGCACAATATTGCTTTACACATGCACAACATTATTTTATACATACATACGTCTATTTGATACATACATTATACTATTTTATACATATATTATACTATTTTATACATACATAGATGTAATCCTGTCGCAGTGCCCTGCTCAGGAGATACATTCTTGGCTTCCAAGCCACTCAAAATGAGTTCAACCTGTGTGGCCCTGAGCAGAATGGCAGACAGGCATATTTTTTTATTGCTGATTCCAACTCTCATAAATTCTTAACTTGCTTAGAATTCGCCAAATTAAATGAAAAGTTACTGTAATTAGGGATTTATTAAAACATGAATCCTTGACCCAATAGAATATAATAACTCATTTGTTTCAAATAAGGCCTATTTAATTGTTCCACCGTTGGCCTAAGCAGCCCGTGCACTGCAGAGTCACGTGTCTTCCCCAAATCCACTTGCAAAATGCTCTGTGAAATTTTTGATCCCCACACCACTACATGGGCAGAAACCCCCAAAACAAAAATGTGTCATTTTAATTAAAAATTCAAGTGCTGAAAGCCCTTATTATTCTGCATTGCAAAACAAAGTCTATGAAAATACTATTTTTATACCTAAGTTTCTATTTTAACTTTTTGTGAGCAACCTTCCCGCTCTGTATCTTCAAAACCAACACTTATTGATTTACAATCTTATAAAATAAGACTGTAAAATCTCATACCGTGGAGCTATAAATAGATATTTTAAAAAGATATGAAAATTTCTCCCAAATTGAGTCTATATAAGGCACTAGTCAGCAGAGAGCCATTTTGCAGGGGAATATAAACTGCAGAAAATGATTTCTATTGAAAATGCAAAGAAATCTGAGAGTGTGCACCACCACAAACAATGCAGCCAGAATTAAGGAATTACCCATTCCTCCTCCCCATCTTTGAAATAAGCCTTCTCTTTTTCTTTAATTGGTTGGCTATAGAAAGCACATTACTATATTTGGGTCCTCTTTCCCTGCTATAAGAATAGTCCTACAAGGAATTCCCAGTAAAACAGTGTTGCAGTCTTACAGTATATTAAAAAAAAAAAAAAAAAAGGAAAGTGTTATCCAATGGGCAGATGTTAACTTAAAGTGCACATTGTTTGGAAAAGGAGTTAATTAACAACTTATTAATTGGATAGAAAGTCTGAAACTGTTGTACTTCTAGCAAATACATAATTTTCTTCAAGTATTATTAAAGCGTTTTTGTTGTACCTATTAAAGATTCTTGTCTCTAAGTTAATTTCATTATGCTAATAAGCTATCATCGTTACAGAACCTAAGCTTTGATCCATGTTAATTGTCGTGATCTTCAAAGACAAAGTCACCACTTACTTTAAATGAATTTTACATCTTTTTAAAGAATCACACGGAAATTAGGGGAAGTAATTAATTTTTTATTATGTGTCTCAATATTTTTAAGGGAGGAAGTCAATGGTATTGGCTAGAATTCATTTTAACATTTAACTAGGGAAAACAGCATGAGGCAAAAAAACGTTCAGATGCAAAAGATTAAAGAAAATTTGAAACTGGGACCTAATTTGTCTTGATAAACTTTGGTGTTTAATATGCTTCTTTTGTTCTCAGTGTGAAACTGCAGGGTTTTGATTTGTAAAAACTTTTTGAAGATTTAATTCTTTCTAATTTTTATTCCTTTCTTTGCTTTCCTTGTACTCGAAGACAGTGGAGTTGACCTTCAAACCATACCACTTTTAAATATCTGTGAATATACAAGGTTAAATCTATTAGTGGTCTGAGATTAGCTGTTCTACACTTGCCAAGTGTGTACCTTCTGCAGCAAATTTTATCTTTTAGTGAATGATAACGAGCTTACATCCACCCTACGAGTTTTCAGCAAATAATAGAATGTGTGTTGCAAGTGATCTATTCCTCTTCCCTTTAAGTGTTGGTTGTTTTAACCCTTTGGTATTACACAAAGCTCAGTTCTGAGTCATTAAGACATTTTTTAATTTGAGATCAGGACCTAAATATTTATACTGTTATCACTGCTAGGATTGACAATTTCCAGTTCTACTTCGGTTTTTTCAGACCTCTCTTGTTAAAAAAATGAAAATAAGAATGTAAAGGAAAAGTGTATAAGAAAAGAAAAAAAAAAAAGTAGGAAGATTGTGCTCTGTTTTCCTGACAAGATCCACAATTTAAAGCCCTGCTCTCTGTCCTATTTCCACAGTAAAAACATCCTGTTGCACTTGCAGCGAGAAGTGCTGCCTTTTTGAAAGGCAACAGACAAAAGTAATTTAAGAATAGTAGCAGTGATTGAAATAACAGCCAGATTTGCCTGCTTTCCCCTCCCTGGTTAGCAGCACATAAGTGCTGTAAATGCAAGTAAACCTCAAGTTTGAGCTGAACCTCGGATTTCTGCAGCAGGCAGGTGGTGAGCTCAGCGCCAGGATTTCTCAGCATTAATGCTGCACTCATTTAGACTAACATCAGGCTTGAGTGACCCTCATCTGGATTTAAGCTCTGCCCCATCAATCCACAGACATACTTTCAGATCTCCACATCAGTTTTGCCTTTTTTTCCTTTCTCTTTCTTTTTTTTTTTTTTTAAGCATAGATGACTTTAATCATTAAGCAGCTTTCATAACTGGAACATATACATGTGCTGCTCAGGGCTCTTTGATTTGTAATCTAGGGTTCTGCCCAAATAATCCCCAGAGCCTGAGTGAATTGAGCTGAAGTTCAAAATTCTTTGATTGAGAGTGTAGTGATGATTTGGCACAGGATTCTGCTGCTTTTCTCTTTTTGTAGCAGGGGCTTTAGTGTGCTAAAAGGGCAGATGTGGTTGCTTATTATTATTAGTAGTAGTAGTGGTAGTATTAAGGTTGGACTTGATGATTTTGGAGGTCTTTTCCAAACTAAATGATTCTGTGATTCTGTTATTTTAATATTTGGGCACTTGTTCAATAGCCAGCCAAGAATTTTTTCATGAAACAAGCTTTTGCTTGCTTATGATTTTTTTTTTTAATTTTAGTTTTTAAATGCCAGTTTTTAATTAAGTTCATATATAAAACATTTGTCCTTCAGTTTTGATGCCCTTTTGGAAAACCTCAGGTTATAGTGGGTGTAGGGCATGGCATGAAGGCATAACCCACCCTGCTGTACAGAGAAGAGAGAGTTTCCTCTCTGCTTTAATAAATCCAAGGAGGGTGATGACTCCCAAAATACCCTCCGCTTGCCCGAGCGATGGAAAGGTGCAATTCTCCCTATCACATCTTTTCTTAATAATAATAACACCCCACAAACATTTACGTAAATACACAATTTAAGAGGACTCATCCCAGCAGCACTGTGCTTGTCAAGTGAGTCATTTTTTCACCTGGCAGGATGATGTTGTAAGGCTCAGTTGTCTTAACTAATCCTGGCTAAAATGCAAAATTCTGTTTTGTAAGAAAATTCCTGGCCAGCTCTAATCTTAACCTCTTGCATGTCTGTAGCTTCTAAATCGATGTCACAGTTGTAATAGCTTTGAAAACCCATATGTTTGTAAACTAAATAAACCTTGATATTCAAAGGAGATGAAGACAAGAATTACATCTCTTGGCAGTGGTGCTCTGAGCTCCGTTTCAGCTCGCGTTGGCTCCTCGTTTTTATGCCCGTGTACCACGCCAAATCTGCCTTATCTGTGCAAACATATTAACACTGGCTGTTTGCTAACGCTGTGATGCATCAGCCTCTTATCTCCAGTCCTGACCCTAATGTTACATAATGACTCTGAAATGGTATTTTTTGATAGTTCACTGGGACCGCCTTCGCTTTCTCAACTCTTCACTGGGAGCTGCCTCTCCTACCCACTGACTAAATCAGCTCCTGGCTGCTCTCCGCCAGCTAAGGCAGAAAGGCTGCCAAATAGCTTCCTGCTCCAAGATCCCTGTATCCTTTCTGTGTCACGGGACACAACCCTGCAGTTCCAGTGTTTTTCCCAGGTAATTTTCCCTGTTATGTTAAACTCACATGGTTTGGCTTTAGCAGTGCAACCCCAGACCTTCCCGACGTTGCCCCAAACCTCTGCTCATCCTATTTTCCACACTCTGCCATTAGACTGGCAGAGTCTTATATTCTTAAAACAAAAGGGTATTTTACTAGCATGTGAAAAATTTCTGCACTAAACATAATAAAAATGACACCCTAAATACCATTTTTGCATACTGGTAAGTGTTCCTAATACTTCCTACTAGAACTATTAATGCCAAAAGAAGAAAACAAATATTTGTCATCAGTTCTATCTGGCCAAAGTTCTTCCTTTAGGAATAGCATAACATATTCCTTTACAGTATATAATTGCCTTAATTATTTTTTGGCCTATCCACAGAAGCTTGGTTCCATCTCTCTCCCTTCAGTGTCCGAAGAATATGCAAATTCTCTTCATTCCAAGCTCTCAAAAAAAAAAAAAAAAAAAAAAAAAAAGCCTAAGAATGTCTCCTGTAGCTGTTTAGGAAAGGCCCAGAAAGATTTCCTAAGTGTGGCTGTCGTGTATGCCAAGAACTTTCTTATTTGAGGAAGATGTCCCCAAGCTCTTCGCTATTGTTCCAAGGTCTTCCCCTCACCCAGTCTGGATTCCTGGCATTCCTGAGACAGCTCTGTTCACCCCCCATCCCATCCACCGTGTGGAGCCTGCAAATGTGGAAAACTGAGTCAAGCCCTTGAACTGTCCAGGCTCAGTTATGAAGACAAAAACATGAAATGTAGGAACTTTTAGGGTTTCTGTCATCTTAAGATGGAAGTTGCAAGATCCAAGAGCTTGTATTGCTTCTCACGGCTGTAATTGTCTGGTTAACAACCTCCAAGAAAACCCAGGAAAGCCAAAGAGTTGGCTCTCCCAGATTTTCTGTTTCCAACCCACCCTTTGTCTGAAATAACTGAAAAGAAGCCCTGAAAGCCCTGGACATCACAGGCAACGAGCCTACGTGTTGTTTAGGACTGGTCTCCACTGCAAAATATTCATACTGCAGTTTCTCAATTCTTTCTCCTTTTTCCTCCCTGGCTATTAAAAATTCCACTTTTAATGCAAAGCAGAGTTGGAGTTCTGTGACCACCCTATGAGCAGAGCAATCTGTAACTCAGTTATAGGAAATCATTCCCTTTAAACAAGACACTGAGGACGTGATCCAAAACAGACTTTCCAGTATTCCAAGGCCTAGATGACAGCTAGATTGACCTGCCTAAATTATGCTCCAGAATGAAACTGAAAATAATCCAATTTTCCAATATGTAACTGAGAAAATATAAGTTAAAGGAAACCAAAGAGCAACTTCCAATGCTCAGTGGAGGTGGCCCTTAAACTGGACAGATTCATACAGAGTTCCAGCATCTAGAACTTAGAATTTTCATCTTGAAAATTGTGGCTACACAAGCAGCTAACTGGGTATTACCCCCTTTTTTATATCTGAGATAAGTTAATGGTGTTTTGACCAAAGCCCTTTGCTTTCCCAGTTTTCCAGAGCAGATGATTATGAAAACGAAGCTTGACTCAAGACTTGCTGTGGGAATGTTATTCCAGCACTGGTTAAGTGCCAGAATGTGTTGGGAAGAAAGAGTTTCCAGAAAAATATCACCCTGATTAAAACCTGATTTTACCGAGTTTTCTCTGTGCAAAGGGTTACCAGAATAGTGAGACAAAGTCATTAGTCAGATTTTCCTTCCCTTACTTGATCATTACCAGTGATGGTTTTATTGCTGTGTTTTGAATGATTATTGTAACAACAACTCATCAAGGAGCTACTTAGGTACCACTTGCCTCATTCCTCACATGATATGTTAAACATCCTGTTGATGCCTGCCCTTGTTTGGCAATTTTTCCACACTACTCTTTTACTCTTTATAATAAATTTAATTGGATTAATGGGGAAAAGAAGGGAAGACAGTCAAAATGCCAACAGGATTTTTGCTCCCTATGTTATGTCCTTCATGAAGCCACCCTTGTGACTATCAACAGAAAGCAGCCTGTCAAAGGACAAAATTAAATCAGCAGACAGCAGAGGACAACAGAAAATACTATTTTGATAATTGAAGGGATTAGATATAACTTTTTCTTGTAAACCCATTTGTAAAGTTCATGTGTTTGGGTTGGTCCTTTTCAAAAGATAATAAATACTGTGGGTAAACCATATTTCATACTGGTTTAGCGAGATCTTTAAAAATGGCCGTGGCCATGCGACCACTCTCTAAATATTGACTGAACAAACATCCACCATGGGATTTCTGTGAGACATTCCTTCTTTTTTGTTCCCTCTTAGCCATGGATGTGGTTAAAACACCCTACTGTATTCTGCGAGTGCTGTCCTACTCTTGGTAGGAGATCATAAGATGTTGGGGTTAACTGTCAGATGCTTTACTCTTCTAAAGACCTTTGCCTTTTAACTAAATGCTTGCTTATCTTTCTAATTTAACATAGTCCCACATTCTTTTTGTAGTAATTTTGGACTATCTGATAACATATAATGGAAAACATGTTTATGTCTTCCACTAGTTCTTGTTGCATATTTCAAATGCTTAGAACAACAATTTTCAGAAGCTTTCATTAAGGTTAATTTAAAAACTACATTAAATACAAACAGATTTTCTCACAAACAAAATGCAATGTGTACTTAACAGACTTCTGTATGTTATATTTGATAAACTACCTCATATAAATGCAAATTCTGACTTTCTGCCAGAACAAGGTGGTACGGAAAATATTTCTATTAAACAAATAATGCTGGGAGAGCAAACTTCAAGTTACGGTATGTTACACTGAGAAAGAAGATTTTTTTCACTGAGGTCAGATATATATTTATTTTATTTCCACTGAGTACTTTGCTGCTTCTACACTAAAGATGATGTAGTGCAGCTCTATATAAAAGGCAGGTACATGTATATATAGGATAAATATCCATTTTTAACCAATTTTTTTTTAAATGTTATATATGGTTGTTGCTGACTCCTTTTGCTTTACAGAACAGAGGTCTGGGAAGATGTCATGCTCTGAGCTGAACTCCAAAACTGAGCCAGAAGCATCGGGAAGAGGAAGAGCAACCCTCAAACCTGGAATTGTGAGGTATGATCTGAATCTGGAGCTTCGTATGCTTTTTGCTGGGTGCCAACTCATCCTGCTGCCATTGGATAATGTTCGCTTGGAAAAGGAGCGTGAAAAATAAAGCTGCCAGAGGCGACTCTGAAGAGCATATGATGGAAACAAACGGAGTCACCACCAGAGTGGGTGACATTGTTGGTGGAAACTGGGACGCCCTCACGAGCCATTGTTCGCCGCACCTCGTCTGGTTTATGTCGCTCGCCGAGCTGAAAGCTGGGCCGGCGCTGACCTTGGGATTGGAGGGGGATTGTTGCCATGTGGTTTCAATTCTCCATGGATGCTTCCAGCTCGTACTGCCAGCAACCATCCGTCCTACTGGTGCTCCCCCAGCCGTGGTGCTGTCCCAGCTCACCCTGATGGAGCTGTGGCGAGCGCTGTTTCCTGATGTGGTCCCGTTCCGCGGGCTGCTGCTCTGCCAGTCTGCTGGGAGAGGGGGTTTTATTCACTCTTCCCTCTGCCCCAATAGCAGAAGCTGCAGAGAAGGTTTCCCTGAATACATTTTGTTGTGGGAAAGGGCTTTTTTTTCGTTTTTGAGCTGGTTCCTGTCCTGACTTGGTCTGATATTGCCTGTGGTGCATTTGTGGGAATATCTGAGGCTGTGGGTTGTTCTCTGGAACCCTTCTTGTTTGAAGGTTGTGCAGAGTGAGGCTAGTACTGGTTTTACCATCTATTTCCTTCCTACTGGTGTACTCAGCTCTTGTCTGGGAGTGTTTTTTTGTGGACATGGGAGTGATGAGACCTACAAAAATAGCGAGTGATCACTTCAACCACCACCAAATTACAGCCATGCCTGAGGCAAATTACAACAGCTTTCTGACAGTGTCACCATGCTATCTTTGTGACAGAGATGGAGATAATGAGAATTAATTAATCAGTCTTTGATTAGAAAAAAGAGGAGGGGGAAATCCTTCTGCTGTGATTCCACTACAAAATACATGAAACTGGTGAGTTTTTGTTTGATGTTATTCCTCAAATATAGGGCAGGCGTTTGTAATTCACTGCTCAGGGTGTCATGGCTGCTGGCTTGGTTACCTTTCCAAACCCGTCGCTGATGGACCAAAGGGACAAGAGATCCTCACTTTCTAGGTAAACACATGTTGAACACCAGCACCATGAGACTGATGCAGACGCTTTTATTCTCAGAGTGCAAGAGCTTCCTCTTATTCAAAGATCTTGCAAGTCCCAGGTACAATCTCATTGACTGGAGTCAACTCTGCCTTCTTTGTAGTAGTGGGGGTGAAATTCTGTCTTGTACTCTTTAGACTGATGGCTAAATCTTAGAAATTGGTCTCTTATGATAAAACATGAACTACATGGTGCCAGTGTCTGACCGGAATTACAATTATCTAAGTAGATTCATTTGTATCCCTTTCATAGCAGCTTTTCTCTGGGCACAAGATTTTTCTGTGGGGCATGGGAAGAACTAAATTAATCTTATAAAGAGGAAGGGGTTTACACTGAAATCGATAGTTACAGAATTAACTGGGTAAATGACTTTTTCTTAATTCTTTCTCTTCTCAGAAGATGAAGTTTTGATGGGTACACAAATCCAATGGCTGCCAAAAAGCTGATATCATATGAAATATTTCATCTCAGCTGTGTTGAGCTAGTCTAGACTTTGGTATTAGTGAAAACTGAGAGTGTAAAAAATGTCAGTGCTGGAGGAGGGGAAATAGCCCTGTTCTGATTATTAAATATAAATAAATAATGCAGTTATGTTTTTAAAAAATGTTGTCATTTTAGAAAGAGCTACATGGCTCTCCTGGGCAGCTTTTAAATATAAGCCACATATGAAATTTTAAGCTTGGAGTTAGATATTGGACAAACACAGGGTGTTTGTGTTATTTCAGAGAAACCGAGCATTGGATTGCACAGACACAAGAAGTAGGTGTGTCGCACTCAAAATTTTTGCTGCAATGGCAGTGGCTGGTTTGGTCTTCAAACCCCAGGCCCCAATTCCCAGGCCAAATTCTTTCTTTGTGCACCTTTGGTGCCCAGACCTCTTAGATTTTCACTTTAAGCCAGGCAGAAACCATCCTATCATTTCTTCTCACCCCCAAACCTTCAGCTTAACTTCAGCTGTTCTTCAGCTGCATTTAGGGGATGCAACCCAAAAGATGCTGCAGCACCAAGGCGAGTGTTCCCAGCCCAGACATAGCTCTTCTTGTGATGACAGTGGTAAAACCTTCTCACATGCAGTTCCCAGAAATGAATTGTACCAAGAGCATCTATAAAAGCTGCAGCATCCCTATAAAGAGCACATAATGTCATCATTTTTCAGTGGGTATCTTCTCTAGCAACTAATCGCTTTTCCCATTAATGATCTGTAAATGACTGGACTGAAACTTTTTCCTTCATTCTGATTTCAGCAAAGGTCAGGGGCAGAGCATTTAACACGTACATGGAGATGCTACAGTGTGAATCATGTGGCTTCCCCCTGCAGATGTTGAAAGCAATAGAATACCTGGGAAATCTTCCTCTGTATCCTGGGGACTATTGTCATTTTTACTTCTCCCCTTCACTCATGACTCCAGAAATGTTTACAAGGGCATATAGCAACAGGACAAGGGGGGAGAATTTTTAAGAGGGGAGATTTATGTTTGATGTCAGGAGGAGTTTTTTGCTCAGATGATGGTGAGGCCCTGGCACAGGGTGTCCAGAGAAGCTGTGGCTGCCCCATCCCTGAGAGTGTCCAAGGCCAGGTTGGATGGGGCCTGGAGCAACCTGGGATAGTGGAAGGTGTTCCTGCCCCTGGCAGGGGATGGAATGAGATGAGCTTTAACATCTTATCCAACCCAAACCATTCTAGGTGTTTACGGTTCTGTGATTCTATGAAATTTATTTCATCCTCTAAAGATGTTTGGTCTCCTACCAGCTGGGCACAAATCCTGGTAACACCTGCTCCTGGCTTCTGTCAGGTTCAGTGAGTAATTTATACACCAAAACCAGTGTGAGCACTGGAGTGTCCACTCTCTAAGTGGCATTTGCCACACTAATTCAGAGATACCATAGATGAATGCTGTTACGATGAGGAAGGGAAATATTTCATCAGCAAACCTTTTAACCATGTGCTTTCAGTTTAAAACACACATATTTTGTCAAAATCCAAGACTCAGAGCTGTGGAAACTTAAATTATAAATGTACATACGTTAATGCCACCTATCAGCCTGTTCCAAGACTAGCATGTTTGACTTCTTGTACTGAGTATTAAACCCCTGTAGGACAGATATTCTGCTGAGGGGAATCCAGGTGTATTATCAACACCTGGCTTATCACTGGCTCCTGTGGCGGGTACTTGGAATAACATCCGAGACACCCACGACATACCTGTCTCTCATTCTGGATATGCCTTTTGCTTTTGGGAATTTTCTCCTGCATTCCTTTTACTTGTCAACATCGGAATTTCAAACCATGGCATCTAAACTCCAGGTCAATGTTAAGAATTTCAGTTCCAAGCAGTCCTTTTGTTGCTGTTTACTTGCAAGCACCAGGTCACGGCTGATGCAAATTCTTTTCTCCTTGTTTGTTTCCAAGGAGCAATCAAAATCAGAGCCTTGAAAACTGCAGATTACTTTATCAGGATGTTGGATGTTTCTCTCTAATTTGTCACTGGCCTGTACCAATTAGCAGCAAGCTCCTGTGTCAGATACAGCTTGTATCCATCTAGGAATTGTATGGGAGAGCCTTCAGCATCCTGAGGAGCAAGGGCCAAGTTTAAATTTATGCTACGTGATAGCAACTTTCAAAATTGGGAACACTGGGATAATATAAATGCATTCAGTTATTTTCAGGTTCATTATTTCACTCTAAAGCTTTACTTTTAATATATCCTACCCTGTCCGGTACTTTCATTTGCTTACAAGTTCTGATCTCAAAGCAAGGTTTTAATTTACTATTTTTTTCCCTGTTAAAAAATAGGATTCTGCTTTTCATTGCCCTGTTCTTAAAAAAATTACTTGTGTATACTCCTTGCTACAATTTAGGGTATTTATGAATGGTTCTACATAAAAGGAATGAAAATAACTAATTAGAATAATACCACTAAAAACCATGGCTGGCTGGAAAGTGGAAATCCCTTCCCATTACATATTTTCTGTTTTTAGAAAAGAAATTAATCCAGCTCTTGGATGAAAATTAAAAACCACAACATTTTTCATATGAAAGGATTTCCAAAAATATAATATTTTTAGAAATTCACAATTTAAGTTGCTGATAAAAATGAAATTGATTAAAAAATTTTAACCAATTAAAAAGAAAGCTGCATTTTAGTAACACAGAGAGAAAACTCTTCAAGCCAACTACTGCTTTCCTTTTCATGGAGAGGATATTTTCTATTAGAAAAGCAATTTTAACAGAAAAGTTCTGATATGGTCGACTAATTAGAGCATCTGGTGCACCCAGCTGGCCTAAGGTAAGAGCAGCTCTGAGTATGCAGCAGCATTTGCCCGACCCATTGTTTCAGATCAAACGGAGAAGAGCCATCAGAGTCTCCAAGAAATAATTCCAAATGTCCTTGCCATGAGCCAGACCTTGTTCTTGTCCAGTCTGTGGCAAGAAGGAGGACGGGGAAATCCCTGTGGATGAGGAAACAGCCCGTTTTCCTGCTGGCATCCAGCAGAGAGACACCACATCGTATGTCCTCAGGATTCAGCAAGGGGTGAGATCAGGAACTGCTCAATCACCAGGACGTGGAGACTGACCCCAGCATGTCCGGAGCCCTCTGGAGGAGGTCAGCCCTGGCAGTGAGGCATAAATGTCTATGTCCCTTCCAGACATCCTGCCTGTTTCTGTCTCGAGCCTCTAGAAACAAATACATGATAGAGTTCTTTACTGAAGAAAAAAAATTAAAATAATAGAGATCATAGAATCACAGAATGGTTTGGGCTAGAAAAGAACTTAAAACTCATCTCATTCCAAGCCCCTGCCACGGGCAGGGACACCTTCCTCTATCTCAGGTGGCTCCAAGCCTCGTCCAACCTGGCCTTGGACACTTCCAGGGATGGGGCAGCCACAGCTTTTCTGGGCACCCTGTGCCAAGGCATCACCGCCCTCACAGGGAAGAGTTTATTCCTACTATCTAATCCAAAACTGCTCTCTGTCAGTATGAAGCCATTCCCCCTCATCCTGTCGCTCTAAGCCCTTGCAAAAAGTCTCTCCCCCTCTTTCTTGCAGGCTCCTTCTCCCCTCTTCTTTTAACCCCCTTGGTTTACTTATAGACAGAAATTGCATCTCAGCCTTGGATTTATCAGGCTGAGCATGCCCAGCTACTTTAATCTCCTCTGATAACACAGGTCTGCTCCCCTACAAGTCCCTCTTTGCAGATGTTCTCATCAGAATTAATCTGAACTGATACCAGGTTAACCTGACACATGCTACCTTCCAGAAACCCATATGGCATTCAGCTCATTTTGTATTTACTTCCACATCCATAGTTTTTCCTTCTTTCTGTTCTCATGCCCAGTCTTAAACACCGTTTTTCCACCTAGTGGGCTTGAACTTGCTTGAGCCAATCTTTTCTTTTCCCTAAACGTACCTCTGTAAATCCTCACAGGAAATGCCACATGGTGCTTTTCAATTTACTCAATTTCTCTAAATTTCACACAGTTTCTAGTTCAAGAACAAGTTTGTCATAACGAATTAATCTCTTAGAGACAGATAGACCAATACATATGAGAAAATGCACATGTATATACACATAGAAATAAAATACATATAAAAATATGAGTTTACAAATAAATAGATATATTTATGGGAAGGACAAGTTTACAGAAAGAGAAATTTATAATGAAAATATAAAAGAATTTTAGTTTTCATAACATTTCTGGATCAGATTTGAGACATAATGCTATCAAAGTGGAGGGAGAATTTATGGATTGGACTTCTCATGATGGGTAGAAGGGAACAAGGTGCAAAATAGGAGATAGGATTAATGATTCTTGGAATCTGACCTTATCCACTGAAACAAAAATACTGTTTTGAGTCACACTTGTTGCACCTTTGTTTAGTTAAGACTTGCTGCAGTCCAGCAATAATGGGTTTTCCAAAGCCACTTTTTGCATAGTTAAGCAAACACACTGTTAATTTGAGAAAATGATATTCAAAGCTCAATAAACATTGATAGGTACAGCAGGTTATTTAGTCACATAAACTCTTTTTAACAAACTGCTTTGAATCAACAGATAAAAATAATTCAGAATTAACTTGCTAGACTCAGCCCCTAAGTGCACGCACAGTTTCCATGGAAGTCAGCATGTTGTAGGGCAGAATTTAGTCTGTGTGTTTAATTCATCTTAATCACTATTATTAATTCATAACTACTGTTTCCAGAAATGTATTCAGTTAGTTTTACATTAGTCAAAATCAATTGTGTGTGATTTATTTTGATCATTCGAGATTACAATTTTGATGTATTTGCTCTCATCCTGTATGTCAAGACAGTCAAAGAGGAAATGCTCTGCTAAAGAAGAGTCACCTTCTATCTATTGATTTAATCTTTATTTCCCTTTATCAGGAATTCACATATTCTTTGGAACAATCCTGATTCTGGTAGGTTTTTCACAGTGGGATGATGGATAATGAAATGTCATCCAGATGTCCAGCTAGACCTGGAAGCACAGCATGGTGGTTGTACCAGGCTGGTGGCCCCAGGTGACACAAGTTCTCTGTTTTCACCTAGACACAAATGTAGGAGAGTTGGCCCAAAATCTAGCTCAGCACCATCACTCATCAAACATGGTTCAAAATTGGTTGGATCTTACTTCATCCAAACCAGCAGCTTTCTGCAGATGGATTTCAAGTAAGGGGTTTAGCTTCTTCTGGCCCCCCATCAAATCTGTGCTGCAAGAAACACAATATCCTTGTGCAGACTGGGGGCTTGGGGCAGGCCTGTGATGCTTCAGAGATGGAAATTCACTTGGGACAAGTCTTTGGTGCCTCCTGTGCCGTCAGAGTGAGAAGAGTGTGTCCAGAGCTTCTCCAAGCAGGGCCAATTTTGGACACAGAAGGGCACAGAACGGTTAGAGTTGAAAGGGATCTTAAAAATCATCAAGTTCCAACCCCACTGCTGTGAGCAGGGACCCTTCCACTAGAATGTATCCAGCCTGCAGGAACGGTGACTATAACCATGTCATAATTTTATAGGTGGCTTAGCTGGAGATTTTCGTTGGCATAACTGAAAGAATCAGGCTGTCGGTTTACAAATGCAAGTGGCGACTCCACATTGAATAAGGGTTTTGTTTGGCTGTTTTTCCTTATCTTTCTGCTGAGCCCTACTCACGCTGTGTCTCCAGTTTGCACTCGTGCTTGCTGCCAGCTGGAAACACCACTAAGGAATAACCCTGGATGTTAAAGTCCATTCAAATCCAACCCGTGATTATACATCTTCTGTACACTCTCATTACCTTCCCCGCATATCTTTGTCTTTCTCCCAGTCTTCCCAGTTAAGTGTTACCATTTCGCAAAAAAGCACTCCTATTTTTATCTCTTTAAAGGCATCTCCAGCTAGAGACAACTTTCTCTGGTGGAGGGAAGAATCCTGGTGATTAAATCTGGGATCTACTCAGGAGGACCCTCCCCTTGCACAGCGCAGGGCTGTTGTACAGTGAGCTCGGTTAAGCTGAATTCATAAAGTTTTAGTGGAATTAAAACAGCATGCTCCGTACCAAGATGCCTTCACTTCCTGTGCCTTAATGTTAAATCCTATAGTATTGTGGATCTTAAAGATGATTGAGTTATTTTTAAACCACTGGATGTCTTCCAGTCACTCTATTTCACACTGGATTAATTATGTAAGAATACTGACTTGTTCGTCACTAATGTTACAACTTTTAAAAACAACATGCTGTTTAAATTCAAGCTTGGCAACTCCTGCCTGAATCCCCTCAAATTTATGGCACCACACCCATAGCATAATAAAATCTTTAGTGGTCCTTTGTCTTTTAGCTTGCCTTCTATTTTTTCTCAAGGGTGTTTTATGCTGGAAGATGCATACAAAAGTTGTCCAGATGTTATTTGTATCAGAGTAGGGATTTCAGTCCAGCTATCTGTGGTTGCAAATGTTTATTTTAATGGGTTATTGTGCAATCCTCGCTGTGTGGACCTCAGTGGCCTTATATGTACGTTCTCGGCGATGCCAGCACATTGCTTTTGGAGATACTATTGCAGTCCAACCGCACTGGAACTGGTCACTGGGGGGAGCAAAAAATGTAACACCTGTAGGAGCACGGGCGGCGTTTTGGCCGAGCTGGGTGCGAAGCCGGCGGGGCTAGTGGGCGGTGGGTGGGAGCAGGGCTGAGACAAAGAGCTCAGCTCGGCCACCACGGGATGTGCTGGGAGTTTGTTTTAACGTGGCTGTTGCAACAAACACAAGGGTGGGTTTATCAAACGTGTTTGGGAGCCTTATAAGATCTGAACTGATGTTTCCTTGATACCGGAGTAAATTGTTTATCTCGTAACTAAAGGCACGCCGTGTGTGCGCCAATTAGGGCCATGGATTTCAGCTCATTAAGATAAATTTAAGATGTGAGTTTCATTATGTGCTGGAAAGACTAGGAACTGTTGCAAGAGGGAAATATCTGCAGAGCTCGGGGCCGTCCATGGAGCTGTAAGCTGAGCCAGGCAGTGCACGGTACTGAGGGCACCACTGCAGGCTCTGCTCCACCTGTGTGGGTCCTCTTGTGACCAGGGTCTTTCATGGAAAAGAGTTTAAAGCTAAATTGGCATGCTAAAAGTGCCCAGACTTGCATTTCCAAGAAATGTGAGCAAGAAAGATGATAGCAATTAATGACAATGACACTCATTTGTGCATGCAAAGAATCAAGACTCTTTAACCTTTAAGAGAAAACAACTATTATATTTGAATGTTGTTTTATGTATTAGCAGTCACATATTATTTTGATGTGCTTAATTAATATAAATAAGCTTAAGCCATTATACTGTCATTTAAGCCCACATAATTTCCTTTTCATAAGAATTTGTGTGTAATTTACACTGTTGCATTCAGCTCCCAACGTTCCAAAATCATGCTTAAAATAATTAGATTTAGAAAATACAATTGGAATTGTTCTTTGCCTTTTTATTTTTCAACAGTAAACAGATTTTGAACTTCTCAATAATAAGGACCAGGGACTTGTTTCTAAAAGCAAGAGTCGATATTTTGATGCATCATATTCTTCCCTGGGCTTTGGTGAGGAGGTCCTAGTGAAGTGGGTACCATCAGATGCACAGACCTTGTTTGTAATTCTGCCCAACCTCGCTTGTTTTCAATACTGTTCAATTACACAGGGCTTTTCCACAAGGAAATGAGCCCAAATAACTATCTTACCCTCAAATTGCAGGTATCATGTCAGTAGTGAGTGGCATCAACCCTGCCATGGAGATGACTTAATTTGGAGTCACTGGAAGCAGTTAACAGATGGCCTTTTATAAATCTGGGGCTGGGCTGGGTGCTAAATATTTGTGTCCATGAGATTGTAGAGCCGGGAGAATATGGGACATGGCTTTTCTGATGAGACCCCACATCCCATGCTCATGCTGCACCTCCTGCAATTCATCTTCCCTTGTGCCAGTCCCCAGAACAAAAGGCCCAAATATTTAACCTTGGAGTTCCTCCATGCCAGGGAAATCCTGGATGTAATAGAGGGAAAATCCTTCCCAAGAGCCCAGGGTAATTCACATCCATGAAATCCAGCTCTCCTTTGGTTCTCCATTGGGTGGGAGCTGCAGATCCCAGTGCTTCAGTGGTCGCTCCACCTGTGGTTCGTGGTGGTTGAAACCCTGCAGCAATGCCTGGGAAAAAACAAAACCCCACCTCAGGTCTTGGCAGGCAACTCGGAAATCAATTGTTTTTCATTTATGTTCTGTAGAAAGTAAATATATTTGTAAATTTGAAAGCAGCTGCTGACGCTGAGCAGTAAACCAAAGTGATTTTGTTTTACAAAACCTTTGCTGTTTGGTCTTAACTGGTGGAGCTGTGCATGGATCCAGCACTCCTCTTCGCATTGCAGGGAAGATTTTGTCTAGCTGCCTCTGTGACATATGGTAATGCTTAGTGTGTGCTGTATGGCCTGGAGCCATACCACTGCAGCCTGTATGCTCCTCAGATCTCCCAGGCTAAGGGAATCGGGACGAGACAGGGTTTGAATGCAAGGGACCTCCTAGAAACAGTCAGAGTGCAGAGCACTGTGCCGGTACGGGGACAGGATGTTCCTCCCTCAGGGCTGAAGCAATTCCCCACACGGGCCTAAGGTGACTGTACTCTCCCAGCCGTAGATTTTTGGACTCAGATTATAAGAGAGACCACTAATGCACCATAAAAGATCTCACAGCTCTCAGCCATGGGAAAACAGCAAACAATCTCACTTCCCAAGGTAACCCAGAGGAAGCGGTGGCGTGGGGGAGAGCACTGTGAGACCTTTTCTCGTCTTGTTTCTGGAGGGAGGATGTTCCCATTACCACCTTCCTTTTCAGCGTGCAGCTAACCCTGCTGAAGAATCGCTTCGTGTGTTTCACACAGACTGCTCTCAGTCTCCCTGGGAAGCAGAGGGAAATCCAGCAGCACCCTCAGCACAGCCCAGCGGGCACAGAAACCCACCCATGTCCATGTGTCAGGGTGGGAAAGGAGGGAAGGAGCATGGCTTGCAGGGAGGCTTTGCAGCCTCTTCTTGGCGATGATATTAATTCGTTCTGGGACATTGGGAGACTCGTTTAACCTCTCTTTGTCTCAGATTCAAACCTCTACAAGCAGTTATTATAACATTTGGCTGCATCACGGCATTGTTGAAAGGCTTAATTAAATTAAGTGTTCCGAGATCTTTGAATGAAAGGTGCTATCCAAGTGAAAGCCCATTGATGATGATGACTCGAAATTACGAGGCCAAGTCCTTCACAAGTTTTACTCAGACCTTGGTTAGACAAAGTTATTTTTAAACACCATGTTTGATGTAGCATTAAAATTGTTTGGGGAGTGCCATGTGTATGGACCTGATATCTGACCCACAGCGGGAGGGATTTGCCTCACGTCATTCACATGCAGGCAAACATGCTGGTCACGAGCAATTTTTAATTGGGAGGGGTTTTATAAATTTTTTTTAAGACCTTTATTGGGAAGCATGGCCAGGACTTTTAGTTGTTTCAGGAGAAATGTTGTCTCAGGTGGGAAATTAAAAGGAACTGCTCGATCAAAGTTCATAGGCACTGTAGCCAAAGATGCATAAGCAGATGTCTTCTTTCTTCAAACCAGTACATCCCTGGGAGAACAACATGCAAAGTTTGTTGGGACTTTCACTACATGACAACAGCAAGGAGGCAAAATTGCAAAAGTCATTTTTAAGTTTGCACCTCTTTGCAACTTACACAAGAACTGTGCTTTGACAGGAGGGCTGTAGCCCTAAAACTTCGGTCCTTTTTTCCTACCAAGTTTCTCTTCACCTGTTTCTTCAGCTTACCTTTCCCTCTACCAGAATCCCTGACACCCTCATCCTCAGCATTTTTCTCCTTTGGCATCTTTTCCTCTGAATTAGAAAGACATAGAGTTCCTAACTTCTTTTATTGGGAAGTTCCACCCCCCAGTATGATCCTGTAACTGCAACAGGCTGCTTCTCCTCTCTCTCTTGCCACCCTAAGTAAGTTATCACTCCTTCCTATCCTTTCCCACCAGTTTATTCTCCTTTTCCGGAATTTCCCTCTATTGTACAAAACCTACCTTATCAAATTCACAAGAAACACAGGGGTGAAACACAGATTTGTTAAGGTTGGAATAGACTTCTAAGATCATCAAGCCCAAGAATTTATCTTAAATGGGCTAATTGCTTTGCTGGCTACCATAGGCACAGCACCACATCTCATTTGGGAGTCTGGGCTCCTTAAAGGCCTGCTTTGCAACCTATTATATAATATGTGATTCTTTCAATAGACAGGAAGGATGGTATTTTGGTTAAAGCCTCCAGGAGATCAGGATTCAGCTCCCAGCTCTACATGCTTCCTGTGTGGTTTTGGGAAAGACACTTTGTGCCATAATTCCCCATCTGCAAACTAAAGATGATATTACATCCTGTTTCTCACCTTCTCCCTGCAAGCTCTGTAAAGCTGCAAAGCCTGTAAGCACTGTAGAGCAAATAATGTCACTTTTTATATGCAACACTTTCCACAATAGCATTTCAGTCTCAGCTGAAAACTAATGACTATTGTAGTGTTAATAATAAATAATAATTGTAATCATACATAATACTTTCAGCCTCACTTGCGCTTAAGGTTGATTCTTCCAGACTTTCTGCAAGTTTACCTTGGGACCAGCCTGAGCAAAGAATAATCATATCAAACTGTGCTAAATAAGGTGGATTTCTTTTCTCATATACTTTCTCTGTATTTGCTGAAGGACAATGAACAGTAGACTTAAGACCATCAAACTCATTTCACCTTTGTAATATTTAAACTAATTAGTCTCAGAGATGAAAAACGCATTGCTCAGATTCCAGATAATCTTAAACAAAACACTTCATGCTGATTTTATTCTGCTTCTATCTGTGCAAAGATTAAACAAAACCCACAGTTGGTTTCATCTGCCAGGCTCTAAAAAAAAAATCATGTCGCAGAAAGGGAAGGGGGGAAAATAAATCCAAGGCAAGGTTTGCAGTACTATGAGTTTGCTCATCTTTAGTTTATCTTCTGCAAATGAGCATGTATGAAACAGTCCACCTACTGTTCTAGTTGCTACGATATAATGCAGTTCCACTGAATGATCCTGTTAACCTAACCTTCAATTTGCTGGGATTTGAACTCTGAATTACAGCTTACTAACATAGTTTAACAGCTGGTACAAGGGCTTCTTTTGAATTTTTAATCACATGAATTAAAGATTGCTGGAGATGCTTTTCAGACCTCCACTAGCAGTGATCCAATGTACAGAAAGACAAGTATAGGTAGCCCCATGAGGATTAAGAGCACAAAGGTACTATGGCTTGTGAAGCTATGCTGCACTCTTTGCTTGCCAAATTAGGAATACTAGTGCAAATTATTCATGTGAAGATAAATTCACATTATGGCTCCAAATGGATTTAAACCCCCCTTTTTAGCTTGCATTTTCATACACAGTGTGCATCTCACCAAGCACAGGTTTTGAAGACAAAGCTTAGTTTTGCAAAATGTTTCTTCTGTTCCATGTATAAAGGGAACACAGGCACACACACACACACACACACAAGCAGGAGAGAGAAAGAAATATATAGAGAGTGATTGCAACTGATATCTGGAATGCAATAAAAACAAACACGACCGTCTGTGGATGTTTCGGTGTGGATGTAATCATTTGTTGCCGTCGTACAGCTTGCGGAATGCGCGTGTTTAGATTCTGCACTCTTTGTGTCTCCTGTTATTTATTCTGAGAGGATTTTTTTTATTGAGGATATTTCTCAGGGAAAGGGAAAAAAAAAAAGAGAAAGGGGGAAAAAAAAGACAAAAATGTAGTTCAACTGGAAGCTTCTCTACGCTAACGCGCCAGCTGATGAGTGCTGTGAGAACTTGGGAAAACAGACCCTGCCTCCCAAGTTCACTACCCCTGCAAGCCTGAAGATCAGCAGGATAAAGTGGATGGAGTTGTTTAAACAAAGTAAGTAGGGGAAGGGAAAAAAAAACCTAAAAAAAAAAAAATTAGGGCAGCAAGAACAGGAAAGCATGTTGCTTCTTAATTATGCTGTGTTCTCTCTCTAATGGATTGGCCTCCCCACACGCTCTAAGTAAAGCAACTGGCATGTGGCATCCTCTGCAGCGAGAGGAGCGGTGGCAAGTGTACAGCTGTTCGTGCTGACACACAGGTGTTGGGCTTTTGGATCTGTTAGCCAGACAGATTTTTAAGGGTGTACGGGGGAATCATCTGCAGTTGCTGCACAGAAAGTGAGTTGTCCAAGAATACCAGAGTTAATTATTATGTAAATCCCACTCCACAGCCAAGGCTCGGGGCTGGAAGCGCATCCCCCCGCTCCCTGCCAGCTCTGGGTCACTGTCTGACTTCCTTGCTCTCCCCTTTTCATCAAGTGCTGTGTGTGAGCTGGCAGCGATGGATGGCCATGATAGCACCGGCAGGGAGGTCAAGAGGCAGTGAGCAGCTGGGGTGACCCCTGCCCCTCTCAACAGGCACGGGATCCCCGGGAAGGTAGAGGTGGCCGTGCCAAATCACTGAAGAGGTGATGCTGAAGATACAGGGATGCTTTTCCCAGTCCTCAGGGAAAGCCTTAAGAGCAGCAGGTGGGGAGATAGTTCAGGCAGAGCTTTAGCAGCTCATTGTCCTTTTATGAACAGTACTTGCTCGGGCACGGAGAGCTCGTGCTGCTCTGATAGTACTGAGCAACACGGTGGATTTGGGCAGTGTGTAGCTGAAGTGGAGTGCATTTGAGTAGAGATGAGGAATATCATCTCCTACCAAATTCCCTCTGTGGATAGACAGTGGCATGTCCTTTTCCTTTTGCAAGCCTCTTCATCCCAAGGTGCCTCAGTTTCCTCAACAAACGAGTCGTTTGATTTCCTCAAATGACCAATGTTGTGAAAATACGGGGCAGGGTGCCTTGTTTTCTGTAAACTACTACTATGTATATTTTTAATGATCTTCACATTTTTAATGAGCTGTCAAATGAGGTAGAAGTGTCAAGAGTGACTGGAGGGACAGGACCAAAAAGGCCAGATTGGATGGGGCTTTGAGCAACCCGGTGTAGTAGAAAGTGTCTCTGCCCATGGGGAGATGGTTTGGAAGAGGTGGTCTTTAAGTTCACTTCCAACACAAACCGTTCTATGACCTCAACATGAAAGGTTTTGCTGAACTGCAGTTTATGGGCCGATTTCTCCTCCCTGTTCTTTCAGGGCTCCTAGGGTGGATCAGAGGGTGCTGATGGGTTTGCTCTCCACCTGCAGCCAATGTCTCAAAGGGACAAATGCTTTAACTTCCTATTTGGCCAACTTTAGACATAATTTCATCCTGTTAGAAATTAAATTTTGTTTTGTATGCTCTGGAACCCCTGGGTTTTGGACTTGTGTCAGTAACCCTGCCAGGTGTCTGTGACTCTCCTGCTGCTGTGGTGGGCTCTGACCTGTCCAGGTTGCATCACTCTGGTGATGGCTGGGCATGGCTTGGAGGCGCAACATCAGAGGAGCAGCAGGAGCAGCATTAACGCTCTCCTGTAATGCACGTTTGAGTGATGAAACCCAAGAATGCAGAGCAGCTGGGAGAGGGTCTCAGAGTGCTGATAGTGGGCAAGCTGGGGAGTATCACATTTCTCTCCTGGGAACAAGCATTTTTTTCTCCGAGAGTGAAGTCTTTTGTTTTGTTTGTGCATTCTGCTCTTAGTTTTGCTCTTTTCCCCAAAGCTGACAATGGGAAATAAATCAAATTCATCTCTCCTTGCCCGCAGTTTCCCAGGGAGGAGGAGAGGAGGAACACCTCAGCCCACTCTCCCGTGGCTGCCGGCCTCGCTCGCTGATCTCCAAAGCCGTGGCAGCCGCCGCTCGCTCCCGGCCCGGCATCGCCGCGCGGCTCCGGAGGCCTGGATATCGCCATCCATCACAGCCGCTCTGCTTCCAGCGCTTGCTAAACGCCCGCGTTTCCCGCTGGCTCCGTGAACAGCTTTCAGCTTGTGGTACATTGCACAGCCACCGGGTGAATGGGGCTGAGCGCTCCTGCTTGGCTGCGAGCGCCGCGTTCACCTGGGCTCGCTGGCACGATGAATAGTTCACCACAGCTCGAGTGCTAACCCCCTTTGTGAACTAGCAGTGAGCCATGTACCTTATTACAAAGGCCGACAGCTCCCTGGAAACTTAAATCCACTCTTTTTCCTTTCCCGACCACGGGGAGCTATAAAAGAAAAGGACTTGGTTGGTAGGCATGTAATATAACAAAAACCCCTCTGTTGTGGCAAGATCCAGACTCCCCAGTAACAATGGGGATTATGCTCTCGCATCGAAAATGCAGTTGCTAGTTTTAACTGCAGTACCTTATTACAGATTCCTACAGAGTACATTTATGTCAGGGGCTTGGATGTTTAACTTAAGTCAAGACTGGTAGCAAAGAGAGCTCGGCAACCTCTGGGGTTTTTTTATTTGATATGGAGGGAAAAGATGCAGCTCTGCTGCTTTGGTGCTGCCTTCCCCTAAACCACTTCTCAGAGAGCTTTAAATAGCCTGACACTGGCACCGGGCAGGAGCTGGCAGGAGAATCGATTTTTTTCATCTGATGGTTCGCCAAGGTTGTTTTCAAGAAGGAGAAGTAGAAGAAGAAGGAGAAAGAAAAAACCCCAAAAAACCCTTTTGCATGCCAGTCATTCATTGCCTGCCAGTTCCCATGGTTCTCCTATGGATGGTAGCCACAGAACTATTCAAAGTACAGTAAACACTGAGGAAAGTGAAAAGAAACTCATGGAGCAGAGAACAGAGAAGGAAAAAGAGCTGGATATGGGATACATGGTAGTAAGAGTCACTTAGGGATTACTTTAGGACGTACCACGAATGCTTCCCCCAGTGCCAGCAGTAGTTGGAGAGAGGACCAACCTCAATTCTGCTGGATGGGGAAACCAGCTGATGTCACAGCAACTGGGGCAGTGGGGAGGCAGTAACTCTGTTCTGGGATTGCAAATATGGAAAAGATGGGTGTCTGCAATGTCGTACTTGGAATGATTATGTATAGTCTTTTACATGGACTACAAATCCCAGGGGACTTGGGCCATCATTCTACTCTCTTCTGCTCTTTCAGCTTCGAGTGGAGTAAATGTGTGTGTGTGGGTTAATTAACTTTAAAAAAAAATAATTTATTTTTGTTCATTTAATAAGTCAGGGAAGGAAAAGAAAACAGACAAGATGAAGACTGATGTCCCATCCCTGGAAGTGTCCAAGGCCAGGTTGGACAGGGCTTGGAGCAACCTGGGACACTGGAAGGTGTCCCTGCCCATGGCAGGGGGTTGGCAGGAGATGGGATTTAAGGTCCCTTCCCACCCAAACCAGTCTGCAATTCTAAGTCTCGTAGCTTCCCTCCCACCTCATGCACTGATATGAAATAATTTTCTTACCTCCAGGGTAGGGGAGCTGTAGGTGGAGATCTCTGTAACGAGACCATTTGTGCAAGGGAGATCCACACTGCCTTCACTGTGTGTATCACATTTAGCCCCTGTGGGACATGAGAGGTGATGTACCACAGAAAATATAATTACTTCATCCAGAACAAAACTTTTATAGAGGTAGAGATTTTATTACTATGGATTTTTCTGATATAATTAAGCAGAGGAAAGGTGCTCAGACAGGTCAAAAATTTCCTTCTTTGGGAGTGGAATGATGTGTTTCCATATTGGTTTTCCTTTAATACTATTGTTATCAAAAATCTCTTTTCTTTGACAGGCTGGCTGAAACCCTACAGATTATTTGTTGTTTACATTATGAATTACACAGATCAAACCAGACCAGATTGAATCTGACAATAGCTTTCCATGGACTCTGATTAAAAGATAATGGGAAGACTCACTGATCTGGGACAGTTCTGAGACTCATTTCTCTCTTCTGAGTTTGGTACCTAAGACACACCTGGCCCCTTGACTTTTGCAATTCTAGTAACCCTTCCAGGTGCCATGTGAGGGTGTACCCTGCATTCCTGTGTTTGACTGGTTGTCCCCTGGTTTTGTACTCTTGTGTGAAATGACAATTCAAAATAGGCGTTATTTATGATATCAAATTATGAATTGTTTAGGAAAATTATCCAACATAAAACCCACTCAAAAACTCCAAAGTCAAACCAGCAATTCTCCAAAGGAAGAGAAAGCTGCACTTGGAGAAGGGGACCCTTGAGAAGAGCAATAAGAGCTTTTAGGTGTCTTGAAGTCTGACTCTTGTAAGATAAGGGGAACTGAAAGTCATAGTGAAATTTATATTTCCCTACAGCCATGGAAAGTCTTTGTACTTGAGCAGAGCATCTTTACAAGCGGCACGTGAAAGGTAGTGATGAGCATCTGCACAAGTCTGAGCACCATTAGACCCTGAAGGTCCTGGTGTTCCCCAGGAAGGTGACACCCTGGGTGCTGTGCAGTCAGAAGGCGGATTTGGGATATCCGGGGCCCGCTCGGGTTTGCTCAGCACGTGCTGTGAGTTTGTGTAAAGAGCAGAGGGTCCCAGGGAGATCACAACTGTCTCAGCAGCTCCCTCACCAGCTCCCAGGCCCTTCTCTCGTGCAGCTGCAGCCCTGATTCATCTCTGTTCCCATGCTCTCCTCGGCAGTGAGAGTGCAGCAGGCACCTGGTGTGCTAAATAATCCTCCAGCAGTAGGCTCGGAGATCATTAACTCTTCCATCACCACATTAGGGTGTTCTGCAAAGCACATGCCTGGCAGTGGGGTGGGTTCCCACAGGAAAGCGGTGGAACACCTGGTTTTTATTGAAGTGGTGTACTCCAGGAGCATAACATTGCAGACCTGACGTGCAGGGCAGCCTATTTCAGAGATATAGAAGGGAAAAAAAGGCAGCCTGAAGTGCGTATGGGTCTTTTCAAAACACCTGCAAGAAATATCAGAGAGGACAGATGTGAGATGGAGATGTGAAAGGGTGAAAGTGTCTTGATGCCCGCCTCAGCTGTAGAAAGGCAGGGAGCAGCATCAGGGGAGTGTCTGAGGGAGGTCAGGTCGAGCAGCAGGAGGCTGAAGAGCTCCCTTTGAATTGCTAAAACCAGAGGTTGGTGTCAGCCTGGATGCTCCTCAGGTTGCTCCCAGTGCTGCACAGCCAAAGGTTGGGATGGGGAGTGACTATCTCAGGAGAGAAGGAACCCCATCCCCTGTGCACATCGTGGTTGGGCACCAGGAAGAATTTCTTCACTGCAAAGTTTGTTAAGCATTGGATGAGCTGCCCAGGGAGGTGGTGGAGTCACTGACCCTGGAGGTGTTAAAGAAACAACTGGATGGGGCACTCAGCGCTCTGGACTGGTTGGCAGGGTGGTGTCTGGTGCAAGGTTGGATTTGTTGGTCTTGGAGGAGTCTTCCCACCTAAAAGATTCTGCGATCCCTGCAACCCTTTCCTCCATCACAAGGTTAAAAGGCTCCTGCCCTTTTCTGCCCTCTTTCAAGAACAATATGGGTTTGCAACACTAAAAAAGGATGCACAAAGGAAAAAAGAGTCAACAATGATTCTCTTTTGGACTTTTCTCTGACTTTTTATGCCCTAGAAAATGAGGGAGTGAGAGGAATGCACTCAATGCAAGCGTGTCCACCTGTGACTCCACACCTGTGCAGCAGGTTGTGCACTGGCCCTGTGGAGCTTCCTTCATGCTCCTGATGATTTATAGGGGAATTTGCAGCAGGGAGGGCAGCTGAAAAAAATTAGTTAACTTACCTAATATAGTAAGTGCTGCATGTGTCCAAGGGGACAGGCCTGGTGTCTACAATGCACATTGAAAAAAACCACAACAAAAAAGTTCTACTTGCTGAGAAAAGAGATGTCTGGTCACCTGGGAGCAAATTCTGACTTTGTT
Organism: Atrichornis clamosus; assembly: GCA_013400975.1. Classification (NCBI taxonomy): domain Eukaryota; kingdom Metazoa; phylum Chordata; class Aves; order Passeriformes; family Menuridae; genus Atrichornis; species Atrichornis clamosus. Next base: position 317,307 of record WBMZ01001161.1, read on the forward strand.
CCTGAGCTGATGAATAATTCAAAGAGCCAAACGTATATCCAATAGTAAAGTTTGGGTATAGACCTCTCACTTTGCCCTGCACCTACTGAGGGTAAGTTGTGGTGCTGGATGACCCGTGCAATTCCAGGGACACAAAGTGCTGGGAGAAAGACAGGAAATCTGTTTAAAAACACCCCAGAAATGATGAGTTAGAGTAAGGTTATTTAAAGCTTAAGATAATTTGGCAGAATGTCTATTGTTGTCACCCACTCCTTCCCCCTTTCTTAGTCCCAGTTTTCTGCCACGTTAACGTGTGCAGGAGAGGTGGCCCTGTCAAGCTTTCAAAAGGCAGAATACTGAAAAGGTCAGAGTAGTAAACTATGACAGAGCATGTAAGTCATTATCATTCTAATACTGCCTCTGTGACGAGAACAAGAGCAGAGCAAATTATTGTGAAATGCGTTGTAAAACTTGGGAAAACATGGCTATATTGCGGCCCAAGTTCTTTAATGACAAGTGGATTCTATGTGTGTCTTTATAAACATGCTCTGTAACTTGGAGGAGGCTGAAAGAAAAAGATTTGTGGCAATTTCCATGGTAACTATTCATTTTTCCCCCCAACCGCATAAGGAAAGCTCTCATTGCTGCAAGGTTGGGAGAAACTGCAGCAAACTAAAGAGCTTGGGGTTTTGTTTGATGTTTTTGTTTGTTTTGTCTGTTGTTTGTTTTAGTTTAAGGTCTGTCAAAACTTTGGCACTAATTCCTGTCATTGGACTAACGTGAAATTGAGGGTGAGGTATTTTTATAATCTCTAGATCCATATAAATCATAAAAGTCCCATGCTGTAAAATTTTATTGCTGGTGATACCTGTACTAGCTGCTAGAGATGCTACTTTTGCAAAGATTTGGGTGACTGATAACTTGCAACACCTTATAGATTCATGAAGACAAAACAGTCACAACATGGTGATGTTGGGAGCACCAGCTGGTAGGAGAGCTCATAGCAAAATAAAAACCAGAGTGGAGAAAGACCTGTGGAGGTAAGTCCCAATTAATTCTGGGTGCTTTTTTGTGACTGGTTGCTGTGCTGAAATAAATTCTTCAGACCCACTGTTCATCCCTGCAGGGGGACACCAGACCGAGAGGGTTCACTGCAACTGGTGGGAACAGGATAACAGCAAATGTCCTCAAGTTGTGCCAGGGCAGGTTTAAGTTGGATATTAGGGAATACTTTCTTACTGCAAAGGTGGTCAGACACTGGCACAGGCTGCCCAGGGCAGTGGTGGAGTCCCCACCCCTGGAGAGATTTAAAATCTGTGTGGATGTGGCACTTGGGGATGTGGGTTGGTGGTGACCTTGGCAGTGATGGGAATGGTTGGACTCAATGACATTAAAGATCTTTTTCAACCTAAACGTTTCTATGATTCTATACTTCTGTCTTACTCTGACAACCTGCAGCCTTTTATGCACTCAGAGATTTAAATAAAGTCAATTATGGGTTGATTTCTGTAAACCGTGGAAAACTCCACTTGAATGGGTTTACAAGCTGGCTTTTGTCAGTTTGGCTTTCTTTGATATCTGAGATTGCAAACTAAAACACAAAATGAAAATGAAAGTTGCACCAAATGTACAATATGTCGTTTATACCAAGGAAGTTGGCGTTTCTGAGTGAACTGTACACATTCAGGGCTTTGATCTTTAGGTGGGAGAAACTGCAGGCAGAAAGCACTCATGGCATTTTCCAACCCAAGTTGTGATCTCAGGAAACCACCTGTGATGTGTTCTGGCTCAGGTAACTTGGAGAGACAGAGGGAAACAGACATTTTGATAATCTTGTTCCACCCCCTGCCACGGGCAGGGACACCTTCCACTAGCCCAGGTTGCTCCAAGCCCCGTCCAGCCTGGCCTTGGACACTTCCAGGATGGGGTAGCCACAGCTTCTCTGGGCAGCCTGTGCCAGGGCTTCACCACCCCCACAGAGAATAATTTCTTGCTAATATCTGATCTAAACCTGTTCTCTTTCAGTTTGAATTTATTCCTTCCTGTCCTATCACTCCAGGCCCTTGTAAATAGTCTCCATCTTTCTTGTAGGTTCCCTTCAGGTACTGGAAGGCCACAATTAGGTCACCTTCCTGTGTACAGACATATGACAGTGGCTGTCCTGATTTGGACTAAATGTCCATGATGCGTTGGACTGAAGGTCCCTCAATGCCACTGCAGCCTCTGGCATTGTCCATTAAATCAGGACAAGGGACACCTCCTCAGATTTCTTCTTTCTGGAAATTAATGATTCAAGATGGCTTTTGCTGAGAACATCTGGGATCTGGTTTCAGGCTCAGCTGTAGCAAAAGTGTGTCTTCACGGTTAATTTTTAGCTTATGTGACAACATTTAATGGGGCTGTTGAAATGTTTAAAAGATGGCACATGCAGAAGTGTTTGTGGCTCCTCATTTGGTGAACAACCTCCTCGGACCACAGCATGGACTTGATTTACGTGAGAGGACTGAAGTACCACAGGACACCAGAAACCCCTCGATCTCAATGTTTTGTTCCATTTGTTTGGCAGACTTTGCACAGGAAGAAAAAAAGTGTGAAAGTCTTTGGGCTCCTTGGCTTTTGGAGGGGAGGCTGGGGGATCTGAGAAGCCCCCTCTCACCCCACCCCTAACCTTGGCAGGGAGAGGAATTCCTCCAAAAAGTCTTTATTCAAAGATCATGAAGCACAGGACTTGTCTCATAAACAGGTCAGAGGCTGCAGAGGGAAATTCTGAACTGCAGAGTCTGCCCAGGCAGGCAACTACTTCACCTCTTATGAATTCCACTAAATAAGTTCTGAGTACTTCTAAATGTCAGTCTAGAGGTTCATCAGATATCCAGAGGGAAGTGTGTGGTGCTGAAAGAGTTAACTGGAGAGAGTTTTCTGAGCAAGCAGTGGGGAGAAGAAACCTGGACCCAAATTCCAGATTCTGGTCGCAGCTAAGCTTCACGGGGTGAGCTTGAGTCTTCTCTTTAAAAGGCAAAAACAATACGGTGCCCCAATTATGCTTTTATTTTGCAAAATGTCAAACTGCATGTGATCCATTTAATTTCTACAAGTGTTCCAAATGGGAGAGCTGTCTAGATGTTCCTTTAATTGAGCAATACCCTGCATAGCAACTATAGATCCCAACATGCCTTAAAAAGCTGCCGTAGACCTAACACACACACACACAGCTTCAGTTAGAAACCTGCTCTAAACTCATTTCTGGAGTTAAAACTCTATTTAACCTGCAGTTGTAACTCCTTAGTGAACTCTCCTCATCTATTTTCCCTTCAATCTGGCGTGCAAAAATGTCAGCTTTTTTTTTTCTTTTTCCTTAAAGTTGTCTATAATATCTTCCTCTCATGATGGATCTGTGCTACGCACTCACCTCCCAGAGCTGAGAAAAGGTCACTGGCAGTTCACTCTCTCCTTAAAATCTGAAAGAGTGAGTTGCTCTGTAGTACTAAAGTTACATATAGAAGCTGTGAGACATAAGAACAGTATTGTGCCAGCTTGTCAGAAATTCACCGAGCAGCTGCCCCTCAGGTTTCTCATAGATGCATATATCTGGCATTTTCCAAGCTAAAAGGTCTGAAATGCAGCTAAAACAGCTAATAGAAATTTATTCACTGAACAGAGGACATTGCTAAAGGAGTGAAAACCTTGTGGTTTTTTTTTTTTTTATTTCCCCTTTTCCTTCTACTTTTTTTCCTCATTGGCAAGAACACGGATTTCGTTTGTCATCTTTCGGGCCTACCTATAGCAGTGCAAAGGTGAAGTGCCTGAATATTAAGCCGTAATCCATCATTGTACACACACTAATTACTTTCTGTCCTCCCCTCCTCTTGTCACCGTGGTCCAGAGCAGGTTTTCGGAGGCTGAGTACATTCATCTGAGATGTTCAGCTGCCACGCTCCACCGCATCCCTGTATGATCTGCCTGGGCTCAGGCCCCCAGAGGAAATTTGTGCATGCATACTGTATGTGAACTTTAGATAAATAAATAAACAGCAGAAACAGCTTCCAGATAATTGAAAGCGAGTGAAGGAGGGAGCAAAAAGAAAACAATTTCTCAGGGGAGAAGCAGGCTGAGGTGGCAGGTATGATTAAAATCCATATGATTTATGAGTAGGTGCATTGCTAACATGACAAACCCTTAGTGTTTGTTTGTTTTGTTGTGTTTGACAATAAAGTTTCTTTCTTCACCACTTCTTTTTTTTTCCTTCTTCTTACCCCCCTTCTCCTTCCTTCCTCTCTTTTTTGTTTTTTTATTTCCCCTTGTCTCCTTGCTGCAGGTTTTGCTCAGGAGTTAGCCACTCAGGAATTCCTAGTGCCTGACTGAGCAGTAATTTAGCAAGCTCTCTTGTGCTCTTTTCCTGTCAGCATTAACATGTCAATTCATTTTAATAGTCTGGGCATGCGCAGAGGGGATGCATTTTCTCAGTAGGTATCCCAGGAGCCCACCCCGTGGTGCAGAAATGTGTTATAGCTTGTCTCAGGCCACAGAGACTTCAGCAGGTTTATTTTCATTATGGCCAAGTGTATTTGTTAAGACAAAGCACGAACAAGGGGAAAAAAAAAAAAAAAGGATATACAAAAATGAGACTTTAAAATATTAAACGGGATCTATGTGTCTGATTGGTAATTTATGACCTGTGCACACAAATGGTTGGAAAGGATTTCTTGGCACGATATTATTGCGTGGTTTCAAGAAAATGTGTGCTGTCACTTCCTCTGTTTTTTGGAAATTAAATGATATCATGCCACATTTGGAATTATCTGCAATCGGGATTAATAGTTGAATTGGCTTTTATATTAAATCAGAATCTACTTACCATTCTTCTTATTAAAAAGCCTTCAGATAGACTTGTATCTAATGTTTTGCCTCAAATGTATAAAACCAAGGACTGTTCAGACCAAGAGCCAACCCCGTGGATTAAAACATTGCCTTTCTATCTAAAAAAAAGTTGAATTTTTATATGTTTTAAAACTTAAGAGTAGAAATTGTAGATTTATGAGAAGAGAGAAGGAAAAAATTAGAAAGCTACCTCTTGGCATCTGAAATGACATGTTTCCAGATGCAACCTAAATTAAGCCAAGGTATTTTGGTTGTACACTACCTTAGTGGAATTAAATATTTAAGCACGCAGAGCTGTGGTATCAACGTCCGTATGGTACAAATACTTTTTCAGCCCAGCTGGACTCAGCTACATTATCTAAGTGGCCTGAAAAAGGTAAGATCATGGTTTATTTTTAAAGGAGAACACACGTTTTTGGTAGGTCCTGCGTTCCTGTTCTCTTTAGGCACATGGAACTACAACATCCTCGAACCGTGTTGGGAACGTGCTTTGTGCTGGGACACAACTGCAGTTGAGTAGGTGGAGAATTATGTCAGGAATCTGAAGTTTGGCCTGGAGATTCCCTCTCATTCCACTGCAGCAGGAACAAACTAATTTCCTCAGAAAAGGAATGCACAAAGTACCTTTTTTAAGGAACAGGCTCTGCTGGATGTGGTCAGCAGAGCATTTCTCAAAAGCAGTTGGCACGAGACCTCGCGAGAGAAAACACGATGGCACAGGGCTAGAGAAAAGCCAAACAAACCCATGCTTTGAGCTGAGCTGCGTCTGTCCACTGGTCAGACAGTTGCTTTTTACGGCCTGAATGAGAGAGCTCAGTGGCAGAGGAAATGCTGAGCCTAAGGGAGAGCTGCAGCTCCTGAGAGACAGCACATCTGCTAAAGGCAGGAATGGTGACGTGGTCCATGCTCAGTGTCTGGGGGATACCACAGGAAAGATAAAATTATTTTCTGGTGAGCCATTCCTGCAGCAGCAAAACCATAGCCCAGGTAAAGGGGACTCTGGGACTGTGTTGACCACCATGAGAAATAATTGTAGGGGTCAGGAAATGTCAGGAGGTATCTGCTTGGTGAGAGCCTATGATTTATCAGTGGGGTGATAAACATGTCCCAGATAGTTGTGCACGTGTGTCACCAGATCACTGCGGGCCACAGCCCACAGACCTGTCCCTCACGGAGGGTTATTTTGTCATCAGAGTGGCTGGTGGGTCTCAAGGAGGTCCATCTCCTGGTGCTTTGAGGAATTTGGGCAACTTGTTCCAGTGTCTCACCACCCCTGTAGGCAAGAATGTCCTCCTAACACTTAACCTAGATTTCCCCACTTTAGTTTAAAAACATTCCTCTTTGCCCTGCGGCTATCTGTCTGTGTAAGAAGACAGTCTCCATATTTTTATGTGTCTTTTAAGTATTTTACTTTTCAGGATAAAATATAGATAGGTCAAGAGACAGCCGAAGGTGTCTTTTGGCTGATATTAAATGATTACACTAAAATATAATCAGGTGCATTTTTAAGAGGTGATGTGCATGTCATTGTCTGTGAATGTGTTTAGTTATATGACCCAGTAATGGAACTAACTGGCCAAACTTTGCTCAGATTTGTCTTCTGGGCAATAGACAACAACCTGTTTCTGTAAATAGGAGATAAGGCAGAGAAGAGTTTTAAATTAACATCCTCACAAGCACTGTGATCTCATTAGGTACCTGAGAGTCCATTTCTGGGAGCAGGAGGAAAGAGAAAGAGGTGTTAGGGGTAGCCCAACAGAAACAAAATCCTTAACTCAGCTGCCTCTATGGCTTCTCCCAAGTCTAATAAGTTACAGAGTGAAACTTTGCTCCGTGTGGGAGTTTTTTACTAATCAGAGTCCAGGAAAGGATGCACTGCCAGCCCCAGATAAGCGTGATAAGCAGAGGATGAGGTTTGGGAGCTGCTTCCCATGCACTGCCTTTTCCCACCGAGGCTAAGGGTTCATGCAAGGAGGTGCATCCATCTGTGCCAGACTTTACAAACACACACTCTCACCCTGCAAGTTTCCCTGCCAAGTTGCTCTACCTTTAATCACTTGCAAGTAGGGTTTGAACTGTAATTCGTGTGGGGTTCTGGCAAAACCGGGAATAAAGATGTAAGAAGTGCGATGATTTGGTTCCTGAGAGAAAAAGCAGGGAAAGGGGGGGTGTGGGGGCACTTTACAGCCACATGGCAGTTTCACCATGTGGGAAAAATGTCTTCCTAACTCTAAATAGCAAAATTGCAAAATCCCTGAGCGTTTCAGGGAGATCAGTCATAGCAAAAAAGCAACACAGGAGGCAGGGAAGGAAAATCTGAGGTTTTAGGAGCAAGACAGGAAAAGCTGCTTGAGGGAACGGTGTATGGCATGAACTCCTCAAATTCACACAGGTGTGAACCTCCTGATCATCAAGAAGAGACTCAAAGTTTCCAGGGAATCTCCCAGCCCATTGGGACTTGCCACCATTTCCCATTCACCTCACAGCCAAGTGAGGAGAAAAGTAATTGCTTTGGGTAGGAGGCACAATAAGACATGAAATACAAGAATTTGTAGGCCATAAAGAGTGTTTTAATGACATCTGGTGCAGGGGTGTGCTGAAGCTTAATTAATTAATCCTTGCAAAGGACTTGGAAATTCTGGGATCAAAGGTGTAGCAGAAGTGCAAAATGCCATTATTATACCTATAAACGTGTGCTTAAGTTAAATGCTGTTTATTTACTGCCACTATATACTTGTTCAGCAGTATATATCAAGTATATTAGGAGCATTTTAAAAGTACAGGTTTTTATCACATAAAACTGTTCCTGTCTCAGCCCCCTGCACAAACCATCAGGTACTGCTGGAATCTCAGAACATGCAATTGAGTCTGAAAATGCCTCTGCTTTTAGGCTGAATTTTTTTTAGTGTGTCTTGTGGTGTTTTCCAGTCTGTAACATTAACATGGATGCTGCTGCACAAGAAGCAGAGATTATGCACAGCGGTCCATAGCCATGACTAAACCCTAAAAAATTAACTTCAGGGTTGGTTTCAGCTTGGTACGTGGTTGGTTTTCTGTTCCCTCTCTTCCTTTCTATTCACAGAATCATTAAGGTTGGAAAAAAACCTCCAAGATCGAGTCACAAAGAGCCACATGTCCTTGTGCCTTGGGCATTTCCAGGGATGGTGATTCCACCACTGCCCTGGGCAGCTTGGTCCGATGCTTAACCCCTCTTTCAGTGTAGAAATCTTTCCTAATATCCAACCTGAACCTCCTCTGGAGGAACTTGAGGCCATTTCACCTTGTCCTATTCTGTATTCTAACCTCTTTCCTACACAATAAAAATATTTCATTTAAGTGTGTCTATTCCACACACAATTTCACTAAATTCATTGAATTGAGGTCTCCCACCAACCCAGGATTTTTTTGTTTGTTTGTTTTGGGGTTTTTTTTTTGTTTGTTTTGTTTTGGTTTGGGGTTTTTTTGCTGTGTAGCAATTTAAAAATAATAGAAAACTTAATCAAAGCTGTGTTCTCACTAACTCAAAATTTAGCGTTGGCGATAGTTCACAAATCAGAGGAGCAAAGCACGTGCATCCTCAGGAGTCAGTTAGGATGCAGGGTCTTTTTTTCTCCTCTATTTGAGTATATAGTAAAGTTATTCTTTCCCTAAGATTTATTTCAGCTTTTGTTAAATGTTTGGCTTTACAGCTTCACATAGTTACAAGGAGTCTTCTGACTTACACTGGGAAAAAAAAAGTTTAGAAATGCACTCCCTGTGATTCATAGCAGCACAATTTAGACTAAATTTGTAAATTCTGTGCAGATGACAATAGCATCTTTGTAGGTCTTTTAAAATATAAATGAAATATGAGTTTTCTTTCAAGGTACAAAATGTCATTAAGGGCTCAGGTGGTTAAAATCAACATGAAAAATACATGCTGCATTTTCCCTCCTTAAATGCAATAATGTAATCAGATTTCAAGTCATCTTACCTACCTCACTTACAGCTTTATGGAGATTAATTAGTTTTTAGCCCCCAGTCACATGATCTTTTCTGACTGCCATTTAGCTACATTTGCTAGCTGACTTGAACCTGTAAGCTGTCTCCAGCCCCAGAGGACAGATTAAATTTTAGTATTGGTTGCCTTCTTCCTTTGATTTAAAGGTAGATAGTTAGAGCCAGAGTTCAATTATTCTTTGCTGTTAATTAGCCATGTGTTGTCATCATTTCTTTGGGCAAAGCACGTGTTTGAAGAAAGAGGTGAAAAATAGCTTAAGAGTAGGAGACAACTTTCATGTGTTTGAGCTTAAAGAATTTTTCCTGATCAGGTGCAGGGCCATAAAAACACTTTTAATTCTCATCTCTATCACCCACCTCTCCCTGCTTTGTGTATGCCTGGCTTTTATGCACTGCTGATCGATAAGGTTACCTTCTCATTTCTGTAAAACGAGCTGGCCAGACAGGAGGCGAGGAAATATTTCAGTTCTCTTCCTCAAGCAGAAGCAAGGCCAGTTTGTGTGTGTGGCTGTGACTTGGCTTTTGTTTTCAAAATTTTCTCCTTAAATTAACTTGAACACTTTTTCTATAATGTGATTTTATGTAAAGGGAATGTTTTATTCCTTGTTGAGAATGATTTCCAGGGCCATTTAATATCCAAATAAATTCCCTTCTTCTCTCCCAAGTGTATTAGAGACGATAAATGTAGATTGGATAAAACAGTGTGTAGACAAAATCCTGCCCTTAATTCTGGGTATCCTGTTTACTTCAGTGAAATCCTCCTTTCTCAAGTAGGAAAAGTACATTTTGGCCCATACTCTGAAAAGACAAGAAATGGATAAGCTTCAGGGGGAAAAATAGAAGGATTTTTTTTTTCTGTTTGTGATTAAAAATAAAGAAGTAAATAATAAAGGGATTTGACTAGTGCTGGTGCTTAGGATGGTGTATAACTGGGCTCCTCAGCAGTAAATAACAAAAGATCAAGGGGACCTAAGCTTCTCATAAGCGAAGGAGTTCTTGGAGTGAAGGCTGTGTGGTTTTTCCTTAGGTGAGAGCTGGAAGAGGGTTAAGATAAGGACGGTGTTATCTATTACACGTTGAGAAAACATCAGAGCCAGGCCCACTGAAGCCTTTATATGGACATTCCACGTGGCTGCCTGTTTGCCATTTGTTCCCTAAATTTCCCCTAATTTGCTCTTCAGCAAACATTCACCTTGGTTAAACAGGGCTCGGCTCAGCAATACCCGGCAGAACCGTGGCGTTTCCTGGCTCTGGCCACCGAGGCTCTGCAGGATTTTCGCTGCTCAGGTGTTGCAAAGCCTAATCCTTATTCAGGAACCAAAATGATCCACTTTCCTTGCCTGCGGTGCTTGGATCCCTGCCTTTGGCAGTAGCCCCAGACTCCTGCAGAAGATGAAGACATCCCTCCATGCCTATAGATGGAAAGGCGCCAACATGGATGCCATCAGAAGGACGCAGCTGAGCATATGCTGAGAAAATTGTGGCATCCATACTGTACATGGGGAAGGGCTGACTGAACACACCAGTTTGTTGAAGCTTATGGCCCTGAAAAGGAAACATAGGTTTCCTGTAAATGTCATTCAGGGATATGCTAACTGTTATTTCCTGGCGCTGGATCATGATGCTTTCAACACATTCTGTTCATCTACCTCTGCTGCCTGCCTGCCTGGCTGTGCACAGCGATAGCTCTCCTGTCTTCTCACCTTTCCCTCCTCCCTGTGCAAGGCTAAGGTAAGAGAGACTCAGGCAAAAGGGAAAGAAATGGCTTGGGAATGGAGCACCAAGGGAAAAAAATTAAAAGGGATGGTTCGGTGTCGTGCGCCTTCTCCTGGTTGCCACCGAACTGGTGTGTTTGGGCTCCATCCCTTTGACTCCCTTAAGAGGGAACTGGTCCCCTGGTGCCATTCTGCCGTGGCATTGCATTTGTACAGATCCTTTCAGCCTTAGTGCCCACGCCAGGGCTGCTCTGCTGTAGCATCTTCTAAGGTTCCCCTAAGTACCTCCTGCAACAGGAGTTGTCTCTTTGGCTGCCTGCATTCCTCATGTCCCTCCTTCCCTGCAGCCCTCAGGTGCTGTGTTTTGGAGTGGAGGTGCCAGCCAGAGGGATGGGACAACAAGGAGAAGCGGAGTCAGGCATCAGCATCTCACCATCCACCTTGGGCTGGGACCTGGGCTTGGCTGCTCCTCCCTCCAGTGCAGAGCAATTACAGCAAAACAGGTAAATCCCCACAAATCCATCGGTGTGGGCTGCTGGGGGCACCCTTCCAAGCCAGGAGCAGAGACCCTGAGCTTTTGTTCTGGCGATAAAGGGGCTGTGTTATCTCTATTCCAGCCCTGAGCTGTATAACGCGCCAATGAAAAGCAAGTTTCTGTGTCTGCTGAATAAGGATCATTGTTTTGGGGATAATGAGGCTCCACTCCCTTTTGGCTCCCTCTGAAAGACCCCGGCTCTGGCGAGGGAGCTGAGCCGTGGGTCGGCCAAGAGCGTGCTGAATGCGGTGGTGACAGGGGCGATTTCCACAGCCATCATTAACTGGGTGTGAGCGGGTCTGGGCTCCACCTTACACTGTATCAACCCTCCATAAACAAGGAATTGGCTGCAGGGCTGCCACCTCCTACCAGCCGCCCTTTGCCACCAGGCCCTTCTGTTTGCTTCGTCAGATTTCCACTGCTCCCCTGCTCACATTCGCCAAAAAAGGAAATCAGTTAAAAATTCAATATTTCCTAAGTTTCTATATCTATTCCCGTTGTTTATTTTTATATTGTCATGTTTCTAAAAGTTCCATATTTGTATAAATAAAAACAGTAAAAAAAGTAGATTAAAGCTGGGCCCCAGCATGCCAAGTTATGTCATACCACTGGTATAAGGAAAGCTTTAATTAATATGATAACGAAATCAAGATAACATAAAACTAAACAGGTGCTCAAATCACATCTGGACATTCTGGAAAACTGTGGTCAAAGCTCCAGGTGAAATCAGTGAAGCTGTGGAAACTTTGAAACATTGACATCTCTTTTTAACTGCTGAGGTACGAATACAAGTACTTTTTTTATAAGTACTCTTATTTCAGACTGTCTGTGTTTGGGAAGCTCTGTGTGTCACATGTCCCATTCAGGAAGAGTAAGGAACCAAGCAAGGCCTTTTTATCATTATTATTTTCAATAGGTGTTTTCCTGAGCAAAAAACCAAAATCCTAGGTTTTATGAGAGAAAACCATTCCCATTTGCAATAGGAAGTGTGGCTTGCCAAAATGCTGCTGTAAGACCCCCAGGGTGCCAGGCAGGCAGCAGGGAGCAAGGAAAGGCCCTCATCTGGGGTGGTGGTTCTCTGCACCAGACAGGGACGGTACTGGAAATGCATGACAAGGTTAAAGCAAGGAACAGCAGCACTGATTTCTGTGCACAACACCAGCCCTGGAGATGCCAGGCGTTTGCCGGGGTCTGGTGGCCCACGGGGGCTCAGCAGTGGCCATCCCCAGGGGTCCAAGGCCCACTGGGGACAAACCACACCCTGTCTGTCCCCTGCCTGTCTGTGGAGTTTGCGGTGCCCGGTTCTGGGTTCCCTTACCCACCCTCCTGGTTCTCCTCGGAGGGTTTGAGGGCAGATGCTGAGCGTTGTTGGAAAACTGCGCCGTTTCTCCAGTCATCAGGAATGCAAACAAATAAGGGAAAAGCCAAGGAAAGAGAGATTTTGACCAAAAAGGTCAACTTTAGAACTGGCTCTGAGCATGACGAGGTTTACTTTGAGTGGAAACATCTCTGAGGCAAAAGGCAACACTTAACACAAGGAGGAGAGGAAACATTGCTGCAAGGGTGCCTCTCCAGCCATTCCGAGATGCAGGAGGAAACAGCATTCCCTGTGTTTCCCTCCAGGAATGATTGCTCATGGAGGATGCATTATTAGATACCTGCTATTTACTAAGGCAGTTGAACTAAAGACCTGGGCACTACTGGACCCAGTTCATGGATATTTATTGCACCAAATCCAATCTATAATATAGTGTCAGCCTTGTACCAAAGCAGGAGACAGTTGTATTTATGATTATTAGTACAATATTGAATCATCCTGAACCAATTACTGGTCCAATTACTGTGTCATTATTATCTTCTGAATAGGCCTTGATTTGTCTGTGATAAATATGATGCAATTAAACTACCTTTTTACATAATAAAACACTGCAGGTGTTTATTCTTAAGGGTTTACGGATACCAACAACCAATAGATTTAATTAAAAAAATCCTTGAAATAAATGTGAATTTCATTAAATTGTTCTAACACTGGTGAATATTTTAAGAATATCTACCAAAAGATTCTCTCCCTATAATCTGTCTTAAAAGCGATGCTAAGTGCACAAAAACAATGACTTCAGCTTTTTAATGTTTCAATTATTAATAACATTTCTTTAAAGAATGTGTAATTGGTCTGTAATAGTATAACTTAAGAAACAAAAAAGTTATGTGGGTCAAATTGCTATTACCGCTGTGTCAGTGTGAGGGATAAATGTATGCTGGCTTAATGAAAAATCTTCTTAAATTCAAATTTTCTGCTCCATAATTTTAAATTTAATCTTACATTTTTAGCAGTACAGCCATAAACATAATATTGGCTTCATTCCTGTTTGGTACTAGCAATAGATACAGAACTATGTTGTGCTGGCTTTAGATTATGAGAAGAACAGATCATTAATGTGAAATCCTACCTGGAATTATTTTGTCTCTCAGCACTGAGGATGAATAGAGATAGCTTTAGCTATAAACCAGCTGAAGTCAATACAGTGTAAATGTGTTTAAAACCCATTACTGGGCTGGTTTATTCTGGTTTTCAGAAAGGAGAATCCCCTTCCCCAGCTTTGCTGTTGGCCTTCCCTGTGGTGCAGGGCAGGAAGGAATGGTGGTGTTGCCTTTCTCCATCCTCCCTCCCACTGCTGAATTCAGCAGCTGATCATCAACTTCGGGTTCATCTTGTGAATGTTGAGTTCATCTTTTCTCTCCACAGATTGTGGAAGCACAGGATGTCAGGAGAAAGAGCAGAGCTTCTGGAGACAGGCTGCATGTTTGGTGTTGGAAGTTTTTCTTTTCTTGGAGCAGAAAAGGGTCAAAATTTCTTCTGCCAACACACGTAGGTAAGTCCAGGACAGGAAGGAGCTTGTGATGCAGTTTCACAAACACAGTCAGGGAGGAAAGAAGGAGAGTAAGGCAGGAGTTCCAGAGGAATAGAGACACTGACCCACGCCAAACTGGGCTCATGGATCCCTGGCTCCAGAGCAGGGAAGCTTCCAGGCTCCAAAATAATCCATGCATTTGCAGATTTGCTTTTATATCTAAATGATATTTGTTCATTATCAGCTAGATCCTTTTATGTGCACTTCCAGACATCTGTATTCTTTCAATTGAATGCATTCTAAGGAGTAGCTGTGAGGTGCTTCAGCAGAGGATCTCTCCTGACTGTCTAATCCTTAACAGGAGTGCTTGTGGCTCTCTGGAATAGCATTTCCCCACAGCTCCCGTGGGCAGCAGGGCAGGACACACCCCAGCTTCCCACCCTGCAGCCATGGGATGTGCCTCTGTACCTCCACAGCTTCACCCATCCCCTCCCATCCATCTTCCCTGCAGCACAGGCCAGGCTGAATGATAAAATAAAGCTTTTTCAAAAGGTTTATTAAGCAAGATGTAAGGTCAGGCTTTTAGCTGGAAGGCTGGAAACGAAAGGTTACAAGCAAAACAAATACAAACACAATCCCAGCCTAAGCTTAAACAACTGGATTCCTTTTCAATTGCTTGGTCTGGTTTCTCAGATCCTGAAGACATGCTGCAGCTGTTGGGATTTCAAGCATCCTAGCTTCTGCCCTAAATCCTGGTGCTGTGGTCAGGCACAGGCAGCTTAGCTTCCCTCCTCCTCCTCCTCTTGTGGCTCTCAGGGCACACTGACGCTCTCTTGGGTTGAGACAAGGCCTGTTTTTCGGTGAACGACCCTGCAGCAGATACAGCACGTGGGCAGTGTGTGTCTCCTGCTCCTACCCCTCAGCTCTTCGGTCAGCACCAGAGCAGATCTGGGTGTTCCCATCTTGGACACCAGACCTGGGTGTTCCCATTTTGGTTTTGAGGTGCTTATAAAGCCTTTGGAGGATGCTGATACCCTCAGTCCCACTTCTATTCCTTATTCCCATCTCAAGGCCTGCCTGCTGACCATTCTCACCCATCCTTGCTTCTAACATCCAGGTATGGAGTAATTCCTACAGCATCCCCCTTGCTTGCTGTGCAGGACGCACCCAGGGGTCTGCACGGCACTGCACCGCCACCCCCCCGAGGGGTTTTGGCACCAAAAACAGGAGAAAACATCAAGTTAATTACGTTTTTAACTTGTTTGCAAAGTAAGATGAAGACTGATTAGGGCCGAAACTCGTGATGAGGAGCAATGAAACAACCCAGGTCAGCTTTGTGCCTAGCTGGGGATGCTGCACTCTCCTGGATGATGGTGCCCTGATTTAAGTTAGTCATGGCCCTACTCCAAAGCGTGGATCAATAAACACTGAAACAGAAACACATGGAGAAGGAGAGCTAAATTATGGGGGAAAAAATTAAATAACCCCCCAATGAAATGACAACCTAATGGAAGCCTCCTGGATAAATAATTCTGATAATTTGGGATCCTGCAGCCCCTCTGCCATCAGGATCCTGGGTCCCTCTTGGCATCCAGCATCAGTCCTGGAGGTCTGTATCCCTGGGATGTGTCAGCCACGCAGCACCAGGGAGCACAGCAGGTCTCAAAGACAAAAAGTATTAATGGATGGATAATTGCCCACCTTTTAAAAATTTACTGGGAACCTGATACTTTTATCATTTGTCACAAACAACTCCGTGGTGTAATGATATAGGAAGTATCATTGGTGCCATAAAAAAAAGTGATGGTGCAAATTGCACTTCTCTTTCTGCTGAATGGTGCTAAATAGCAGGGAGTTCCCATTTTTTTATTGCCAGGATTTCGATAATTGTAGATGTATATTTGCAGGGATCAATTGATAATTTGAATCGCATGCCATCAATATTTCATTTTCTCTATATTTTGAAATGAAAGGAAGAAGCCAAATTTCACAGTGGTAAGATTAAAAAAAGAATCTCATTTTGTTTTCCTGTCTGCTGTTAAGGAAGAAAGCTCATTTCTTGCAGCATAAAGGGATATTAATGAATGCAAAGAGCATTTTCCATATTGCAGAATAAAATTTACAGTTCTAACCAGATATATTTTATATAAATTAAGAGTTTGTTTAAAAAAAATCGAAAATGGGGACTCAATTCTAGACAATGCTTAATTTAAACTAAGTGTTAAAATAAAAGCAATAACACTGAGAATAAATTAATGAACTACAATTAACTATATTTACAATAAGTGGTTTGGTTGGAAACACCTATTCCCTGCACTGATAAAATAAAACCTGCATTCTGCAAAAGCTGAAATAAGTTAAATGAAGATGCTTTTAACAAGGTTATTACTTAAGCAGTGACAGGTTTACAGATTTTAGCACCATTGGGTTTTCACAGGAGCTGCAGCAAGTGCTAAAATAACACACACCTTCAGGTTCATTAAATTCACCAGTGTGATGAAATAACTGATATTTTTCTATATTACTATAGTGCCTCAAAGAACTGACTATAAATAAGATACACTAATAACAACTGTTTGCAGTGCTAAAACAATAAAATAATTCTTCCAGGCTTATATGCAAAGGAAGAAATAAGTGTAAGGCAGACTGTTAGCAGAGTTATATCTGGTGGCTCTAATTCTACTGGTGCCATGCCTTCAGCCATTTACTTATCATAGAAATGCCCTATAAAATGTTTTATCACTCATTGTGGCAGGAAGAAATTTGTTTAAAGGCTACATAAAGAGGGGGCTCCCGTCCCGAAATACTCTCTAATCTGGTGTTTATTGGAACATTTCTGAAGGCCAGCTTGTGTGAAGAACTGCCTTTTAAAAAGGAGCGTTTCAGATGATTGCAAATCCCACATTATGCCCTGTTTTGGAAAGAACCAATGCTGGGGAAAAGAAGCAGATTTCTAATAAATCAATGGAGTGTGGCCTTTGGAGACCTGGGAGGCATATGGGCAGTAATGGAGTATCCCAGGTTGTTCCGTGAACGGTTCCATCTGGATGAGGGCTCGGTGCTGCTCGCAGCCTCCTTCTCCCCTAAAACACCTCCAGTCTCCCCCGCAGCCCCTCTCTCAAATGTCAGACCACCTGGGATCTGCAGCTGTCGGGCTGAAAGCGGAGCTGCCGGGGCGGCCACGGCCCCGCTGCCATCGGGGGGAAATCGGGGGAATTTGGGGCTGGGGGTTTGCACTGGGTGTGGTACTGAATGGTGAATTCCCTTTTATGTAAAAATATGTTTTTAATGTACTGTACATAGAATGTCCTATTGTCGATAGGACAAGGGGGAATGGCTTTAGGATGGAGGTCGGGTTTGGATTAGAGATGAGGAAAAAATTCATTGCTCAGAGGGAGGTGAGGCCGTGGCACAGGGTGCCCAGAGAAGCTGTGGCTGCCCCTGGATCCCTGGAAGTGTCCAAGACCAGGTTAGACGGGGCTTGGAGCCACCTGGGATAGTGGAAGGTGTCCCTGTCCATGGCAAGGGGTTGAAAT
Source organism: Atrichornis clamosus (assembly GCA_013400975.1). Classification (NCBI taxonomy): domain Eukaryota; kingdom Metazoa; phylum Chordata; class Aves; order Passeriformes; family Menuridae; genus Atrichornis; species Atrichornis clamosus. The sequence continues at coordinate 334,801 of WBMZ01001161.1, forward strand.
CAGATGATCTTTAATGTCCCTTCCACCCTAAACTGTTTGTGGATTCTACGATTCTGTATATAAATGTGTGTGTGTGTATATGTATGTAAACACACATATATGTGTGTATATATATGTATAAACACATACCTCTGCATACTTAAACAGTTGGAATAACTATTTCCAGTGCCTGCTTTTGGTCTCCATGTGGGTACTGTTGCCTCCATGCTGATGGAGAGGTAAAACAGAAGTCACTCTGGTGCAGTCAGAGGGCCTAAAACTCTTGTAAATGGGATTAATCAGTGCCAGGGTGCCACAGGCTTGCTTGAATTTTGCAATGCTGCATCTTTCCTCTGAGTGATTTGCAATATTATCATAGAAACACAAAGTGGTTTTAAGTGTAAAGGGACCTTAAAGCTCATCCCATTCCGCCCCCTGCCATGGGCAGGGACACCTGCCATTATCCCAGGTTGTTCCAAGCCCCATCCAACCTGGCTTTGAACAAAAACTGTGTAGATGTGGCCCCTGGGGACATGGTTCAGTGCTGTTAAAATTACAGTTGGACTTGATGACCTTAGAGGGCTTTTCCAACCCGAAAGATTCTGTGGTTCTGTGATCTGTAAGCTGCTGTTCTGCTCCCACCTTAGGGGTGAGTGTGCAGCCCAGCAGGCTCTGGAGGCACTGATGAGTGGAGGAACGGCAGGAGGCACACCTCAGGTAAGAGAGACATGAAGAGCAATTGCACCTGAGCAAAATAACTTTCATTTTCTCCGCATAGTTTATAACCCCCTCGCAACATCTCTCTGAAAAATCAATATGACCATTATTGGGTGAATATGCAGAGCAACAGTGATATTAAATGACTTATTCCTAGTTCTTAGACACTAAAAAGACAATGTTACTGGCCCGTAAATGGAAAAGATGTTTTCCATTAGAAATTCCTTACCTCAGCAGCTTCCCTCCCACCTGGAGTTTACACAGCTCACACTTAGCAATCTTCTGGAGTTATTAATCCATTTAGATTTTTTGTAAACTGCATGAAACTTTGGGAGTGAGTTGGGTCCGAGTACCTGGTGGTTGTTAATAATTTATGCTTCTTGCAAAAAGAAAATTGATCTGAAGCATCCTGGAGAGACCAATCCATCCTGCCTCTGTGATCAGCTGAGACACAAACTAAATGCAGGGAATGAATGGAAAGATATCATGGAGAAAAGCTGCCCAGACCCATCCCAAGCCAGGAGGTGTAGAGCTGGTGAGGGCTGTAAAAAGGGAAGAGCGCAGTGTCCTTTGAAGCCTGGTCATGGAGACAGGGATGTGGGAAAAGATCCTGCAGCAATAAGTGGTCAAAAGTTCTTAGGAGGAGCAGGAGAGCAGCTCTGTTTCCTGAAGGCAGCACTCAAGATCAAACAGTTCTTTGTGGAAATGTTCAAAAACAACCCAAACCACCTAATCCTGGGTTAAAGATGAGCTCCAGTACCTGGGGCTGGATGGGAGGTCAAAGAAGGAGCACTGGGGGATGTCAGTGGATGTTGAGGCTATGCTGGAGCTGTGAGATGGACCTGTTGTGTCAAAGGCAAGAGTTTATATTTTCTCCTAAGAAAGAAAAATGTTCAGAAAATAATCCCTAATGGAATTTGGGAAGCATTTGCTGAGGTTTAATTTCATCCTGGATAAACTGATTCATCCTTTGTTTCTCTTTGCTGTTCTTGTGTTTAAACTTCTTTTCTATCAGAAGTCACACATGTCTGACCCAAAAGTACAAGAGTTTCACAGTCTCTGGGGAAATGAGCTGAAGGAAGGTTTTGTGGAGCTTTTCAGCTGGGAATGTGGCCTCCTGCCCATTTGCTTGCCACACAGGGAGCCCAGGAGAAGGATGAAGTGCTGGAGCGAAGGAGGTTGTGCAGAGGTTGCTGCAGGCACCTGCTCTTTCTAGAAGTTTATGTTTTGAGGGATGTGCTCACTTTTGACAGGTAAGCCACCACGGACTGGCAGAACTTTTTATCAGATATTTTTCCTACATGTTTTAATTGCTACACATGAATAAGCATGTAAATTAATGTTGGATGTACTTGTCTTTGTAAGTGTAAGCTGTATAGATAAATTTATGTACCTATTTATTTGTACTTAGTCTTGATACCCTACTTGTCAATGTAAGTGTGTCATCTAAGTTCTGTCATACTTGGTCCAGGACAGATTCATTAACTGTCCCCACTTCCCTGGCATATGAGAACCTGTTTCAGTGAAGTAAATCCGGAATAAATCCCTTGACCAAGGGAATAAGGTTATTTTACAATTCTTGCTTAAAAATAATGGGACATGCTTATATTCAAAGGAAAATAGGATCTCTGGCTCTGAAAAATACAGTTAATTGATATGGTATACTGAGGCAGAATAACTTAATTATAGGTTTGTACAAATTATTTTCTATATTGTAAAGTCATGGAATCATAGAATGGTCTGGGTTGAAGGGACTTCCAAGACCATCTTGTTCCACCCTCTGCCATGGGCAGGGACATTTTCCACGACTAGATTCTGCAAGCCCCATCCTACCAGGCTATGGACACTTCCAGGGATGGGGCAGCCACAGCTTCTCTGGACAATGTTCCAGGGCCTCACCACTCCCACAGGGAAGAATTTGATGGTGGCACGTTGTGGTCCAAAAACTTTGCTGCTCTGGTGCTTAACCTGCAATAGTTTGGCACAAACCAAGTCAGCTATTTGCACTCTACAAACACCACGTGGTAACCAGGGAGAGCTGTTTTGCTCTGAACACACCTGTGTGAAGCACTGATCCAGGTCACTGCATCCGTGTTTATCCCGCTGTGCCCGCCGTGTCAGCCCACGAGGAGAAAGCGCAGCCTGAGGGCAGGTGACTGTCAGGGCAATACGCTGTCACTGTGGGTTTTCAGTCCTTGGCTGCTCTGCTGAGATGTTGGACAGGGTGCCAGGGTGTCAGATTTGCCACTTTGCTGTTGAAAACTGAAGTAGGAGTGGGAACAAGTCTGCTTTGGCCAACCAGTAATTTGTGCTTGAAGGGGATAAGCACCAAACTACTTTTTGGCCACAGTTGATTCATTTTCTGTAAATTCTAAAGGGAAGATGTTAATTTTTTTGCCTTTTTTTTTTTTTTTTCTCTTTCCTTGCAGGTTCAGTGCTTTCTGAAGCTTTTGCAGAATGCCATGTTCAGTCTGGTTTATCAAAGGCCGCTGGATTGCATCCCTCTCCCACGGGGCCCAGATGAAAGACAGGAGTCTGACAAACAGATTCAAGCTTTGTAATCATCAAATCCTAGAATGATTTGGGTTGGAAGAGACCTTAAAATCCATCTTGTCCTACCTCCTGCCATGGGCAGGGACACCTCCCACTATCCCAGGTTGCTCCAAGTCCTGTCCAACCTGACCTTGGACACTTGCAGGGATCCAGGGGCAGCCACAGCTTCTCTGGGCACCCTGTGCCAGGGCCTCCCCACCCTCACAGGGAAGAATTTCTTACTAATCTCGATCTCATCGGGTCCCTGCTCTGTCAGTGATGTATTTCTCCTTTATAACAACAGAGTACTAAATCTGCTGGAGTTTTTAAGCATATTTAAGTTGTGCATCATTGAATTCTGGAAGAACATGCAGAGATCTTCTCCATTTCCTGTTTGATTTACTGCTTCCATGAAGCTTTATCATGTCTCCAAACATTCAAATATCCTTCAGGAAGGGAATGCTGGTTGAGAGTCTGGAGGTCTCTGCAGGGGTTTTGCACGAGTTGTCTAGAAAAAGGACAAAGTTTCTCTAGTGAGAATTTGTGGCATGAAGGTCTGAGCAAGAGGAACTGCACTTTCCATTGCACCACTCACGTTTCAGCCCGGAGCTTTCACACATCTCATAAGCTGCTTCGAGCCTGTACAGTTTGCAAAGTGGGGGAAAAAAAAGGAATTGAAGAAGCAAAAATAAATATTAAAGCACGTAAGAATTAAATATCACCTATTCAAATAGCAATTATGCCGTTGAAAACAAGATCACCACACCTGTACAAGAAAAGACAACCAAGCCTAAAACATCTGTTTGGATCCACCTGCCAAGCACCTGTTCCGCTGTTTCAATGCCATTTGATTGCTGGAGATGTAGAGGCTCTTGTGAGGTAATGAGTGATTTTACATTATGCATGATTGAAAACAGGTGTTCTAATGCTGTACAATTCTATGCATGAATAATTCAGTTTGTTTAGAGCAAGATCTTTAAAAGAAATATGGTCTCTTTTTTTTTTATAAATATTAAGGTTATTCTCTGCAATGTATGGTAGCTGGTCTTTTCAGCAGGCTCACTGATGACCAGTTTTGTATAATTTTGTGGGTAGGAAATAACACCGTGAAAGGTAAAAAAAAAAGAAAATAATTATACCTAAAGCACATAAGCAATGAAATTGAAAGCTTTCTTTAGCAAGGAGGGGGAAAAAAACCTGTCAGTGTTCTAAGGGAGAAAGCCAGATGACTTTTGGCAAAGCCTGCTTCTCAACACTAACAAAACAGCCCAAGAGCTTAATTATAGAGAGGGGTGAATGTGCCTCAGGGATAAGTAAGTAGCTAGTCCATCTCCTGGTCCGAATTCCAGCTGAGTCTGAATAGGTTTAAGAATTTGGGTTGTTTTTTTCCCCCTCTCTTTTCCCTCATGATTATGAAAAGGTTTCTTGCACAGTTGTGTGCTTTGTGCTGATGGAAGATGCTGCAGACTCAGGTCTTTATCTGCAGACCAGTTTCTGTGCTGGGAACTGCAGTACAAACCAGCCCATGCTCCTCACCACGGAGAATTCAGCAGCTGCTTGGGATCCTCTCCCAGAGATGAAGAAGATGTGGAAGTCAAACTGGGAGATGCAGCAAAGCCTCTTCCCAAGGTAAGCAGTGCAGCTGGATGGCTTCAACCAGGAGAGTTTTGAGCTGGGATGAGAGGAGCTTGGGCAGCCAAAAGTTTTCCTGCCCCAATATGTGTCTGCTCCCTCCTTGCTCCCTCGGATGAGGATGTAATTTAGTTTAGCAACAAGGCTTGGAATAAGTGTCCGTCGTGGTGTTATGTTTTATTATGGGAATCTTCTGTGGTGGGCAGAGTGAAAGCTTGGCGAGGGTGAAGGGAGTGGAGAAAGTGAGAGTGAACAGAAGGTTTCGGATCTTCCAGATCTTCCTGCTCATTGCTGTTTATGTGACAATGAAGTGGAAAAAGAGTAAAAAAAAAAAAAAAGAAAATGAAATTATTGATTTGAAAGGAGGAATGAACAAAGGCGGAAGATGTCCCCTCTCTGGAAACATCCAAGGCCAGTTTGGACTGGTCTCTGAGCAACCTGGTCAAGTTGAAGAAGTCCCTGCTCGATACGTGGGAGTTGGAATAGATGACCTTTGAAAGTCTTTTTTAACCCAAACCATTCCACGATTCTAGGAAAGAAAAGAGCCTAAAAGCCATTATTGAAGCATATTGTGGTGCCCTGTGCTAATTGAAAAATGCAGCATGGTGCTAGAAGACCAATATTTTGGGCTCACTGGGTAAAGAGGGGGAAGTTCAAACTCTGAGGCCCACACTGCTCAGGAGACACCAGATCACGGTTCCTGCAGGCCCTAAAAGCAATGATTCCGTGGACAAACCTTGCTAAGCTGCAGGCATTTTGGGGTTTAGTTGAAGTGAATCGGTAATCTTTCAGTATTTGATATACAGTAAGTTGCAGGAGACTGTAAATTCGAGTTTATAATACCCTATCCATTCAGCTACTGACAAAGCATCTAAGGTAATCTGACCTGCTTCACAGACCATGAGAAAAATCCTCATGTAAAGTGTAAAAGATGAATTACAGAGAGGTAGAGGAATTTGTCTCAACTCAGATATTGGGTTAATTCCCACATCAGGCAAAAGACTGTTTCACCAGGCTGTACTCGAATAAAGTTGGGGAGGTTTAATAGATGCAGCCCTACAGGACAAGGAATAAACTCTGCTCCCTTGGAGCCCATGACCATGCCATCAGCAACAGGGGTAGGAATCTGAGTGAAGGGAATGAGGGAAGAGATCTTGGAGAGCAGACAAACAACAAGAACAAAATATTGTAGGGAAAAATTGGGGGTTTTATTTCTGAAATGTAAGCAAGAGGAATACATCCTGGTAGTTTGAGTTTTTGCAATCCAGAAAACATTTTCTTTTCTCTGGGAGTTATTCTCCCATGTAAAAATAAGAAAATAACTTAAATCTTATCATTATAATGTGCTGGATGTGGGGAGAGGGGGAAATGGAAAGGGGTAATGTGACGTCAGTTGGAGTTGAAGATGCCTGGACTCCTGAGGGTTTATCTGTGCTGGTGCAGATGATGGAAACTCACAGGTCCCACCGAGCAGCTGTGAGAAAGGCAGGATATTCCTGCTCCTTCCTGACTCCTTCCCACTAGTTTGTAAGGCATGATAGATACTGAAGGCTTCCTTCAGGTTGGTGGAGGAATTTCCCATGAGTCTACAACTTTCTTTTTTTCCTTCTATCCCAGTAAGAGTTGTTTTGTAAACCGCCTTAACTGATTGTTTTAAAATTAATGTTTGGGGGGGTATTTTCTTTTTTCTACTTTAAGTCCAGCACATGACTCTCCCAGAGACATACCTTCTCTTACCCCTGCAGTGCCTTCCTATCAGCAGTAAGAGAAGGTTCCAGTAGCTCCTCTACCACTTTTCTAACCATTTCCATTCCCTTTCTGGGTAGTAAAATGTCCCACTCATTCTTGAAGATGAGTCTTGCAAGGGCAAAGCCTGTCTTGGTCGTATTCTGTTGGATATTGACCTGTGGGCCACATCAGTGCAGACAGGAAAGAAAGGTTGGCTTTCTACCTTCATTCCTTTACTGCGTGGTGTCAGAAGGAAACAGAGTTTTCCAGAAACAAGTCCCAAAGATAATCTTCAGAGTTCCTCGTTAGCAAGGATACCTGTGTGGTCTAGGACTGCTAGGAGGTTTCCAGATGAGGCTGAAAGATGAATGTGGAGCTCATTGATATCTCTGTTGGGATGGAAATATTTAGTTTCTGAAACCTTTTGATGGACTCAGATGGAAGTTGTTCCATAAATCAAAAGTATGTATTTACCTTTTCCATATACACCTCCTGTGATTTATTAGGTATCTGTTCCTTGTCATCGTTGCCCTCCAAATTATTTGACTTCAGGAATTAATCAGGATATGATGAATCATGGAACCACAGAATGGTTTGAGTTAGAAGGGACTTCAAAGCCCATCTTATTCCACCCCCTGCCATGGGCAGGGATACTTCCACTATCCCAGGTTGGTCCAAGCCCCATCCAACCTGGACTTGGACACTTCCAGGGACTGGGCAGCCACAGCTTCTCTGGGCAACCTGTGCCAGGGCCTCCCCACCCTGACAGGGAAGAATTTCTTCCTAATCTCTAATCTAGATCTACTCTCCTTCAATTTAAGACCATTTCCCCTCATCCTATCACTACGTGCCCATGTAAAAAGTTACTCTCCAGCCTTCTCATAGGTCCCCTTTATGTACTGGACTGCTGCTATGATCCTACAGGGACTTTTCCATTGCTCCCTAGGAGATCCATTTCCCTGATATCCCCGTTGCTACAGCAGAGAGGACACAACAAAGTCCTTTCTCTAGGTACCAGAAGTCCCACTTCCTTTAAAAGTAGTTCACTCCTTCTCACTCACAGTTAAAATCCTGTTGAAACTGTCAGGAGTTGTTTCCACCTCTTTAATTCCGTTCTCAAACCAAACCCTTCACTTCTTTGTATGCAGAGGCTGCTGTGGCCTGGATCTCATCTTGTCTTCTAGTAACATCTTCCAGATTTGTTTTAAACTGATTAGACACTGCTGAGGAATCAGCTCCTCTCCCCCGGACAGTACAAAGCCAAGTGTTGACAGAGCTGGCTCCTGGCCACGGGCTCCGTGGTGACGCAGCACCGCAGCCTCTGACAGCCCCGATTTCGTTTGGGGCACTCTGGAACAGTCACACACGAATTAAAACGAAATAAATTACAGAGTGACAGAAGGCTGCAATTAAAAAAAGAAGTGTCAGCTTGACCAGAGAGTCTCTTTAATTAAAGGACTTATTCTGTACACTGGAGCAAGGAATCAGAAAGTTATTTCTGCCCTTCTAATGTGGCTGCATTTTCCCCTCTGAATTTTGATTTTGAGAAACAGAAAATTATCCTTTTTATTGGGCTATGGAGAGAAATTATGGGGAATGAGCTGAGTGACTTTAAAATTCTCTCAGTAGGAGTAGGAAAGGAGGGAAATACTGGTCCTTCCTTAACTAAATAGCTTCCAGTGCAGTTTAGACACAGGAACACTAATTTCTGGGTCCCATCTCAGCACAGGGATGCATTTAAGTCACTAGGATCATATGTATTTCTACCATCTAGGTTCTCCTCTGGATGGAAATCATCCTCCCTTTAAGTATGAGGAGGAAAAACAGAAGGTCACAGTAACAGCTACTCTTTCTGAGATTCATTTGTCCCTAAAGGTTAATAAAGCTCATCAAGAAATACATTGAAATGAAGCAAAGTTAGCTCTAGCATTTGAGTCTTCCCATCACAGTGTCCTAAGAGATGTCCTGTGGTTTGACACATAATTAATATGTTTATTTATCTTAGCTTGCATTTTTAACATCCATCACCATAATAGCCAAATATAAACATTTTTTCCCTGTTTTGCAAAGAGCCTATGGTCCATTTCATTGCAACAGTCACTTTCCCAGCTCCCACCAGTGACACAGAGTAGATGTCTGAAAAAAGCCCACCAAATCCCCAAAATTTTCTCACCACTCTTGCTGGAAGCTGGGTTATGTTTACAAACTTGTGGGAAATGTGCCTCTTTTGCCTCCTTTGAGTGTCATGGGAACACAAACCAAGGTCTGATCCAGTAGCACTGCTCGGTGCTGCCTGGTTCTTCTCAGGGGTCCCATAATCCACCCACGAGGTTGTTCCAGAGTGTGGCCTGAAGTTACACTCTGTTTGCCAACATCCAAGATCCCAAACACTTCCACAATTAACCTGGCTCGAGCATTAAAACCTGACAATTTTTCAGACAAACAGAGCTGATATTTTTGTTAATTGTTCATGTTAAAGCATTAAAATGTCCTCATTACTCTAAATTGCGTCATTTTAACTTATGGGATGCCTGAGGAATATTTGTTAGAATTATTGGCTTTATCTTATGCTGTTTGTAACTCACTTTTTATAGACTCGACTGGTCAGGTAATTTCCATAGTATTGTTTTTGGCTCCTTAACTGGATCCCATCCAATTTTGCAAAGTGCTTCTCCAGAGATAATGGAGGACATTCCAGCATCCTGTGAAATGTCAGCTGAATATCCAGTGTTAGATGTGTGGAGATAACCTGGGTAGAGCTGCCAGGTGCTGTAATTTCTTGCTTACACCTACCAAACATCCTGAAGTTACCAAGACAATTCTGCCAAAAGAAGGAAAGAAAATATAAAGGAAAAAATAAGGAGAGAAAAGAAAAAGTGTCCAAACACTGCAGTTTGATGCTTAAAATGTGGGGTTTCTATTCTACTTCTATTACCTTATAGGAAAAACAAGTGCGACACTATTATTTTATACCAAAGAATGGTAAGGTAGTTGATGTGAGTAACAAACTTCCATTGTGAAAAATATTAAATAATTTTCTGAAGAAATATATAAGTCCAATATTTAAAAAAAAGAAGGAAGAATACAAATGTAACTCTTGCCCAAGTCCAATCAGCTGAGAAAAGCATGATGATAAGATGGAGCAGAAGCATAAATCGAAATGACAAATAATGTTTTTTTAAAAAGTACTTTTATTCTATAAAACACTTTTATTATGAATCAATACATATTTTAAAGGGCCCACTGGAATAAGCAGGTCTCAGAGGTGTTTGATTTGGACTAAACCTTTTCTGGGGTTGGACTAAGAGATCTCTAGAGGTCCTTTCCAGCCATAACTATCCCGTGACTTTCACTTGAGGATATTTGCGAAGTTATTTCTGAATGTTCAGAGATTCCCCTGCTTTTCATTATCTCTTTTTTTTTTTTTTAAATTTTTAATGAGAGCTAGAACTGTGTGGATGATTTTCTGTGATAGATTCACACGGGAGGTATTCTGGAACTGGCCGAGGACACAGCATTTACAAGAAGGTCCTGACAAGCATCCAAAAGTCTTTGTGAAGCTTCCATCTTAGATGACCCCATGGAATGTGAGAAAGCTTTCTTTTAGGGGAATGGCATCTCCTGGCCAGGGTTATATATCCAGAAATTCTGCTGTGCTTAACCCATTCTTGAAATGCCCAGTGCAAATGAATTTAAGGGTGGAGGCAGGAATGACATGTTCGTGTTTTCTCAAGGAAGATGCCAGGAGAGCCCTCAAGCCCTTACTCTGATTTTGTTCTCTTCACAGAACTATCTGATAAATAGGGTTTCTGAGAAGGTCATTTGGATATTTGAGCCCCTCATCCCGGAAAAATCAAAAGAATTTGGGTTATCTTCCTCGCTGACTTAAAAATAGCTGCAGTTAACGGCATTTGGAAAGCCCATCGCTTTGAATACAATCTTCCACTTGTGAAGGGGCAAAGTTTATAATTTTGGGTGGAAACCATGTGAAAGTTAGCTGGTTCACCAGGGTTTTGTTTTGACTTTTTTTGGATTTGTTCAAAATCAAAAGTCAAAGTGAAACTCGGGGGATGTGAACCCGCTTGAATCCAAACCAAGAGAGCGATGTGCCAGATCTCCCATGAACCAAAAACCACTGGGTTCTCACAGTCCTCGTCCAAACAAAAATGCACAAATAGAAATCAAATATCCTCTCGTGCTCCTCACAGCTTTCACGGGAACAACACGGAATATTAAAAAGGTCTGCTCGGTTTTGCAGCAGCAACCACCAAAATATCCTGTGATCAGTCGATAGCTGGCAGTTAATATCCTGATCTATTCTCTTCCGTCAGGAACCCAGCCCTTTCCAGCCAACACTCGACGTTGGCATGCACAGCAGAACCCCTCAGCATCCCCCTCGGTTGTACAATTTCACAGGGAAGACTCTGTACAATTCACAGTCCTTTACATCCCTGTTCCGAGAGCCAAGGAGGGAGATGGATTTGCAATTATATGAAAACTGCAAGCAGCATGATCAGTAAAAAGAGAGGACGCTGAACTAGTCCATGGCAAGCTGGAGTACTGAGAAAATATTTAATGATATCTTTCCCTGTGTTTCACCTTGTTTGAGAACAAACTGTGGCTCCTAAACGAGAGAAGGAAAAAAAAAATAATAAAAATCAATGTTTTGCAGTACTGTCACTCATCTTGCACCAAACAGTTTCTAAAGACATTAAAAATAAAAAAGTGCTGGTCATGGAAGAACAGCAAAGGTTTCCTTTGTAACTAAGACACACTTGTTTGTAATAACATGTGTGCTTTTAAATGCTGCCAAGTTGCTGAGGCTATCTCTCCTGAATGCAATCTTTAAATATGTAAGTGTTAAAAAAACAAGGTAATGTTCAAGAAATGTTAAAGGAAAAAAAAGTTTGATCAGATGGTTAAAATCCAGTCAAACCAAAGACAACCTGTTTATGACCTTTCTATGCTAAAAGCTAAAAATGTCATTTTTTTCCCTACAAGATTAATTGCCATCACTTTGGGAGTAGTGAGCTGGACATTATTATATGATGTCAATTAATGATTAAAAAAAAGGTGGTTTGCAAATGTAGCGCCACAGTCCCTGGTGCATTACATCATTTCTGAAAGATCTTAACACGTGATAGGCAAAGAACTTTTTAACCTAAAAGTCTGAGTGCTACAACCTCGTTTTTGTTGTAACACCCTATGCACAACCTTTTGGTCTTGAAGTCAGTTGCAATAAAATGAAGAAGTCACAAAGAAAAGGAAAAATAACCTCTCAGAAGGAGAAGACACCCTCCCGTCCTCCTGCCTAAGCGTTAACGCCACGGAATGAGTCACTTTGCACGTTGGAAAACCTGGTGCTGATCTGAGTGTGTGCAGTGTTCTCAGCAGGATCCATCACCCAAACCTCCTGCTCCAGGGTTGGGTTGCTGTGATCCAGGTATTATGCCCTGGATAACCCAAAGCTCCTTGGAAGTGCCAAAGCTCCTTGGAAATGTCACCTGCTGAACAGAATGACCCTGCACTTGCCCAGGCCCTGCTCTCCCACATGTGGTGACAGTGATCATTCAGGGGCCTTATTGAATTCTCTGGAATATTTAAAGGGTTTTACCTGTATTTTACGTCTCCTCCTGTTTCACCCTTCCTTTGCAGCAAGTTTCATTTCTTTGTCAGTGCCATACCCAACCCGACCCATTTTCCTAAGAGCTCCTCTCCACTTTTAGCATCCAAACACTGCCGAGGCTCCTTTGTAAACGAACGGCACGCATTTAAAATACCTTTGTAATAATAAATACCACATGAACATATGTATCAAGCAAAGGATTTCAATTTTGATGACACTTGCTTCTCAAGAACAGACATTCTGGAAGAAAAAAACGTTGCCAGCCCCAAATTGATTGACATTTGTTTACTTAACTCTCTCTTCTTGAAAGTCTGCACACCTATTTCAACCTTGAACAGTTTCCAACTGTGGTATACTGGAACATTTTTTCATTTATTAAGTTCAGTGTTGCCAACCCAAACAAAGAGTAATCAGTGATGATCCAAGCAGACCAAGCTGTCTAGCACCATACAATGTATCTGCATGCTAATTTTCAAATTCCCTCACATTTCCAGAGAACTAATGGGATCATTTTCATTCTGTTACAGCAACTCAACAGTTACTGAATCACCATCTGTGTTTTCGTTAACCTGAATCAGATATAAATTCTGTTATTGCAAGGTAGAGCAGCTTGTTTAATGATTCTTAATCTTTTCTTTAATTAAATCATGCAGCCAACCTGAAAAATCTATCTTAATGCAAATTAGGAGCTTTTTTGGCATTCGCTTACAGTAATGCACTAATAAGGTTAATTTATGAAGGTTCTCTTCCAGTCTGTACAGATGATATTTGTTCGCTGCATATTTTTAGCATATTGTCCCTTTTTGTAATATTTTAAAAAATAATAATAAAAAAATGCTTATTCTCACCCGCACAAAAGAGGGAGGCTGTGATCTGCTTATTGTTTATTAGAAAGTTAGAGCACAGAAAATGAAAATCAGCCTCTCCCTTCTGTGAGGATCAGGCTATGCGGATGCAAAGGCACAATTCAGGAGCCTATTGAATTAAAGGGCCTTGGACGAGCACTTTCCTGCCTTTGGTTGCTGGAGATCAGGTCTCTGCTCTGATAATCATCTTGAAGATATCAGGGGAGATAGTTTCTCTAAAGCCCCTCTTTTACCTTTTTTTTTCTTTTTTTTTTCTCTTGTAGGTGTGAATGAGTAGTTTAAAGAGTAAATAATTCTTGTGAAATAAGCCTGAATACATTTCTCAGTTGCACAATTGCTTCAGCTCTGGGCTCTGATGATCTCAGTCAAGAAAATCTCTGTCTTTGTGAGCATTCCTCCCAACAAAATGACTTGAAGTCTGTTCAAGTTGCTGAGTAAAGAGTAAGCTTTTTTTTAATATTTTTTTTTTTAGGTTCTTTTTCAACACCCACTAGTAAATGGGGATGGAGACTGTGAATTTCGACACACGGTCTTTGCTATTTAATTAAAATCACAGAGGCTGGTTGGAAAGTTTTCAGCAAAGACGGTTTTTGCTTTGGGAGACTGCAGATTCCTGAAATCAGGCATTCTTTTCATAGAAATTTGCCTGCTTGGACTAACAATGATTATTCTATTCTATTTTATTTTATTTTATTTTATTTTATTTTATTTTATTTTTCGGTTCTAGGAAAGGACTCCTCATCTGAGCTAGAAGCTGTAAAAGTTCATTCCTCCTTGGCAAGAGGATTGCCCGAGCTCAGCAGCAGAGAGAGCAGGCTGGTGGAAAAGGAGAGACCCATCTCAGCCCCTCCCTTACCCCCACTCAGCCTTATCCCACCTTCCCCTTTTCCCTTTCCATCTTCCCAGTTGGACTCTCCCCATGCCTGACTCTATTAACCCTTTACAGAGCCCAAAACTGCAGGTTTTGCCCACGGATGAGGGAACTTAGGGAAGCTGTGAAACTCTTAATTAAAGCAAAAGGAACAGTTTTGGGATGGATGATTGAGGGGAACTTTCCTTCAAGTTCCCTGGAAAAAATATACCATGCTATCCATGCAATGATTCCTGGCTTGTTAAGGATTCTGGTGTGGCAGTTTGGCTCTGATTTTAGGAATTTTGCTTTGCCTACACTCACTCGGGGTTTTTGCACCCATGGAGTTCAGGAATGGGAGTTTTTCGTCTTCCTTTTCCCCCCCTCAGTCTGGAAAACTGTTTTCCAGACAACGATAGTCCTTGCAATGTAATATTAACACAGCAAGAATGACAAGTAATTGTTTTCCTCCCCATTTAATTGTACCTATGTGTTCTTAAGTCTATTACATGCTTCGCTTCATGCTTCACCCACTCTTAAAATATGCAGATAAATGAGTGTCAGCATACGACTATTTTAATACAAACCCGGGGTCTTGTACAACATCTTCTCTAAAAGCCAGCTACATAAAAATTAAAAAAAAAAAAAAAAAAAAAGCAGAAGCCTGAAAAGAGCAAAAACTTAAAAGAAAATTACTGATTCCAAATTTTGGACTCTTTCCTGGGAAAAAATAGAAATGGATCTTTTTTCTCTCCTTACTTCAGCAACACTTAAAAATATCTGATGCATTCCTTGGTTCCTTTACCACTGAGAGGAAATGAATATTTTTCAGTTTCATCCTAAAAAGCAATACTAGGTCAACCTTTGGTGCCTTTTTCTTGTCTGTTTTCTCTCAATTTTATTGTTTTCATTTGAATCATTTTCCCTGTACTTCTCAGAAGGGTGACCAATCTCTAGGGGACAAGGCAATACTTGACAGTGACATTGTTTTCCTTAAATTAAATGACAACATTTTCTCAGGTGTTAGAGCAACACTGCTCAAATAACTGAGTTATTAAACTACCTCCTAATGAAAGTTCTCCATAAGAAACCTCCAAAATCAGAAACTGAGCTACTGAATCATGAAGAGTTTTGCTGTAAGGCCTCCATGAGAAAAATAGGGATGAAGACTGTGCTAACCACTGGAGATTTGTCCACTACTCAGGAGGAAAGGGAAAGAACATGATCCCATTTGACACTAAAAGTCTTGCTGGGTTAATTACCACCTCACTAAGCAGAGAAATGAAGGCAGGGAGTGCATTCTCATGATGACATCCTCTACCCAGTAGCAAACTTTGCATTTTCTCAAGGCTGGAGACAATTTAGCCCTGACTAATCCAAGCAGGGATACACAGGCGCACCCTCCGGAGCAAAGCTCAAATTTTTTAGGATACGCAGGGCAAAAGATGGACTGCAGTAGGTCACTGTTCAAATTCTTACAGTGTGGCTTGGCCAGTGCTGAAATGGCACAGTTGGCCTGAAGTCACATCAAGGTCTCCTGGCATTTCAGTGTTTCCCCAATGGCTTTGTGCAGTAAAGTGTTAAGTTCTCCTGAGCATTTCATGTATTTAAGGCAGTAACTTTAAAATAAAAATTTGCAACCTTAGAGCAAAGCTGCTATTTTGAGAATTTTAAGCCATTATTGACTCCTGTCAGATCAGTTTCTAGACTTATTGACTCAAGAAGTAAATATAGACTGAGAGAAAGCGAGGTCAAGTCAATATTTATCTTGCAGATCAATACATTTTGATACTAACCAAAAATTAAGCTCAATACATGCATACATTATATGCAACAAGGTTAGGAGAGATCCATTCAGAAAATTTGTCAATTTGAAATTTCCCCACGGAACCCAACCTTTCATACCCAATTTCCATTAGAAAGTCTGTCCCTTTAAGGGTGGTTAAGTGACTGGAATCACAGTCCCACGTCATCCAGTTGGGTGAGTAACAGGAAAAGGAAAAGGGGAGAAAAACAATGTGAAAATATTGGAATTTGTTTATGGTATTGGGAAGAGGCAGGGAGTTATGGAGGCATAGGGGACTAAAGCAATATGGAATATGAAATATGTATTTTGTGCCTGTAAGGCCGAGTTGGATAGACCTTGGAGCAACCTTGTCTAGTGGAAGGTGTCCCTGCCCAAGGCAGAGGGTGACATGAGATGATCTTTAAGGTCCCTTCCAACTCATACCAGTCTGTGGTTCTTCCGTTTCCTTTTCCCTTTCCCTTTCCCTTCCCCTTCCCCTTCCCTTTGCCTTTTTTCCTTTTTTTCACAATTTTCCTTCTTTTTTATCCCTTTTTTCCTCTCTTTTTCCCCTTCTTTTTTTCTTTTTTTTTTTTACTAATTTTTTCTCCTTCAATTTTTTTCCTTACTTTTTCTTTTTTCCCTCCTTTTTTCCCCCCTTCCTTTTCTTTCCCCACTTCAGCTTCCAACCACAGCCCTGGATGCATTTGCACCCCGGATAACGGAGGTGACCTCACATTTACATGGCACCTCTCACCCCAAAGGATCTCCAGACACTTTGCAAATTTAACACAGGCTGCTCTCCACACTTGGAAATCCCTTCACCTCCTGCTGGAGCCCGGGCAGCTCCTGCTGAGAGAACCAGCACCTGCTTAGCACCACCCCACAACGCAGGGAATGGAGGGTTCCTCCTCCAGATAAAACCCCAGCAAGAATTTAAACAGCCTGAGTGTAATTACCCAGGTTGGAATTTGGCCAGAGCACTGCAGGTATGGTGGATACTTTCCCTGGAAAAGCTGGAAGTGCACGATCAGAAGGAAAGGGCATAAAAGTGAGTGAATGTTTCTTGCCTTTTTAAAAATTACAATTCTTGTGGCTCATCTGGAAAAAAAAATATGTTGTAAGAATAAAACCTGTGTGGTTATGCAAAAGCCTTCCTTAGAGATAATTTCAAAGAGAGTGAAGATGATAGCATGATATATTAATTGGTAAAATTTTATTTCATTTGAAATAAAGTGGTGAATCTCACCAAATTTAGCTCTGCAAATACAGCAAAGTATATTCCTCATCCAGCATAAAAAGGTGCCATTTGTTTGATATCAGTTTGATGAATTATTAATTTTATCACAGCTAAAATGACAGCTAATATTAGGACATTGAATTATTAATTTTCAAACGTGGCAATAAAAAAGCAGAACAAACACAAATTGAGACACATTTTAGGTGTGAGGTGACTTGCTTACATAATCTGTTTGAGAAAACAAAACCGCAGAGACAGAGATTTAAATCTTGCCAAGCAACTGCTTCTGCCTTCAAACCTCAGCTTTACTTTAGAAACAGTATTCCCTGACTAATGTGCATATTGGATATCACACACCTCCAGCCAAAAAAAGGGTCTCCATGTAGTTTTTCTGGCTGTGGATACAGTTTTTGGGCCAAGGAATAATAAGGGAATGTGTGTAATGTGGGTAGAACACTAATTTTTTTTTCTTTTCTTTAGGATGAACAGGTTGAAAAACATAAGAGAATATTATTTAGTTTATTCTTTTGCTCCTCTTTCCTGCTGGTTTTTTTCACCACTGCTTGTCATGTGGCACAGGGTAAATAAGCACTTCAGGGCTTGTTTCCTTAAAACTGTTTCTGTGAGGTTTCAGCCTTAAGAGCCAGCACAGGATTTATCTGGCTCCACCACTGCCCTACAGGCTAATACTGATTTTCCTGTCAAATGTCTCCTTTGCAAATATTCTTCCTTCCCCACTCTCCAAATGAAGATGGGAGCTTTGAAGTCTTTCTTATTCCATGGCAAAATAGCCAACAAAACATTTCGAAATGTCATACCTTTTTTCCTTTTTTGAGAAGCAGACACTGGTGCAATGCTGCCCCTGAACGTGAGCAAGGGTCTGAAAATGAGCACAATCCGCGTCCATCAGGGATGCTGACAAGGATAGGGGGATTTTTGAGGGCAGTATTCCCAGGCCAAAGAAGAGAAACAGCTGTCTGTCCCCCAAGCCTCATTGGGAATTAATCCAGCTCAAAGCTGGATTAACTTCTATTTAAAAAAAAAGGCCACAAACTTGTATTCCACTGCCACATATGGCGATTATTTAGACTACAAATATTAGGCAGGGCTAGCTGGTTGGGTACTAAAGAGAGACTGATTTAAATCACTTATTTTTATCCTGCTGACAAAACGGGGTGGGGGAGAAAAAGCATCTGTCACCCATCTGAGTTTGGAGAGAGGCCGTGCTGGAGCGAGGAGTGCGGGAGGGGCAGGAATGTCGCTGGAGTGTCCCGATGGAACACGGTGTGAGAGCCCAGCTGTGTCCAGGAGGGGCCTGCTCTAGACCCTGTGCTGGGCCATGAGCTGCTGGAAAAGGGATGAAAGATGAGCCAAGGTGGGAAAGGAAGGGATGCTGAGCACTGAAGGGAGTGATTTGTCCTCTGACCTCTTTGCCGGCGCCAGGCTGGTTATTGCTGTGTTTAAAGTGGGAGGTGAGGGCTCAGAGCTGGAGAACAGGTACTCTTTAAAATACAGCTTGCATGGGAGGGCCAAAATGCATGAAATTATCCTCTCTCCCACTGCACGAACCTGTTTATTGCTTAGATGAATTTTGTCTTACTGTGGGCTCATCATAGCAGGGACAAAAGCCTTTAAAGTCTTCAGATTTGCAGGTATGACTGTGACCTGTAGTGCAGGTGTGCTGGGAGTGAAAGGAAACATCTGCTGCAGATGTGTGAGCACTCACAGCAAAATCCCAAACACTGGCTGAAGCTTTTGCTGTAAATACAGACTGGGATCAAGAGGAGAAGGAAGTTCTTGATGCTTTCCCAAGGAATAGGTGTATTTGCCAACGTCCTTCTTGCAACGAGGTGGTAGAGATACAGCTCCTTTCTTAGATTCATTTTTGAAACCACCTTTTTTAGTTTGTTTTCTGTTTTGGTTTTTGTTTTGGTGTTTTGTTTACTTGTTTTCCATTTCAGTGGGGCATTCCATGGTCATGCATCTGCCACAGGAATAAAAGTGATCCATGGGTGTGTTTCATTCACTCTTGGTTTACGTGCTCATGTACAAAACAACCTTTTTTTTTTTAAACTTCCAATGCAAAACCAGTAGTTTGTAAAACCCCAGAATTCAGTTGGTCATATCAGAGTGAGTTTCAAGACCTGCCTGACTGTGCTCAGCCAAAACCTGAGGCATCTCCACTTTGGGTTTGTACACTCTGGCGGGTACTGTAATACCCAAATTACCAATACCTGCCATAAAGCTACTGCTTTCTCAACAAATCCCAAAATCTTTTTGAGGGTTCTCCTCTCCCTGAACTATCCTAATAGGAAGAGGCAAAAAGAATTAAAAAATAACCACTCTTGCCACCTTTTAAAGGTGATTCTTAGTGCGTGGGTTTGAATTTCTCTGGTTTCACACATTGCTGGTTATGTTGCCTATTATAAAGGATTCAGTAAGACACACTTTCTCCCAGTGGTATTTTATTTTGACACATCTCAAATGAAAATACAGCTCATTATTTTATACAGAATTCAAATGTGTTGTCACCTGGTTTTCATGCATTAAAAT
Organism: Atrichornis clamosus; assembly: GCA_013400975.1. Taxonomy (NCBI): domain Eukaryota; kingdom Metazoa; phylum Chordata; class Aves; order Passeriformes; family Menuridae; genus Atrichornis; species Atrichornis clamosus. The sequence continues at coordinate 354,307 of WBMZ01001161.1, forward strand.
GTGATTCATTTTATTTGCTGTAGGTATATGAAAAAGCAGAATGAGTCTGTAAAAAGCTTATTTAGTAATTTATTTATCTATTTTTTGGTCATCCAAAAATGGGGCAAATGTCAGGCTTTGTCTTCTTTTAAAATGTTTGTGTTTGCAATGCCAGTGCTCTCTAGTCTGGCCTTGTTGTATTTTTTATCTTCATGCTTTGGCTCTCAAGAGGCATATTTAAATTGTCATAAATGTAGTAAAACTTTTCAGGGGAAAACACTCAGAGACCTTGTTTATTTAAGTTTTTAAAATATTATTTATCATGCCCTGTAAAATATCCTGGATCAATCCTCTAGGGACAGGGCAGTCTTTTCAAATCAGTCGTAAGCTGAAACTTTGTAAAAGATGCAAATTGGGAGCTTGATTAAATGAAAAGTGGTGTTAAGTCTGTGTCTGGTGAAGTTTCTGTAGGCACAGCAGCAATTAATGTGGGGCCAGCTAAGCAAATCTGTTGTGAACACGTTTCATTTTATGCAATATATATACACATAAAGCATGAAATTTTGGCCCAGGTGGATGTGCCAGTCTGTTGAGATTACCTGATCCAGGAGATGTTTTAAATTATGGAAACCACAAGAGATCAATACTTCTCCAGACGTCTCTGGCACATTGAGTAGATTTTTTTCAAAATAATATGTTTCTTTTGCAAGGTTTCAAGAATATCCAATCCTTGTCTGATAAAGGAGTCCATCTAAGCTTGTGATTAACCAGAACCAACATTGGAGAGGTGGCCTCTGAGCCCCACACTCAAATTTCAGTCTTGGAACAGGGTGCAGAGGCTGGATTTAAAGTCTGAATTTTGTTTCCCTTGCAGTAGAGCGGAAGAGCTGGCAAGCTCAGGCACTACCAGTGCTTTGTGGAAGCCGACATATGAATTTGTTCTACAAATGTGCCAGGGACACACTGATCCAACAGTTTGATCACTTCCAGAAGACACAGAGCTGGATCTCTGAGCTGACTTCCAATTCTTTCTTATTACTATCCATTAAAAGAAGAATTCTGCATCGAGCAAGCCAGGTGATTAATACAGCACTGAGTGATACCCCTTGAAAATGCTCCTATCTTCAAATGTGTGAAATTAAAGAAATAAATAAGATAAAATATCCAAATCCTTCAAACGAAGAAGGTCACACTCTCCTTATGGGCTTTGGGACTTGAGGTTGACAATGGGTTTGGGGGGTTGTTGCTGGATTTTGGTGGGACAAAGTAACTGAGTTTTGGTTGCAGGAAAGAAGAGAAGGAATGTCTGTGGGAAGGATGGAAGGAACAAGAGGAAAGAGATAAGTGAGTACAATAACTTCATCTGAGAACAGCTAAGACAGAAAATCTCTTCACCATTACGGTGGGTAACCCCTGCAGATTTATTGCATAAAAGAACATTTTATCTCTTTTTGTCTTTTTTTATATTTAAAAAAAAAATCTTAATCCTTGTATTTCATAATACGATTCCTTTTCTACACTTCTATTAAAGACCACCAACTTTAAGGTCTGGTGTCTTAACTACTTTTATATTCCTGAATCTAAACTGCTGATAGCAGAACATGTTGTTGGAAAAGGAGGTCCCAAGGGAAAAAAACATAAAAAGGAAATATATCAATAAGTAAATATTAGTAACGATGTGGTGTGACATCATTTGTGCTTTATTTCTGAGTGGATCTGAGGAATTCTGTCTGCCACTACAAAAGGGAAAGGATACCAGAATGAACACCGCCAGAAGATATTACATTAAAAAGTTTCTCCTTCTCTGGGATGAATAAAGCAGAGTAAAATTACTACTACCAAAAAAAACAAAAAAGTGTTTATTTTAAGTAGTGTGTGAGAATGAAGGAAATCAGAGCTGCAGAGACAAAGAGGAATGGTATCATGTGTTCAGGCTGGGATGGTGCTTCACAGAGCAAGAGTCAGAGAGGAGGTGGATAATAAAAAATAGGGAGCTGCTGTATCCTGAGTCATTGACATTGGCCACATGGTGAATTTTTCCACAGTGCCACTCATTTACTGCCCTGTGAGGAACTGAATGAAAATTATCCTTTATACAGAAAGGGATAACACTGTTTTCCTCATTATTCTTCATCAGCCCCTTCATTTTCCTGGTAACTCTTCTCCAATTCCTTTCATACTTGAAGGTGATGGAGAAACAGGAGGCAGACCCTCTGGACCTGCTGGGTCCTGCTGCGTTCAGCAGCCCAAGGACTTTTAGATCCATTTTACATTTAATTAAAACCACATCAGTTTAGATGTTTCTTATTCATCCAGACTATACAGACAGTGCAAGGTAATGCCCAGCTGTAGGTACTGGCATTATTTCACTTATCATGGATTTGTCCTTACACTGAAATTGAAAACTCTGAACGTCATCTTTAACAAATGCCAGTACTTAAAGGAAGGAAAATCTGTTCTTTAGCTTCCATAGAATTGCAGAATAATTTGGATTGGAAGGGACTTTAAATCTCATCCCATTCCACCCCCTGCCAGGGACAGGGACACCTTCCATTAGATCAGATTGCTCCAAACCTCATCCAACCTGGCCTTGGACCCTTCCAGGGATGGGGCAGCCACAGCTTCTCTGGACACCCTGTGCCAGGGCCTCACCTCCCTCACAGGCAACAATTCCTTCCCAATATCCTGTCTCACCCTGCCGTCTGACAATTTGACTCTATTCACCTTGTCCCTTCACAACAGGTCATTGTCCAAAATCCTTCAAGTAGGCATGGACAAGGACTGACTGGAAGCTGTGCCATTGCTGGGAGCTCAGGGGACAAGGTAACCGTCTCCTTACCAGCCTGTCTCTCCAAAGACAAGGAAAAGTAACAGAAGTGGCAGAGGATGAACAAGTTTTTCTTTCATGTGAATTTGATCTTTCTTTTTTCCTTTTCTTTTTTTTTTTTTAATTATTTTTTTACTTTCTTTTGCAGTTGCAAATGTTTTGAGAATCCATCATCTTCCCAGGTTGATGGCAAGGCTCTCGTGACCCAGTTGTGAGTCACGGCTCCCAGCTGGGTGGCTCTGAAGAGAGGCAAGGAGCTCGGATGTGTCCCTGATTCCCCACCAGCACAGGCCAGGAACATCTGTCTGCTCCTTCCCTGCCTTCAGACGGTCCCAAGGAGGGGGCAGACAGGCAAGTAGGAATATGAAAGGCAAAGGATCAACCAGCCGTGTTATGTTGGCCAACTTAAATAATTCCTCTTGGCTGTGGAAACAGTCTTCCCATCCAAAGCCGGGTTTTTTTTTTTCCTTTCCTTTATATTTTTTTCCCAAACAGGAACAATTTATTTCCACTTTTGGGCAGGTTTCTTGGCCAAGGGCGAGCTCTCCCCGTCGCCTCTCACACGCCTCTTCCCAGTGCCCCACAAGTGACCTCAGAAAGTGCCTCAGGGACCCAACTTCAGTGAATAGCAAAATCAAAATATGCAAATTGGGCTTGGATTATCACATATATAATCATGCAGACATTTTTCCTGCACTATTGCCTGTGCCCAGCTTCCTGCCCTACTGCTCTGAGTGCCTCAGCACTGTCTATAGCTGTTGAGCTGAAGCACCCGAGGATGGCTCCTGAAGCAGGAAGAGAGTTCAATCTGCAGGATGGCTTTTCCAGCCACTTTCTTTCTCATTCCCCACAAGATAGTTGATATTCCTCCGGATTTCACTGTTATAATTTGGATGTGTCTACTTCAGAGCGAAGAGGAGATAAATGCCTCGTTCAGCCTCTTCAGTCCACTCTAGTTCTATTTTAGTTTGAGGAGCCTGTGCTACTTGGAGAGTGGGAGCAATTCCTGCCAATAACTCAATCTTTCTCTAAAGTTCGGCATCTCAGACTGAAAAAAAAAAAAAAGTGAAAAGTAAAGTTACACAATGCAGTGCAGGGAGCTGAGTCCTTTAGTCAGGTTTAGGTGAGAGAAAGTGCACATCCTGAATCCCACAATCCCACAATCCCGGAATGGTTTGGACTGGAAGGGACCCTAAAGACCATCATATTCCACTCCTCTGCCATGGGCAGGGACACCTTCCACTATCCCAGGTTGCTCCGAACCCTGTCCAACTTGGCCTTGGACACTTCCAGGGATGGGGCAGCCACAGCTTCTCTGGGCACCCTGTGCCAGGGCCTCCCCACCCTCACAACCAAGAATTCCTTCAAGGCAGAAGGGATGAAATTCACTTGGGCATTTTAATAAATGTCAGGAAATCCTACTCTCCTTAAGAGAAGCCTGAACTCTGTATAGGCAATGAGGAAAAGTATGGGATCCCCATGATGGATGTGAACACATTCATATCTGAAAACATATATTTTTATTCTGATATCAACTTCATTTTTATTTCTTTATTTTTAATGTTCTATGCAATATTTTGAGGTACATGCAACTAGTAAAAACCTGAACTCTATCATAAAAAAAAAAATTAAAAATTTCCATTTTAAATTTGTAAAGAAAAAACCTAATCTTTTTCAAGTAACTAATTTTAGCACAATTTTTTATATCATTTGGGTCATTTCTTTCATACAGTCTCAAGGAATGATCAACCCTCATGACAAGGCTTCTGTCTAATCCCATAGGAAAGGACTCCCTGAGCTATCCTGGTGTGAGTGAGGCAGGAGCATCCTGTGGCCTGTGGAGCAAGTGGAGAGGAAGTGTCATCCGCAATATCTGAACAATGAACAGAGCACCTTCCCACAAAGTCAATTATCCATTCACAGCAGCCATCTCACATGTTCAGGAGCCAGATGTAGGCATTGTGATATTGTGATATTGATCTAAAGGGAAGGGTTTGTTTATTTTTTAAAAATGTTGGCTTTTGGGGGATTAAATTGGATGTTTTCAATACAGCTGATAGAAGAGACCTCTATCCCCCAAAGCCCAAATGTTCCTGTTTGTTTCAAACTCAATATTTTTTTTCTGGACAAAGCATGAAATGACAAACTGACTGTGAATCTCAGAATATTTGATTTCAGGTAAAGTGTCGCGTCAGATATTTAAAAAAGCATACATGCATCAAAAATTACACGTCCACCAGGCTGGAGGGGTCTTGGAATAACCTGGTCAGGTGGAAGGTGTTCCTGCCCACGGCAGGGGCTGGAATCATAGAATGGTTTGAGTTGGAAGGGACCTTAAATCCCATCCCGTTCCACCCCCTGCCACATGCAGGGACACCTTCCACTATCCCAGGTTGCTCCAAGCCCTGTCCAACCTGGCCTTGGACACTTCCAGGTGTTCACTTAAATTAATCCTTTATAACTGTATCAGTCCCTGTGCTCATTCAGAGGCGTTTCTTATTTATCCAGTTGGACATACTAAATTACTTTTATCATAATGCTGAAGAAATAATTGTCTTACCTCTCTTAGGACATGCTGGAGGGTTTATTCTCCCCTTGCTATCTAAGTAGTTGTACTCATAAATCCTTGTGCATTGAGAACAGAATAGACTTTATATGCCTAGAAATTTCTTATGATTTCTAAGCTATTATCCCCAAATCCTAATTAACCATTATTAAAAATAATGTGTCCTTTTTAGAGTGTGAGATATAGCAACGTGATAAGATACGAAGTGAGAATCCCAAATATCACAGAGGGTAATTTTGCTGCTTTACTTTTCCTCATTTATTAGAGATTTCTAACATAATACTGCATTTTCATTCAAAGTGGCAAGATTCAATAGTATATATTTTGCCAACTGCCAAACCAGAGCCATTGGATTTAGTTTTCTAATAATCAAACAGCCGTATAACGTGCCTGTACATGTCAGAAACTGAAGAAAGCAAATTTATACAGAACAACGTGTATTTTGTGGATAGTGATAACCCACCCAAATCTAATTTAATCAAATATTTAAAGAGGTAATAATTAATTTTTAAAGAATTGAAGTGAACCGTAACTAGGAAGAAATGTTATTGTTTATTTTTAATGCCAGAACACTATTCCTGATGCGTTTTTAATATTTCATTAAGGCAGTAACTTTCATACTGTATTTTTTCGAGTTTTTATATCTCAATGATACTTTTTTCCTTGAACAAAGGTGAAATATTGTAGGCATACTGAAGGATTGAACTGATGCATTCTTTGAGGATCTTTTATCATAACTAATTAAACACAACCAGAAGAATTTTTAAACAAGCTAAGACACAACACCTGGTTGGGAGCCAGGCAAGGTCTTCTTTTTTTAGCTTGTGGCTGTGTCCTTCCCATCAGATATTACTTTCTATCCTCTCTTTTCAGCTATTATTCATAATTCTTACTTTTTAGGACAGGTATTTGCAAGAAAGGTTTTTAAACCCACCACTCCCTGTGACTTCCAAAGCTCTGAGCTGCTCTGTCTTGGTCTTTTGTTTTTTTGATGAAGTGTCTCTCACATTTTGAGCCTTTTATACTCAAAACTGTGGAAGGCTGTTTATTGCACTCTGGCTCCAGCCCTAGTTAAAGGTGTGAACTACCAAAGTGGAAGGGGGCACATGCACATTAACACTGCTGTGGAAAACATCTCCTGACAGATGGATGCATGTTAAATGGATGTTTGAAGAAAGGTGTTTGCAATAAAAATCTTGAGCATGGCATCAGAGGAAGACCACACACAATTTTCCAGCTTTATGTCTGTAATATATAAGGGTCAAGCTTGTTACAGTCCCCGCGCTTTTTCCTGTCACAGACTTTGCTCAGCTGCTCTCGACAGCTTTGATAAGAACGTGAAGTAGCAAAGTTCAAATGCCATGTATAAACAGTTATATTTGAATTCATACATACACATTTGTATTTGATATTCCATAGTAATATCTCCAAAGAAAGGCAGCGGAGCTGGAGAAGGGGCTGGAGCACCAGGAGCAGCTGAGAGAGCTGGGAAAGGGGCTCAGCCTGGAGCAAAGGAGGCTCGGGGGGGCCCTTCTGGCTCTGCACAAGTCCCTGACAGGAGAGTGTAGGTGGGGGTTGGTCTCTTCTCCTCAGTATCAAGCAATAGGACAAGAGGAAATGAAATGACCTCNGACCTCAAATTGCATCAGGGAATGTTTAGTTTGGATAGTAGGGGAAATTTCTTCACTGAAAGGGTTGTCCAGCCCCAGCACAGCTACCCCGGGCAGTGGTGGAGTCCCCATCCCTGGAGGGACCTAAAATATGTGTGGATGTGACAGTGAGGGACATGGCCTTGTGGAGGACTTGATGACCTTAAGGGTCTTTACAACCTAACTGATTCAATGAAATATTAATATTTTTGCTTTTTTTTCCAAAAGACAGAGATTTCCAAGGATCTGTTCAGTAGTCTGAGGGTCTGAGAAACTGTGGTATAAATTGTCAGTTCATTCAGGGAAAAGGTGACAAAATGGTCTGAGGACAAATTGAGTTTCTCCAGTTTCAGTTACCAGTTCTCGATCTGGGGAGGATAAAGGAGATTCCCTTTACATCATCCAATTACTGAACAGGGAATTTGATGTTCAGATCTTCCCTTGCTTGTGGAAATATGTCTGAACAACTCTAAGAGCTGCAGTGTTGAAGTCCTGGCTGAGAATATATATTCAGGATTAGGTACAGTCAGCTTCAATGGGAACAGTCATCTGGGATTTCTTAGATGTTCTTTGGGTTAGAACCTTGGTTATAAAAATCCTTTTTTTTTTTTTCTTTTTTTTTCCCCAAGGTATTGTTGTCAAATGCTTGGTACCTGAAGATTTTTCTTCCCCATTATTGAACTTTTCCTAACCTGATGTGCAAGGGACTTGGCTGGGAGCATGGTAGGGAAAAGAAGCTTAAGGCAAGAAGATCCCTCCTTATTTGACACTGCGTTGATGGAGCTCTTCGCTGATCCCTGAATAGAAAATAAGACTTTCCAAGCAGAGCACTGTATTGTCTATATTTTTTGCTCTTTTCCCAAAATATTTTTCCCAAACATTTCCTTCCTACACAAGGAAATTTTGCACCCTCTGCTTTAGCGAATTGGTTTATTTTTTTCTTTATGTATGGAGTCCTTTTTTTAACTGAGTTCATAACTCCAGTTTCTATTTGTTTCTCTGCATTTTCAAATATCTAGTCCAGTAATCCTTTCACCTGAAATTACCAAGAAAAAAAAACCGAAACACGTGAATAACAGCTATGTACAGTTTACAACTCGTAGATTTGAATTTGTTTACGTAAATTTGAAAATATGCAGGGATATGGGAGAAGCCTGTGGGCAGGGAACACACCACAGGAGTCAGTTAATTTGAGTGCTCTAAGTTTGCTCAACTTTATGGAGACCTCCTAACAAGTGGTTCTTGTGCTATGACAATGGATGGTTTACAGTCTCTTAAAACATCCTGGCTTGATGGAAAAGAGGTGAAATTCTTCCTTCAAAACTTTTGACTTGGAAAAGACCATTTGAAGCCACACAACTGGAATAAGAACGTTCACACCCACTGTACCAATGGTTCAAAAATCCTGTCTTCTCCCTCAGGCCCAGCTCCAGCAAGCACTTACACACATGCTTAACTTTATGCACACGAGTAATCCCATTGATTTAATGGGATTATTCCCATATGTGTAGTTACACACACAGAAGTGTTTGCAGGATTGGGGTCTATTTCTCTCGCAGTGATTTGAAACCTATGGAAGCAAATGCTGTATGCATGTTAGGTACTGGTTAAAGGGCAAACATTGAAACTGAATTTTTCTGCTGAAATCAACAGGGCTGTGCCAGTTTGTCCTGGCTGAGAAACTCTCCTTTTCTGTGTATAGTTTGCACTCTCTACATGCAACACTTTTGTGGCTATCACAGCATAAAAAGGGGAATGGAAAGATAATTAGGAGCTAAAATATCAAGAGAAGAAATTCTGCATGTCTGGAGGTTGCTGTATTCCAAATCTTGATTTAAAACTTGAATTTCATTTAGAAAATATTCGGCTTTGTACAAAGTATTCTCCTTTATAATGAAATAACTTGTAACTCTTTCAGCTCTGAAAAATAGGTTCACTTTTAAATGTCTAAGTATTGAATTCTATATGGACACAGATGTACAGAAAAAAAGTATTTCTAAGGAAAACTGTGCATAAATCTGGATGCTCACATGCAGGCAAACTTGCATGTACAGGATGAGCATTACAAAAAAAAACCTCTCCAACCAACTTTGTTAAAAACAACATGACTTACCCTTGCCTCTGACTTAGAGAGTTTACTTTTAATTTGAAATTCTGCAGCCAAGATATTATTTAAAAATTTAAGGCAAGTAACCATCTGCCATAAATGATAGAAATGGAATATAAATAAAATAGTGCTTGTAGTATTCCGATGGAAATCACATGCCAAACACATCCACAGCCTAGGCAGCAGGAATACTTTCAGATGTCAGGAACAAAAGCAGAGAAAGGAGTTGGTTTGGCCAGGACATGTTTTGCTGTGCATGGTGTATCTTGTTGGCTGTCCTGAAAAACAACATTATTAAGCAATTTGGGCTGGAGCATCATTGTACCCCATGAAGAATTTAAGGAAGACCTTGACTTGAGCGTGTTGCAAGAGGAGTCCTGCTGTGCCGTTTGGTATAAAACAATAATCAGTCTTCTGCCACTGGCACACTGGAACACCTAATGGGATATGTCGGGCATCAGTGTTCAAGGTTTTATACAAGGTAACAGCTGCTTTGGTCAGGCAGTTAATTAAATGTGTTAATTTTCCATACAACCAGCAGTAGTGACAACAGATCCGAGTGGGATTTTATGACATTTCAGGGTTCCCTTATGTGATCACAGCGATGGATCGCACCCACATCATCCTTCACATCCCTGCACGGAGTGATGCTGCCTTTCCCCTTTGGATATGGGGAAATTTGGAAATTCCATCTTTGACTCCATGAATATTAGAGCAATGGTAATGCTTTGGTACTGCTTACTGCATATTGCCAGTTGTCCCAACTCCAGTCTTGAAAAGCTGTTTGGGAGTATTCCCACACTGATATTGGTTTAGTCAGAGATGCAGCAACTCATTTACAAGGAAAAAGTGCTTTTTATATTCTCCCTCCTATCTTACATTCCTTATTAGAAATGTTTAATGAGCAGATACGTAGACTGGAAATAAAGCAGTGTGATATTTTTTAATAGATAGTGTGTTCTTCAGATGTAGAATTACAGAAAATTATCTCCTTGTTCTTGATAGTTTGGCTTGTGCAACATTGCAGGATGACAGATTCAACCTTTTCTGTACATTATTGCTTTCATAACATAATAATAACTCAAAAGCATCAAGAAAGAGAAGGTAAACGGGGACAATTCGTGAAAAGGACTAGGAGAACATATTTAGAAGTAATGGTCTGACAAATATGCAGACTGAATAATATAAATGAACTGAACAAGTTTCCTCCCCACCAACTGGATAATACAGTGTGAAGGAAAGTGGAAGAAATGTAAAATGCCAAGTAAAGCATGTGAGGACTGACCAAAAATGAGTCACACTCCCACGCTTTTGGCTCACAATTCGAAATATTTGTTTTTAGTTGATTGGGTAGCCACTAAAAGTATGTGGTAAGCTTTGTTTGGATTTGATCTGTCACTTATTTTTGATGGGTGACAATGATTTTATGACATATGCCACACTGTGTCACATCACTCAAAACACATCAAGTCACGCTCCATCCCATCACTTCTGGAGGCATAAATGCCTCTCAATGTGACGCGACGTGACGAGATAGAACGCAACCCAAAGGCTAGAAAAATAGAGGGAAACTTCTGGAGGTGTGACATGGGTCCCTGAAATTACTTTGTAATGAGTCCTAGGAAGACCCCAGGAGCTAAGTTTGCACAATGGGAGAGTTGACTGACTTTTGTCCTGGTGAGGAAGGGCTCTGAGTTACTGGGTGTAGAGAGGCAGTGAGTAGTTACTCTGATCAGGGTAGGAGTCTGTTGTTAGGCTTGGTGATAGAAGTGAGTTCTTCAGGAAAAGCTTGCTGGAAAGATGAGTCTTATGCCTGAAGTGTGACAAGACTGGAACTGTCTCTGACCTGAAAGGCTGCATGTCTTTAAGTGTTTTAGAGCTTTTAAAATTTCTGCAACCTCAGGGGATGTCCTAAGCATAAACATTACTTTGAGTCAGGATTTAACCGGATGTGGTTTTCTTACATATTTCAAATAAAGATGGCTGCAATCTTTACGAGTTCTGCTCTTGTTTTCTGACAATTATCTCCTTTCCTGTGTTTTGACAATCAGGAGTAGAGTGTTTGTGTTGTATATGGGGCCTTATCTGTCACTGACTGCAGCAAAGCAATGCCCATGTGCACACACAAAGGACCTTCAGCTGCATCAACAGCAGGACATTTCCATTTAAACACAGCTCTTAATCACAAAATGTGAGGTTCCCTCAACGTTTGAAGATTTCACTGGAATATCCCAAATTTCTTAGCTGGCAAGATTGCACCAGAGATGTTTTTCAGGTAGGTGAAATTCCTTTAGTCATGTGCATTACCAAATATCATATGCTTGTAAATGTTACCCTCTTTCTAAGAAACACTCGGCTCATCAGTCTCATTAATCATTAGGTTTTTTAAATTTTGTGACTGGTGGAGTCTCTGAACAGTTTATCTCAGAGCTCTGCAGATTGGAAAAATCAGGGATGGAAGCCCCATCCCTGGAAGTGTCCAAGGCCAGGTTGGACGAGGTTTGGATCAACCTGGTCTAGTGGAAGGTGTCCCTGCCCATGGCAGGGGGTGACATGAGATGGTCTTTAGGGTCCTGTCCAGCCCAAACTATTCTGGGATTCTCTGATTCTCTGAGTACCAGAACTGAAATCCTTCCTTCTCTGTGTGACTGATGTCACCATCTCCCATTTCCTCCAGCATGACACTCTTAGGTTACTGAGTACTGACACAATGTCCAAGAGACTGCTTGTGGCCCTGGTCAAACAGAACGATGGACTTAACTTTCTGAACTTATGCACAACCCTCTTTTCATAATTTACTGTTAATGAACTTCTTGTATATCCTTTACTATTCTTCAAGTCTGATTCTCCCTGTTAATTTTCTTGGAAGTCATCCCTGATGTCTGGAGTTTTCATTACGCTCTAGGGCAGATAAGAACTGAGCTGAGCAACACCCATCCCCCTTTCCTTGGTGACATTTTCCCATCAGAAAAAAAAAAAACCAAACCCTACTGTTCTCTACCTTTCTTTTCAAAATGTTGTTAAGTAATTTACAGACGGAATAACTTGAGATTCTTCCACCTTTCCTGCATACACTGACGAGAAACTCGTGTACATTCTCACTTTATTACCACACCTGTTAGAAATCACTGCTGCAACTTAGGTGTGAAAAAATGTGGCTGTCCTATACCCAGGAAGAAATCCATCCCAGCCTCGGTGTAAGTGCATCACCACTGCTATAAAACAGACACAACTTCTTTGGTGACATTCACTGTTACTGTACGTTGACAAGTTCCCATTTAATTTACTACATATGGTTCCACGTCTCCATAGCTACTCTCGTGAATTCATTATTCATTAAATAAGTGATGAATTTACTTAAATATTGCGGCCACATGGCCGACACAAATGCATTCTAATATTATTAACACGTTGCCAACTTGCAACTCTTCGGAGTCTGAGTAAATGTTTTGACAAGAAGAGGCAGCAAGAACAAATAAGTAGTAGCAGCCTAGATGAAGTTCAGCCATAGTTCTAACAGCTTTAAAGTCTTAACAGTGTTTTCACTGGGGCAGTACCAGATAAATTGCTCTTATGTGTGCATACAAGAGACTAAAATTCCTTTGAAAGTTTATAATTTCTCATGGGAAAACACAACATAAAAGTTACTTTTACTCATAGAAAAACAACACCATATTTTCCTGTCAACCTTTGCTGTTGGGAATTTCAAACTTTTTGCATTTTTTCCCTGTGATTCTTTGTTGACCCGAGGGACAGGCGTTTACAACATAATTTACTTTCAGCGTGTCTCTGTAAATCATTGTAATACTATCTATGGCTAGTGGAAAAAAAAAAAAAGCAGCACTCTCCAGTTGGACTGACAAACCACTTTTCCAAGACTTCAGCAGCAAAGCAAAACCCCCCATTTCAGCAGGGCAGCACTGACACGGAGAGATACACAAAAGAAATGTATTTTATGAGGGCTTTATGTGAATTTTTGTATTTGGAAGTTGTAATATTTATTGGGAAATATCTATAGAGCTGTGTTTACTTTCAGCAAAATATTCAGAACGTGTGGAGTATAAAATGTGTCTTGGTGGAAGAATTCTGGCACGAAAAGAAAACTACTGATATTTCATTTTTGGACATGACAGTATATTTTTTTCTAGCTGTACTTAAGGCCTGTTGTTGTCACTGTTGTTGTACAGGCTTAACAGTGTTGTCTGAGGTGAGGTGCTTTAAGCACAGCCTGCCATAAAAAAGCTGGAAACCTGTAGAGCCTTTCAGCCTCACTTTTTGAGACTGCTGCTAATATCAAGGCTCATTCAGTTTTACATTAGAACTTGATGACTTGCACATTGGTTGAACCTTCACCTTTTACAACCTTAATGGGGATTTATTAGCTATTTCACAGTGTGTAAATTTGAATCTAGGTCAGATGAGGAAGAAAAATAGGGCAAATCTGGGCCTTAAGTATAACCTGCATATAATATATCAGGATTAAAAAAAAGGTGCAAAATTAAACAGATGATTAAAAGTGTCTAGAGCAGAGAGAGTTTGAAAAAAGAGCTTGATAAATTAGAAGTGTATGTAGGTTTTTTTTTTTTCTGAGTTCAAACTCAGGTGACTGGTGAAAGTCTGGTTTCCACACAAATTCAGCAGATTAAGGAGTTAAAATAGCTTGTTAACCTGCTTCTGCTAACTGCTGCAGGAGGAAATGTAACACAGGTGTGTTTGATATTCACAAGATTAAAGCTTTTGTCTACCATCAAATGTTCACCACATTAACGTCGTTTTAATGAGGTATTGGGAGATAATGAATGTGAGTCTCTAATTCACTGCAGAAGAGACAGCCTGCCCCTGCTTTGACCCCGCTGCAGCCAGGTATCCAAACCAAGAGATTAGTCACACTTAGAGCAAAAGATGTGTGCAGAATGGAATAGCCACTACCTGCTGCTGTCCTGCTCTGCTAAAAATGCATCTGGTTCAGGTGCCTCAACTGATCTGAAATCTGACAGCAGATATTCCCCACGGGATGGTACCCATCCCTTCCCAACTCCTTCAGGAAGACTCTCTGGAGGGAAAAAGCACAGCTGGTGTGAGAAGGAAGGATTTTTACAGTGGGTGTGCATGAGGTAGGTAAAAATGGGTTCAAATTAATACTATTAACGTTATTAATGTTGTCCTTCATTCTGGTACTTAGTGATGTTCAGAAAGTCAAAAGCTGGAGTGAATAAAGGTTGGAAAGGTCTTTGTGGTTCATCCAGTTCTGCACTCCCTGCTCGATGGATCCACCCCCCCTGCCCAGATAAGGTATGCTGCCTCTCTGCTTATTCTTAATAGAATAAGCTCCAAATAAAAATAAAATAAAGATCCTGAAAGGTTCTCCAAACCAGATTTATTTTGGCATGCATATGCAGGAAACTATGTACTGTAGCAAGTTTTAAATACTGTATTTGGACACTAATTCTCAACTGCCGTCATCAGTTTGCTGACAGCCATCTGCTTGGACCCTGCTCCTTCCTCCCGTTCAGCACCGTTAAAGTAAAATATTGACAGAAACAACTTCTGCAGCAAAAGTGGAAAAGTTAATAGCATAACTGAAGTCACACAGGATTTTTCTCTAATGTTCTGGAGCTCTCCTACAATTTCGTTTTACTCATGGCTTAATTTAGAAGTGTCCCACCCGGCTTAAAAATAGGCCGTTGTGTAGCCAGCTATCTTTGGATGGCACAGGTTCCTGAGGAGAGATCTATAGCTGGAAGTGCCTCCTGTACAGTTCATGTGACTTCATACTAATGAGTAACGCACATGCTCCCGGAGGAGCTGACACACCGGGCGGGATGTTGTCAGTCAGAGCTGGGAAAAGGAGCCATCACAGTAAGGTTGTCACTGCCGCTGCCAAAACCTGCCACAACATGAGCAGCAGATTGATAGAATTCAAATTTACCTGCAGAAACGTTTTGAGCAGTGATGTAGGGAACCTATGCAATTCATTACATCATTGCATGCTGCTGGCTCAGAGCTCTTGGGGGTGCCTGGACACTTCCAGAATGATCCTCAGCCTTCTTGGACAGAGATCTTTTTGTTCTGTACGTGTCCTGTGATGTTCCCCACCTTAATGAGTCTGAGATGCTCCAGTTCAGCACAGAGCAAGCTCTACCTTCAGCTCTTTGTGTGAAATGTCATTAAAGCTCTTGCACAGGTCATAGGGCAATGCACAATAAAAGACTTTCCACTAATTATTTCAAAAAGAAAAGTGAACGTGAGCTCATGTACACACATACAGATATACATTCACATCAATAATTTATTTGTCATACCTATTTATAATACATGAATCTTTTATGTTTTATGGTGATACCATTGCAGTTTTCAGATTTACATCTCTTATTAAATTCCCCACACAACAAAACACAATACTACGGAAATATATAGCGCTACAAACTGATTCAAGATTTCTAATCCAAGTGGTCTCACTGTCTGCAATATTCCTTTCTAAATTGTGCCATTACACACCACAAATCCACTTGCAATGAAAGGTAATTTTTTTTTAAATTCTCCTATAGAGTTGTGGGAGAAAAAAAGAAAGAATCTCTCTCCTAAACAACAGTTTCCAAGCTGAACTCACTAAGACACACAACCAAGTCTGTGCTTCTGCAGATACAGACCCATCAGCCCTGTGAGAAGATGAGTATGTTTACTATGTTGAAGAGATCAGCAGCAGATTTAGTGGAGAAAGTAAAGCCTTTGGGCAGATGAGAAAAAGTCTAAAAAATCCAGTTTCCAAGCAGGAAATTTGACTAGTGGTGCAGAGAGCATGGCACAAGCTAAAAACTGTTTGTGTGCAAAGACAATGCCTCAGTGTCAAAACCAACACATGAAAATAGGAACATTACATATTTTTGAAAAATATTTTCTATCTTTGACCTGTTTATTCCTTTTTTTTTTTTTCCCATAGAGCAAATATAAATCAATCTGTTCCACCACCCTGAGGGAGTGCATTTACTCCCACTTCTTGCCTGGTACACAGCCCTCAGGTCGGTGTGTGGGTGAGGGAGGTGAGCCCCGAGCACTCTCCATGCTGGGCAGAGTGGGGAGCAGCTTCCTCTCCACTCCTGTTCACTTCTGTCTTCCCTGTTCACAATTTCCTCCTTCACTTCAGGAAAACCTCTCCAAAACTTGTTTTAAATCCCCCACCACAGTCCTTCAAGTGGCCAAAAACTCCAACTCCCTTTACAGACCGTGCAGCTCTGTCTGTGCCCACCTTTCAAGTGCTGGAACACATAGAGCGCAGCCCCCACCCTGCACTACCTGAAGCCCAAAAGCAATCCTTTTTTAACTTAAAATAGTTTTTAGATTGAAAGGTGAGGGTTCGCTGAGAAAACAGATATTGTTTTAAACACATGTGTGGTAAGAATGTCTTACCAGCCTCCCCACTCTACCTTGAAGCTTCTCTCTTATGGTCTGTACTGAAGCTGCTGATGCATCCTCAGAAAGCCACAGGCAGAAACCACACAAAGAGATTAAAGATGTGATAGGGAGAGGCAGGAGGAAACGCTCCTGCTCATTTTCTTGTGCGTGTTCTTCTGAAGGTACAGCCAGCAGGACCCCCTGCACAGGTCCATGAGCTTCCAGAACGACTTTTAGAAGTTTCTGTCTGTTTTCCAAAGGAGAAAACCCCAGCAAACACAAAGCATGGAAAATTACTCAACAAAATCAAGCATGACAGAAAAACTATGCAAAGACATTGCTGCGGCTTTACTCAGCCATTTTTTCCTACTCTTCATCTACAGGGGAGAAGTAAAAGAGGTTAAAGAAGGAACTCTCTAGCTGCCGTTCTCACTCGCTCTGTCTGCTCCGTGCTGTGCAGCTCCTTGTGACTGTGCAGCCAGCAGGTGACTTTTTCCAAAGTTCAGCCATTTAGAACATTTAGACATTTTAGAGCCATCTAGAATATTGAGATATTTTAGAGGTCGCAGCGATTTCTGAGACACTTTGGACTGAGGATGGCATTTGTTGGTTTGAAAGAAACAATTTATTTTAATTTGCAAAGAAATGTATAACCAGGGCTCTAGTGATCAAAATCCGTGAGTGATGAATGACACATTGCAAATTATTTTACTTTTGCAGCATCCTTAATGCAAATGACTGTAGGGTTCCCTAATACTTGACATAGGAATGTATTTAATAAAGTGTTAGCTGCCCACAAACGAGCATTATTATAGCACACAAACACACTATTAAAGTGTTTATAGCAAACGAACAAGCTTGCAAAATTGGGTTAGAAACCTGATTTAAGTCCTGCAGATAAATAACAAAATGGAGAGATAAAATATCAAGTGATCAGACAGAAGTGTTCAAGGCCATGTTGCATGGGGCTTGGAGCCACCTGACCTAGTGGAAGGTGTTGGAATGAAGATGCTCTTTAAGGTCCCTCAGAAACCAAACCATTCTCTGGGTCTGTGATTCTATCAGATATTTGGGATAATAAAAGACAAAATTCTGTTGAGCGTCTTACACACAAGTCAGAATATGAAAAATCTTGTTGCCTGCTGTGGCGTGGTGATATCAGATGGATTTGGACACGCTGGTGTCCATCAGAGCTGCTCCTGAGAGGCGAAAGGCTTCACTCAATGTCCGGCTGCAACCAACGCCTGCTGGGGGGAGCCCTCGCTGTAAAACACTGGCCACGAGTCCCATCCTAGAAGCTGGAAAAGAAGAGGAAAATGGCTAAAGGTCTTTTTTCTATATATAATTCCCACAGAAGAGGAGCACTATAATACAAACTGCTGCTTGGCTTGGCATCTCTGCTGCCAGCATTTGTGTCAGCTGAGTCTTCAGAGCTGACAACAGACGTCACTGGAGAACCTACGAGATTTCCACGGGCAAAGTGTCACAGAGGAGAACAGCTCTTTTCCCAGCAAAACCCATCCCTCTCCCTGACTAGCATATGTGATAAATTCTCTGCGTAGCCTTATCTAATTGTGAGGTCACACCTTTCTCTAATGAGTTTCCTGAAAGTTTACAGCAAGTTTCCTCAGTGACAAGGTAGGGTTTCATTGATCTCCAGCCGGGGCTGTCATTATCAGAGGATGGGGTTCCAATTTCTGATTAATGAAAATTATAATTATGTACAGATAATGGGGAGGGAGAGGGAAAGAGAGAGAGATGTTTCTATGTTACTTTAAACAAAGAAGAGTTAAGGCCTTATCTTAACTATGCATTGGCACTGCAATGCGAAATGGTCATGCAAAATTAATTTTTAATGTGTTCAATTTATATTAAAAATTTCTGCAAGTGTGTGAATTTTTTTTCTAAGGCTGGAGTGCTACTTCATTTACAATATTCCCTGAAGGTGTTTTTTTTTTTAAAGAGACTCTTAAACTGAAGCCATTTTAAGGGTTTTATGAGACATTATGTGAGCTTTCATATGCAAGTTAGTCGTTAAGTACCAGATATTATATTCTGTAATATGCTTAAGTGATATTAGAGGCTGTATATAGCCTGCAGTAATGGCTATTGCTGCTTTTTTAATTTATCAAGAAAATGTTGCTTAAATAAGGAGCAAATCAGTGCTTGGGTGTTAGAAAATATAAATGTAAAGGAAGTAACAATATTGTTGTGACATACTTTGTACCCTCAGCTTCACTGGGGAGTAAAATCAGGCTTGACTTTCTCCTGCTCCTGCTGACACACATGCCAAGTCCCGTATATATGGTGCTGGACATGCATAAAAAAGAGAAATTTCACTGTGTTTCACAAAGCAGTGTATGGTCATTGCTCCTCAAGACTTCATGAAAATTAATATTATGACTCTGCTAACTGGATTTTTTTTTTTCCTGCCTGATTCCTGGCATTCAAACAAAGTAACAGCTCACATTTGGACTTAAACGACTGAAGTCTTTGAATGTTCAGGCTACAAAGGAAAATGTTTTTGTTAAGCTGGATTCACTGGTCAAGCTATAAAAGACAGTATAAAAAAAACCCCACACACAACAAACCAACCCTCACATGGTGAACAAACTTGCTATTTTTTTCTCCTCCCTCCCTCCCTTAAGAGCCAGGGGAAGAAAAGAAAGCTTTAAGCTGACAAGCTTGTAGAAATATAAAAGTCACTTGACTTTCCTTTCAAATGTGCCTCTTGCTCCATGTCCTGACACCGAAATAAAGCTCGTCTGTAGCTGTGCTGCAGAGCAGGGGACGCAGGCATGGCTTAGGCTGACAGCCCTTGGCAGTGACACCTGGTGTTGGCCACAGAGTTCCCCACCTGCCCCGACCTCTGCGTGGAGCCCAGCTGACTGCAGAGCTTGCTCTGCTCAAAGAATTCCTCCTCTAACCATGGACCCCTCTTCTGTGCCCAGCTGCAAACTCCCGCTCTCAGGCAGGCTTGTGATTGAAGAAATTTATTTCAAATGAAAAATAATCTTTTCCATTTTCTTCCCTTCTCCCAGCTGCTGATTCCCGTCCTGATTCCCGTTCTGGAGCTGTGATTAATACTTTTTTTTTTTTTTTTTTTTTTAAATCACGTCATCCTTCTCTCTCTATCTCTGCCTCTCCTCCCCCTTCTCTTCCCAGTCCTCCTCACAGCTGTGGATCCTCACTCCTCCTTCCAGTTGCCTTTGCTGTCCTCCCTGCTCTCCTCCCTCCCCTGGCTCACTTAAATATTTCAGAGGAAAGTAATTCAGCTTCATCCAGGCTTTATGGCACTGCCTCTCCTCTTGTCTACACTTATCCTCACTCATTGCCTTTGGGAGGAACAAGGCCCTCGGCACCCTGGATTCCCTGGAATCAACCTCCATAATGACCCAGCATGGTAACGAGGGTCAAGTTAGGCACCAAATCAGCAATATGGGCCCCAGCCATCCCTGGCCAAGGGATCTGAGCACTCTCCATTGAGGAGCAATTCTGCAGGGAACACATGGGCTCTCCAAAGTGACGCAGCGAAAGGCCGGGGTAAAGATCTCCAGGCTCCCGCGGCCTGGTCTCCGCCTGCTCGATGACCTCACGTGGAGCGCCTGAAATCTGGTCAATGCCAGAAGTCAGTGGTCCAGAGGGATCTTTTTGGCAAGGAGGAGGTGGCCAGTGGGCAGTGTGTCTGAGCTCTGGGGGAGAGGAGGTCAGGATGGGGTTAGCTTTTTCCCTTGCAGGATAAATTCTGCCTTGCACATTTTTTCACGGTTTATGACTACTATGAATTCTCTTCGTGGACCAAAAAACTTGGCCCCAGCCTCTTAACTCTACAGTAGCTGTCTGGAGAACTATATATTCACCAGAACACAGAAACGTTCCTGCTTTCATCACGAAATGCTCATCGATGGCTCCCCAGTCCAAGGATGAGGAAAACACAGTAGTCTCTGAGGAATCTCATTTTGGTGTCTCCAGCCCAGGCATAGAGATTTCTTGTGGTTAGCGGACAAGCTGATGTTGTGATCATCCCTTTGTTGAGGTGGCTTTTGATTTTACCTGGGCATGTCCCTGCTGTGCTTTCCCACATTCTCCTGAGCAAGTCCCAGTGCTGCCAGGTGCATCCAGGTTTGACCTTTCTGTGTCAAACTCACAGGGAGCTTGGACTGAAGACCAACAGAAGAAAATGAAACAAAACTAAACAAACAGATAAAGCACTAATAAATGTAATAAATCTCCCAACACCTGAATCACCTCCTGTCTCCTGTCCTGAATCACCTCTGTGTTCCCTCCCTGTGGTGACCTCCAGCTTCACTCTGCTCCCAGTTCCACAGCCACTCCTGGGCTCTGGTTTCAGGAGCCAACTTTTAACCACCTTTAAGCTCTTTCATATGGCCTGAACCATTTCACTCTTTCCCCAAGGATGTCTCTGTACAGAGGTTTCCTGTTAGTGTCCATGTGGTCAGAGGGCAATTAGGCTTTTCTCCTGCAATTTGGAGCTTGAACTGGCTTAATCTTTGATAGGCAACACAAGCATCTGCTTCTCTTCTCCCTCCCACCCCCTTCTCAGGCACACACAAAGCCTCATTATATTAATAAAATATTTTCCCATTCTTCACCTGATTAGCTGTGTGCACGTGCCTGTGAGCCCATTTTGCATGAACAATGTGTGTGTGAATTTACACCCACACGTGCTCCCTGTGTGTGCCAGTGCACCTTCCTCTGATTATATACAAACAGATGTTTATATATAGAATGCATATTATAAATTTAAATTGATACAGGAACAGAAATCTGAATAAATCACAGCTAAGCTGCGGCTTAAAATAAACATTCTGGGGGGAAAAAAAGCAAATAAACTTTTTTTTTTTTTTGGCAGAATGTTTATTTATTTAACAACAGCGATGCAGTTGCTTACACTTTCTACAAATGTTTTATCTCTTCTTCCTCCGCACCTGTCCCTGAGTGAATAGAGCCACATCTGTCTCATCTTGGCATAACAAGTACACATCTACATCTGTGAAAGATGATTCCATTTTTGAAGGAAACACTGTCTACTTTTACACTCCTGCAGTCTGCTAGAAATTATTGCACAATGGATTTTGTGTCTTGCAGGAAGGCTGCTAAATAGTGAATAGAGAGTTTGGAAATGGTACAACAAAAGTAATGCCCTACTTTAACAAATAGATGGCTAGATATAAATATATATTTATTCTAAACTTTGTGGGTAAGAGAGACTCACTGATTAATGTTACCTTCATTTTACTGCTTGTGGTGTAGTGGACTCAGTTAAAAAGCTCAGGAAGTGGGAACTCTAGAGTAGAGGGGCAGTAATAGGACATAGATGCTTTCACCCGTCAGCTGCCATGGGTTGACAGTGAAGTTGATGAAGTGACCGGAAAAATAGATGGAAAAATTCCTTTCCTGTGAGGGTGCTGAGGCCCTGGCACAGGCTGCCCAGAGAAGCGGTGGCTGCCCCATCCCTGGAAGTGTCCAAGGCTGGATTGGGCTAGGAACACCCTGGGACAGTGGAGTCAGCACTGACAGTGGGCACTTGGTTTAGAGCAGCCCCGTGCTGCCCAAGGCTTTGTCATTGATGACATTCAGTAGCTCATTAAACAAATGAAGAGGTGAGCTTTGGCTGATAAGGGTTTAATGAGGTAAAAAGCCTCTCTAGTGATACTGAACTGATGATATCACTGGGTTTGCTGCTCGTCCTTGTTTTACGGGCTCAACTCTCAAAGCTGAAGTGAAAATAATGGAAAGGTGAAGTGTCCTGAAGCTCCTCTTTGACTGTTGTGTTTTCCCCACCATTATTTGCCACTGCACACAACAACTCTTCCAGTGATGTACTAGAAGCTGTAAAATCAGTACAGGAGGGTGATCCATCCATCCACGTTTCCTCAGCTTCTCACCTGGAGGGATTACCCCAGGAAGAACATCAATCCAAGGCATTTGCAGGAGCTCTGCTGCCTGGCACGGGCTGTGTTGTGCCGTGTGCCAACAGGTTTGTGCCTGCTGACCAACCAGATACACAGGATGGCAAAGAAATTTAACTGAAAAATGAGGCCTCGCCAGGAAATCGGAATGTTTTCCTATGGAAAAAATCTGCCTGTAGTAAAATTTTCATTCACCACTTCCCATCTCTTTCTGACTATTTGTCATCTTTTGCCAGCCTAGAGCTCTGTGCAAAGCGTGAGAAGCCTTCCTTGCTTTCTCAGCTACTGAGTATCCTAACTTAAAAAAAAAAAAAAATGCAGAAGTGACAGCATTATTTTTGAAGACAAATGTTATTTCTTTATCAGATTGTCTATTGCTTTTCCTTCACTATGTTGCAGGACAGAGAGAGAGACTGAAAGCAAGACAGATTCACTACTCCAAAACAGTCTGAAACATGTTCAAATGAAAAAGAAATCAATGTATCCATGAATGTGATTTCAGAAGTGAAATATTTTATGCAGGAAAAAAGCCCAATCAGAATACATTATAAATTGTAATTAATTTAATGGTTTAAATCATTTATGAAGGTTTAAGGAGAAATTACTCTGGTAGCTGTATCATTCTAGGAAAAGTTCAGTCCTTAATAGTTTAACAAACAGGACTGATGATTTTCTTTTAAGGCAATTTTGGAAGGCAGAGTACAATTTGTCCTTCTGTGGAGTATATTGAGGTATTGATATGCAGGTCTCAGATGCCATGATGCCAACTCTCTTCCTCCTTTTTTTTTCAAATTTTTTTTTGCAGTGTTTCATGTACTATCTTTAGGCTTTCTCAAAATCAACTGCTTGATTTACCCATCCTTCCTGGGAATTTATGATTCATATCTTCCCTCTTTTTCCCTCCCCTCTCTTCTGCCAGACCTTTCCAACTCCCAACTGCTGTTCTATCTTCTATATTAAGCACCCCAGGCTCTGATGTACTTGACAGTGCCCTGTACTTTAAACACACACAAAAGCACTCTGGTGATCTGAGATATTTTCTACAATGTGACACACATGCACCAACCTCAGACTCCAGACCCTTCACAACCTTAATAAATACCTTCTATTTAAATTGTTATCTTTTAAAAAATTTGTTTTATTCTATTATTTTTAAAAGGGATGAATAGAAAAAAAAATCATTGACAGTTATATAATGTGTATTATTTACTTAATAGCTGTTCTGGTCTATTGGGTAAATATATAGCCAGGCAGTTCTTAAAAACACGTATTACATACCCAAGAGACCAGAGAGACTCTGAAGCAGCTGTTCCAGTCTATTGGGTAAATATGTATTTAGGCAATTTTTCAAAATATGTTAAAACTCCTTCAGTGCCATTCTGGTCAATTGGTTAAATGTGTATTTAGGCTCCTTTTTTAAATGCCTTTTATGTAGCCGATAGACTGAAGAAGCTGTGACTGCTGAATATGTTTTAATAATTTTTACCTGTGGGTATCCCTGGGAGTTGCTTCCTGTGTTTCAGCTCCGTCCCCTGCTGTCGCAGCACCAAGGAGGAGCTGGGTGCCACAGCCATCACCACCAAGAGCAGTGGCACGAGGGAGAGCAAACACAAATATTCCCATACGTGAGCAATGTTAGGAATGGCACTCTTCCCTCTGATTGTCATCCTTGCTCACTGCAAGTGGTGCTCTCCATCTCTTTTTCCTGCGCTTGGCTCTCTGTCAGTGGACTGACACACTTTGCATTGTGCTGTGCTGGCTAGACTGATGGGTATTTTTAAACCAGCCATATTTTTTTCAATATTCAGAGGCACAAAATGGCATTTTGAAGCCCTGCTGTCAATTCTGGGGTTGTTTATACGAGTGAAGTTTAGCACATGCTTAAATATGAGCCAGATCAGGGCTCAACCAACAGGACTTATATTGCTTTATGATTTTTTAAAATATATATATATGCCTCCAAAATCTTTTTAGGTGTTCAAGGTGATAGGAAAATCAAATCTGATGGCTGAGCTGGAGCACAAGTTTCTGAAAATCTTAATGTAAAGTGGCTGTGACAGATGTGAACATGCTGGGGTTTGTAGAACTTCTGCTGTATTTCAGCTGAAGATTTATATTTACATCTAGATCTTTCAGAGTGAGCTCTGGTGAGAATTTCATGCAGTGAGAGAAGCAGGGGCTGGGCTTAACTCAGTGGCTCAAGGAAGCTTTTTCAGGTTTGTTTCTATTAAACCACAGCTTTCAAGACAATTATATTTGCTCCGTGGTTCCCTCTTTGCCTTCCCTCCCTTCATGGAGCAGACATCTCCATTGAACTGCTGTTGTAAATTAATCCAAATTTTATTGTTGCAAAAACAGGACTAAACAAACATCTCCTTTTATCCCCACTGCATGAACTGACAGCATAAATTCTTTCTCAGTTTGTTCCTTAATGATAAATTATTAACTCTCCACATAGAATCGATCATGTTCAGCCTGCCATGGCCTGTTCATCCACACAGTATCTTCATTTGCTTCTGCTGATAATTACTTCAGGAAGGAAATTTTAATTATTTCAGGAGAATCCTCAGCTTTCCCTGAAATCTGAGTTACTACTGGTAGTAGGTGGCTGGTCTCCACCTGTGGTAGTTTATATCCCACCTCTTGTTCCTGCAGGATGGGCTTGCATTCTCTCTTCCCAGCAAAAGTTTGTTACTCACCCATCCAAATATCAGCAAAATTGTTCTATCTCGGGGTTTTCCTGGTTTTCAGAAATTTTTAGATTGTTTATTACAAGCTGTAATAATTTTCAGGTTTTTTTTTTTACTTTATTTTCTTCTCAAACATTTTTATTAATAATAAAACTACTGTAAATATTTCCTTCAAATGTGCTTAGAAGGCTGGATTGGATGATTTTGGGGGTTTTTCCCAACCTTAATAATTCTATGATTCTACTGTGAAAATGGAAAGGACAAATAGGCAAAAACTATATGGGAAAATGAGGAATATATGTGTATCACATAGATCCAAAGACAAGTATATGTACATATGGACATGGAAATGAAAATTTGGTGGTCTATATGTATTTTAAACAGGCACTTGATAAACTAGAAAAGTTCTTGTTCATGTCAGTGTGGACACTTTAATTCAGGCAAAGTGTAAACCTCTACAGGCTGGAGTAAAATGATGTCACCATTTCAAATAAATCAACTGTTTTGCATTAATGCAAGTTTAATACAAGTTTAAATCAGAGGATTTTTAAAAGAAAAACAAACGTGGAAAAATATTGATAAGAATTCTGACAAGGAATATTAATAAATGAAAACGCTGATAAGAACTCTGGATACGTTTGATGATTTATTGCCAAAATAAGTAACTTTATTATCCAAATTATTAGACCAGCTGTAATGCCAGGATAAAAATAACAGTGATGCTATGTCACTCACATAATTTCATAAACAATGATCAAATCCCATCAGAATAAGAAACATCTTGTCTGTCAAAGATTATGAGATGCTTTCCAGATCCACCAGTACATCCAGGCCTTTCCATTAATCAGTGCTACAGAGGCTTTTTTTCTTTTGAAATCACTGAGCTGGACGCCAGGAGATGCTCTCAACAGGAACTGTTGTGTGTAATAGACTCAAAACTGAAATGTGATTCTATTTTTACAATACAAGGATCCCTGTTGGCCTAGGGCAGTGCAGGTAGAGCCTGTGCTCAGATTTGGATGTGGAGTTTATTCTGTAGAAAAGATAAAATTTCATTTTTATTAATATTCCAGTTTGTTGGGGTTGGCAGAGGCCAAGGGTAGTGGGGGTTTTTTGCTTTTTTTTTTTTTAATTTATTCACCAACTTACTTTATAAATTATTGGTGAGGTTTTCCTTTTCAAAGGAAGCTCACGCCCTGCCAGGAGAAATGTGGGCAAACTGTAACTGGAGCTTCTGAAACAGCTCTGCCAAACTGCTGCACTTCTGCCCTTTCAACTGTGTTCATGGCCCTCTCCTAGATAAAAAAATGAAATTACCCATTTTTGTTAAAAAAAAAGCATTGCTGAGACAAAGTGCTTAAAAATTAAAATGTAAATTTTAAAAGAAAAAAAAAGGAATAAAATCTATATGCATATTAATAGTCTTTGCAATACATGAAGTATATAAAGGAAAGTCCCTGTTGCTGCACAGCCAGGAGGTTTCTCTGCCTGTGTGTGGCAGCAGCTCTCAGAGAGGGCAGGAGACCGGGTGAACCCACCATCGCCATGATTTGATTTGGCAATTTCAGTGATCACAAGAATTTTCTTATTGTATCAAAATGTGTGACAGCTCTGTGATGGGCACAAATGGGGGATGAGATCAGACCCCGTTTCATTAGATTAAATGGAAATGTGATGTTTTCAACAGTCAAAAAACACTGGAGACATCATCAAAGCTATCAGTGCCCATCTCTCCACAATCTCGGCTATGATCATTTTGTTCCCTTACCATTGATCTACTACAAAACTGAAAATTAATTTAAAGGAGGAAAGATCTTCAAATATTTATATCTGAATATTTGTGTGGGCAAAATGCAGACTAAGCTAACAGCTTCTTGCACTCACCCAGAAGAGATGAAAACTAAACCCAGAGCACTGGCCAAAGCTCTGAAGGATTAAAAAGATGACCTTACACTGACTGCAGTGGACATGAGGATCAGCCCAGGTTTTGAGTTCTCCTCCCAGATCTGAGCCCACACGTGTTGTTTTTCCTGCTGCAAAACTTTTTGCCTCTCTCACCAGGAAAGTTTGCACATGGAGACGATTGATTTGTGAAGGTGTCACCTGTCCAAAGCAACCGGGCCAGGATGGGGAAGGGAAAAACCATGGCTGAGGTGGAGATGCAGGCAAATGCACACGGGCACAGAGGAGATGCAGCACGCTGGGCAGCACTTTTGTCAGCTCAGCAGCAACCCAGCCTTTTCTAACAGACATTCACTTTGTTCCACGGGATATTAAGTAAACTTGATAGCGTAAAAGTGATAAGAGGAGTGGATCTATTGAAACTGGCTGGACTCAAGCCACTTCCGTACTCTGCCACCACCTGCAAGAGAAAAAGAGAAAGGTGCTACAAAATACCTGAGTCCACCAGTCTTGATGTACTGGCTTTCCCCCAAAAGCACACACCAGCATATCCAGGGTCTCCCTTGCCTTTGAAATATGAGTCTTTCTTTCCTTAATCTGCTCTGGACATCACTCACAAACCAAACTGGATATTCTCTGTCACCATTTGGAGTTTTACTGTGTTTCTCTGGCCTCTGCAATGCAGCAGTGGGAGCAGAGATTCCTCCTCAGGATATCTCTCCCTGAGGAAAAAAAGTCCTTCTCAGCAATGAAGAATGTGCACGTCCACCATCAGCACTGCCATTGCCTCAAGAGGAGACCAGCACGGAATAATCCACTGGATTTGAAATGATGCAGATCCACCATAGCCAGTGGGAGCAATTCAAAAGGGGATTGAAGAGAAAAGCCCCTCCTAGTGCCAAAAACTGCACTCCCACTCCCCTGTGGCCCACATGGATGGACTGAGCCCAGCACATCTGAGCACAAGGATTCTGCCTTCAGGAGCTGGAGAGCCCCAGGCTGGGGTCACAACTCAACACTTCCCCCTCAGGGAGGAGAGAATCCATTCAGCTCCCTGGGTTGAAAATCCAAAACCATAGATGTGGTTCTGGCAGGACTTTTCTTTTTCTAATTTTAGCAAAATATTTACAAGAGAGAGGCAACTCCTTGCAGTACATCAAGCGTTAGTCACTGATAAGAGAGAACATAAATTCTGGTTTTTAATCTTGCACCGTATTATTCTGAACACCACCTTAAGAAGCAATGATACCTTATGATATTGATTTTTAAAAAAAACTCCAACTTTTAGAACTGTTTAGTGTCTGTTATAGAACTGTCACTAACAGTTCTAAAAGTTGGAGTTTTTTTTAATGTATGTGTATGGGAAATAGAACATCAGACTCATGATGCTGATTGGCCTAAAATTAGGTGGCATTGTTTAAAATACCTTCAGAGTCCTTAATCTGATTTTTTGCTCCAGCCTAAGCACTTGAAAAATTGATGATAGGCATATTTGTTTGATATATAAGACTTTAAGTATCTATCTCTCTAAAAGGCGAGTTTCCTGGCTTTTGAGAAATTTTCTTGCTGGGAAGGCTTCCAAATCCCCTCTCATGTAGCTTCATGGAATTTTCTCAGCTCTTGTGTTTGCTCCTTCTCCACACCTCTTCCCCAGTGCAGAGAGGCACATCTGTCTGTTTTCTGCCTTATCAAGCAGACATCTACATCTGCGAGGAAAACTCCACTTCCTCAGCTAAAAACCTGTATCTGATTGTGGTAATAAAGCACCACTTCCTCAGTTCAAAACATACATCAGACAGGACCAATTACTTCAAATGACTCATGGCAACGGGCAAAGCAATGCTCTTCTTTCCAAAGCCTTTGAACTTGTGCTGCTTCAAAGGTGTGCTGGGATGTGGTTATGAGGCGATTGTCTAAAATTGCCAAATTACCAGCTTCCAAGCTTTGACATTTGTTATTTCGAGCAATGAGACAAAGGAAAGCAGCTCGTCCACCCGCTGAGAAACAGAGAGCGGAACAAAAAGATATTTGCTAGGTGAAGAGAGCTCTTAACACGATGAATTCCTGAACACGAAACAGAAAAATAATCGTGCCTGTAATTAATCGAATAATATAATTAGATTATCAAACAATACACAACAATAATGCAAAATGCAAACAATATGATCCAAAGCTACTGAGAGAATTTAACGGGCTTTTAATCACATCCTGGAGGTCAGAGAGGCTCCAAGTGTTATTGATGGGAATCAAAGCTTTTCACCTTAGGTCACCAACTCGAATGTGGCACAGGTTGGTTCTGAGTGGACGTCATTTCCATCTGGTAATTACTGGGGGGCCTGTGGTCTCAGCAGCCCCACAGCAGAGGAATTTGCAGAATGCAGCACGAGAATGTGCATCAACTGCTGTGGGCAAAAGGGTGTCCAGCAGAAGACAGAAGCTCCAGCAGAAGGCAAAAACATGTGCAGCTCAAAGCTCTTCCTTCAGTAAACCTCTCAGTGCCTTTTATTACCTCCAGGTAGTATGACTTAAAGTTAGCAAGTTATTGTCTAAAATTGCCCGATTAATTGTTTCTATTAAATCAATTTCCATGCTGGGCAGAGCTTTAGCAATGCATTGTCCCTCATGCTCACGGCTTTCTCCTGACCAGCACCATGGCCAAAGAGATGCAATAGCCTAGCTGGTTAATAGTTAATTTTGGATGGGCTGATCCAGTCTCCCTAACTATCATAATAATTAAATAATAATTAAATTAATTTTGAAAAATTAAGTTAAAGAAAAATCCGATATACTGAACACCATAAAGCATGTTATTATTGTGACATAAAGTTATTTGGGTATTCATGATGCAACTGTTATTTTATCAGGAGTCTTCCAATATTAAGACCAAGTTTAAATAAGTATAGTTCCAAATAAAAAATGTATTTCTATTTGTTCCACTTTCATATTGAAACATTCAATTTTAATTTAGTCATTTTGTCGAGCTTTGACGTGTTTTTTTAACAATGAATGTGATCAACCACATATTGGGAGGGCACATGATAAGTGACAAGGAAACTCTGGCTCATCACCATTTTGATATCACTATGAGAAGATCTTGAGGGCTGAATTTATCCATATAGGTGGATACTCTCCATGAGCCTCTGAAGAAATAAAGGAGCATTTTCACTCTTACATATTTTTGCATTGTACTTGGAGTCATAAAATGTGGTAATTTATCCTCTGAACTTCTTTGGGAGAGCTCTAAATCCATCCAGGTTTGTGCTCAGCTTTCACCACAGCACATTCTGGCTCCACTAGACCACACTCACTTTATCCTTAGTCCTTGGAATGGATGGAACCATAATGGCTTGTTCTGGAGAGTTCTGGGTCCCCTCTGAGCTCATATAAACATTTGAGAAAGGACTCCAATATTCTTTTTTTTTTTTCCCTAGAGGTCTGGATAGGAGGAATCTAGATAATTCCAGGTGAAGAACTGCTGAATAAAGTATTTGTTTTCCCTACCATTGGACCAGATATTTAATTTACATTCAATACATTTTTGGGGTTTGTTCCCAACAAAGTTCACTGTCAAAATTCAATGATGGGACTGGACAGAGCAAATATGATACAATCCCATTCCCTATTTGGTGCAACTCTTCAAATTAATCTTTTCTTGCAAATACCTATATGTAATCAAGAAAATTAAGGTTCCATTAATGTTTGGCAATATCTACATTAAGACTGCTGTTTCTCTACAAGTTTTGCCAGAAATATATTTATGCAACCATTGAAATAGAGAAATGCAACAACAAAGAGGCAGAGAAAATACATTTAAAAATCCCAGTTGTCACAGTGGAGATTTGTTCAGGGCTAGAAGTCACTTCTGGCTTTGGTAGGAAGCCTACAGGCACTTCTTTTTATGAGTAAGTTACATCTGTTCAGGCACTGCACTTTCCTAACACCATACTTTTGTTTTTTAGACTGAGGATCCTTCAAGTCTAGCAGCTCAGATGCTTGCATCCGTCTGTACCCTTTTGGGTAAATACCTGTCACTTTAGGCAGCCTTCTCCAGTTCTCTCCTCCACACTGAGCCTCAGATTGTCCCACTAACACGCTGCTCTCTCTCCCCTGGCACACGGGAGAGTGCCACCAACACAAGACCTCCAGCTTCACTCCAGGTGAGGAAATACAATTTGTTTCTGACAGTTTCTGCCTTCTCTTGCTTGCAAAACTCAAAGGATCTCTGAGAGTGTTTGATGGAGCAAAGAACCATGGATTGTCTGGTCGGTCTCCAGCTGTTTTCTGTGCCTGTGTCTTTGCTGGGCAGATTTGGGGGTGTCCTGTCAGCAGAAAGAGCCACACCTGGCTTTGTAACCTTCTGTGATGAATAATGCCGTTATGCACACAAGGCATGTATTTTTTGTGTTATGCAGCCTTTGAGTTTGTCACAATTCCTTCTGTTGAACAGAAGTCCCCTCACTCTATTTTAAGGAGTCAAAGAGCAAGTACTTGTACACAAAACTAGAGTGTCACGTTAGCGCTGTGTCAATAGAACTGCACTCAGCTCTCCAGAAACACACACTTTTAAAAAGCAGTTATTCTTAAGAAACCACTGGTCACTCACCTGGAAGGACCAAGAAAACTTAGTCAAGGTCTGTGTCAGAGGTTTTATATTGTCACTGTAATCAAGACCAATATTAACTAATTCTTCCCACACACCATTCTCTATGTCAGGATTCAACCTGTATTTTCCCATTCTCCCACAGCACCACTCATATTGGCGACATATGAGCGTCAATTCATATTGTCCATATTGGCAACACCTCCATTACTCCCCAAAAAATTTTAATGCCACTTTCCTCTAAAAACAAGCTACTATAGTTATCATTATCCTTAAATATTGATAGTATCTCTGAAAAAGAGTCACCAACCTGGAAAAGATGAGGAGCTCTGGCAGAGAGCATAGATAGCCCATAAACTCCCTTTCATCTCAGGCCAGTGGATGAGGAGAACCAGGGTACAAACAGCTTTGGGGGAGCCATGTATGTTCTCCCTACTCTGGTACAACTGGGAACGATGTTTTCTGTCATCCACCGAGCAGCTGGATTTACGAGCACGTCAGCACGAACATTTAGGCTGAGGATGCCCAGATGGGGAAGCCCTCTCACCAGCAGTATGAAATGCCCATCTGCTGCGTATTCATGCTCCTCAGGGAATTATTGTTTCCTGCTGCCTGCCTGCTACGATTGGAGTCGGGAGGCTGGGATGGAGGAGCACAAATAAGTGCGGCTCTGGAGTGAGGATTGGGTCGAGGCACCGTGGGCCAGTGTCAGTTTTAGGACGTTCTCTGAAAGCTCTGGGATGGTCCATTCCCAGCAGAAGGAATATTGGAAAGCAGAAGGTCCCCATACGTATCGATTTCATCAAATAATATGTTCATAGCACCATTATTAGATCAAGAGAAACAGTTAACTGAGACATGACATGCAACTGTTAAAAATTACACACCATCAAACATCAGCCAGGGACACTGAAAGGAAGAGCTGACGCTTATAAATAAAAAATGATGTAGAAATTAAACAAACAACCCATGGAGACTCTTTCAGGTTTTTTCTTTCCCCCCGTTTCTTATGTTAAACCACACAATAAATGGTCTTTGAGTTGCAGAGGTTTAATCTATGTGCAGAAAGGGAATTAGAGGCTGATTCAGGGGTTTTTTTCCTTTCCTTTCCTGGAGGCCTCTTTTTTATTTTCTTTCCAGGTATTGATCGTGAAAGTGATATCACACCAGAAGGTGCATTGATATGGTGTTGAGTAACAGAAAACTGCAAAGACTCCTTACAGTATAATCAAAGCTTCTGTCCAAGCCCCCCACTCTGATGAAATCCAATCAATAAGGACGATTAAATGACACATACAGAGCCATCAATATTAAATACAATCCATTTCCTGTACAAGAGGAGTGCAATGTAAAGTGGACAAGATAAAACTTGAATAGGCAGGTTATTTACGATGCTTGTACAGTATTTAAGCAGTGATGAAACTTGGGAGCACACATGATTTGCATATTAATCAAAAAAGCAAATAAGCTTTTCAATGCACATAAAATATAGTTTGTTGGGTTTACAATGTTTCCAAACAATATTTTTTTTTTAAAGTTATTGTTTTTGGAGTGGAGTCAGAGAGAAGTTGACTCCAAACTGAGAAATTGTAGATTCTACAATCTGTGATTTTAACAAGCCATTGGGTTCTTACAGAGCTTATTCAGTAGAACAAACAATTTTCCTGTTGCCTATGCAGTGGAAGATAGGGTTTGAGATAATTAATTACAACTTTAGTCTTTGTTTTCTCCAGAGGTGAGGAAGAGACTGACACAATTTACCACCATGAGCAAATATGAAGTATTGGAAGGCACCTTAAGGACCACCTTGTTCCATCTCCAGCCATGGACAGGGACACCTTCCACTATCCCAGGTTGTTCCCGGCCCCATCCAACCTCGTCTTGGACACTTCCAGGGATGGGGCAGCCACAGATTTTCAGGTCTCCCAGTGGCCATTAGGGTTGCCAGAGGGCCCATCAAAGGAAGGCTTTCCTGTGTTGAATTCCCTCAGGAGCTTGCCTTCAGAGACACACTGTGGTGCTGACCCTGGGATAGGGCGAGTCCACCAGCTGAGGCCACCAGCTGAGATAAATGATTTTTGGCAAACTCGCTCCTCATCTCTGCTCTGCCACTCAAAATGCTTCCACCAGTTCTTACAGAGTCCATGTGTTGCAAACACTGAAAATCACATCTAATAAATCTGCTTAATTCTCACATATTTCTTCATACCATGACTTCAGAACATGCAGGTGGGGAAATGGCAACATTAGAGATCTACTCTCAAAAGCAACAAGTTGATAAAAATATAGAAATAGGTTAAAATTATGGATCTCCAGCAAGTCAGGCACTGCCAGCACACTGCCTTTTGTTCTGGAGAAGATAAATGATAAATGAATTCACCTCAGAAGGAGAGACAAAAGCAGCAGCAGATTGGTAGAAAGGTCTTGCCGTGCTACCCCTGAGCTCCACATTGTTCTTTTCTTTTCACACACGACTCCTCATCATATTGATTGATAAATACAAATTATTTTCTCATTTTTTTAACATCAATTCATTCTCTTTCAACATTAAACTTTCACAGTACCTTTGAAGAAGATAGATAAAATTTCTCATCACCAAAACATGTACTGGTCTTAGTGGAAACCTAGAAGGACTGTTGACAAGTTTAAAGTTGATAACATATTTATGTCCTTTGTTATACTGGGCCTTAACCGGGTTTGGTATCTTCAGGATGAAAACCCTTCATCTTAACATGATTTTCAAGGATTTTTTAAAAAACTCTTCAATAAAAGTTTTACAGAGAAAGTGAGCCTGAAAAATGTTCTTGGAGATGACACTACTCTCTGCCAGGACACTTTCACAAATACTGTGGGGACAGCAGGTTGTTTGCCAATGAAAAGCTACTTTCTCTTGACAAAATTGAAAATTGATGACAAAGTGATTGGGTATTTCTCAAAATGCTGTCAAATGTAATGACATTGGGTGTGTTCCAATTAGTTTTGTAGGCTTTCGAGATGCAGCTCTCTCTCCTTGCCTTCTGTGTGAAAAACTTTGTGGCATGAGTCTCGTCCGCTGAAGGACAGCTATAGCTGCTGCAGCTCCCAGAATTTACTGGGGAATAAGGCTGCCCTGGCGTATCCAGCCTGGACTAAATAATCAACTTTCACTTTGCAAAACTTGAACTTTCCTGCCCGTTTTGGCGTGGTGCTATTCACACACAGTGCAGGCCTCTAGGTCGCGTTGCTGATAAGAGGGTAGGGAGAAGTTTGCTGATAAAACAACAAAGTTCATTTTGTTTGACCAGTAATTAACCACACTCTTAGGAAATCAGAGGTGCCATGAGCCCTGGGATGTACTGAGCATCCCACCACCAGGAGAAGAGGGGAGAGGAAGGCCAAAAGCCAATGCCAGTCCCCTTTATGCTGTGGGAGCTGGAAACCAGGATCTCCCTCACTCCCTCCCATCTAAAGTGCAAACAACATAAAACCAGGATAGGATTGATACGGAATGCTACATAAAATGTTTGCTTATAATTATTTCTAGCACCCTTTTGAAGCTTAGGGATAAAACATTTCTAATTATTCATCAGGCTGTTGGAACTCCTAGGCCCCTGTAATAGGGATTTAGCAGAACAACAAATAACATACAGGGATCCAGATGAAAGGAGTGAATTTGAAGGGATTATTACCATAAAAAAAGCAAATGACTATTTGATGGAGTTACAACAATACAGAGAGTCAGACAGGGATAGAGAAATAATGCTAATTGATAAATACATAGCTGCTTAAGCTTTAATTTGAGCTCTGGAAGAGTTGTAAAATGAGTGATACCTGTAATTTCCTTTTTAAAAAAGATCATTCTGTTTGAAATGCACATACAAGGAAAACCCCTCAAACGCAGCTTTTCTGCCCCCCTCCTCCCATTTTCACCATATTACAGTCACAAGGAGTAAATCTTTAACAGGCAGGACCAGAAATTTTTTATGGTCTTGACTGGCTTACAGCTGCATAAAGATTTGCACCCCAGTTTAGGATGGGAGCCAGGACATCTTCTACAGGATCCTGTGATCTGCTCATGTAGGAACCCCATGGGCCATAGGGAGCGACAGACATTCAAGGAATGAAGAATGGATTTTGTTTTCACTACAGTATGCCACAAAATCACTGTGTTATCTTAATCAAAGCATTGCAAAGTAAAAAGCAAATAATAACAAAACAGCAGCAAACCCCCATGAAACAAAACCCAAAGTCAGCAAAAGTAGGTTTTGTGAACAATTTGAGATGCAGCCATCCCTACTCCCTCATTTTTCAATAAAACAGACAACTTTTAGGCAGTTTGTCTTAACTAAAGACACATAAAGTGGATAAGTGGCACCTAAAACACAAAATAGGATAAATCTTCCATATTCAGTGCTGTTTTAAGCAACATCACCACCACACCAGTGATTCCTCACAAAGATAGTTTTTTGAGGATGCCGAAGCTGTCTTGCCTAAAAGGACAGAAAGAAACAAACCTGGCTTTGCACATACATTTAAAAAAAAAAAAATCCAAATCCTAAAAAAAAATGGTTAGGAGACTTACCAGCTACTCTGCAAGCTGTGTGCTTCTTTATATCACAAATACTGGTTTAAAGGGCAAAGGTATGCAAAGCAGATGGATTGTGACTATCTCTGCATCAGAATTTCAATGTAAGATGCTCTTCAGCAGCTCAATAGAGTGGCTTAGAAGCTTTCTTCCCCTTCTTAATGAAGGTAAAACGTTAGCATTATAAATTGCAGCTTAGAGAAATTATATTCAGATTTTTTATTTATTTATTTTTTTAAGGAGAGAGAAACAGTATGCGTAAGATTAGCAGGGGTGGATCATCTTGTTGAGACTTGTGCTGCCAAAGCCTATTAAAGTAATTCACATTTTATACACAGACATTACCATTTCCACTGAACTATAATGTCCTTGGAGCATTACTCCACAGAGACATCCAAAATCCACTTTAGATGGGGCACAAAAGCACAGTTTGAGATTTACCTGTGTGACTTGTCTCGCAGGTGACAAGCATTAAGGAGGAAAATCTACACTTCTGTCAGATAAAGCTGGAATTCCTGCTTCCTTAATGCACTTGAAAAGAAAGGATAATTACCTGAACTAAATTTCTGCGCCCATCTCAAATGGACTCTAGGGACAATCCAGAGATTAATGCTCTAAGAACATAAGATTCAGAGAGAGAACGTAGGGATGTATGAAATAGGATCTCTTTTAACAACCTGGATCAAAAACTGTATCCTGAACTGAGGGGAGGGAGAAGAAGAGGAAGGGGCAAATCCAGTGCAGCATTAATGCATTTTACTGCCTCGGCAGAATCAGATTTTGACAATAATAATAATAATGATGATTTTTATAGGCTGACTTTTGTTTCTCTGCATTCTGATGCATTTGAGAGATTTCCATGACCTGAATGCTTCAGGCAAGTTCCTCAGGTGATGTAAATTAGGATTGTTTCTCTGAAACATGGACAGATTCATCCCTTTACACCCGCTCCTGCTTTTCTGCTCATCTGCAGTATCGTAATCATCTAGTAACATTAATTAATTTTTCCAATGTTTTATGCAATGCTGCTCCTGCCTCCTCCATGCCTCAAATTGTTTTGATTTTGTTCTTTTTTTTTTTTATTGCTGTTATTGTTCCATGTCTGCTAAGTAAATCTGCAGCGTGTTACTTTAAAAATGAAATAAAGCTTGTGTTCATAGTGACAGTCAATAGCACTACAGCATTATAATCAATTGCTATTTGTAGCAGCAGGACTAGCAGTGGGGGCAGATCAGTGCAAATTACTGTCACTGTGTGCTGTCGTGTGGTGCAGCCAGCCTGGATCACGGACGACAAACGATCCCAGATCCAACGGGAGCAGACAGTCCTTACCCATACCTGCACAGCGGCTCAGCAACACACACCACCTGCAAACGCAAGGGGAAAGTGGTTCCAAACCTGCAGAATTGACGGGGAAGAGAAATAAATTAACCCAGCCAGGAGTTGTGCTGCTGAGAGCCCAGGCTAAGTGCTCCCGCTTTCACGACGGGCTGGAGAATGGAGGATTACAAGAATCCAGGGATCTACAAAAAGGTTGGGCAGCTCTTTAGTGAGCACCAGTGATGTCTCTGTTGTAGTTTAAACGGAGGGTTTGTACACATGCCTGAGAGCCGTGGGGGTCTTCAGTTCAAAACACCTGTCAGGATCAATAATATTACCAAATGAAATCCAGTAACACCCCCCCAACTTTTCTGTGGAACCAGGAGTGTTTGTTACTGCTATAGATCACAAAAATGAAATTTTTTGTCTGTGTTTCATTTGAGAAAAGAGATCCAGGCTCTGATCTCAGTGGGGGAGAGAGCTGCTATCTCAGAGCTGAGCTCTGGAAGCAGCAGGTCAAATAGGTAATTTTAAAGATGGAGCTACCCAATTCTTTGCGTTTCAGCACCTTTTTTCTCCATGAATTCAGCAATTTATTTGGAATGCCTCTGACGAGGGAGAAATACAAATGGTGCTGATTGAGGAGAGAAAGAACCTGATGCAGATCAAGACCACATCCTTTGGAAAACAGAGCCTTGGCTAGCAGAGCAGTGTATGCTTATGAAATTATATCTGATTACACGGCTAAAGGGTGTCTTATTGATTTGGGAGGCTGCACTGGAAAATCCAGGCCTCTGTTTCATCTTCCAGCTGAGAGAGAGAAGGACAGGAAAGAAAAATCCACCTCCAGGACCCCCCAGCTCCTCACACACCCTCCTGGAGAGGGTGATCCAGCAGCAAGGCCAATGCAAACACTGAGCTCACTTCTGGGACTGCTGCAAAGGATGACAATTTATTGCCCCTTTTAATGATAGAGTTTGTGATATGCACACTTGCCAACTGGGAACTGGAGTGAGATCAATGAGTTATTTTACATAGGTCCCTGTATTCTGGGCCAGAATGAAACTGTTGACCTAGAGGTGAAAGTCTCTAATTTTATTTCTAGTCCCTCTGAGTCATGTAGTCACCAGAAATAACACTGACAGCAATAAAACCAAGCAAACAAACAAAACTAAGCAAACATCAAATATTAAGGGAAAAGGTTTTTGCCAAAGAGGCTCAAGCACACGTTTTGTGAGACGGCGTAATCCTTGACAGCGAAATCTGGAACATAAAATCCCCTCTCTCCTGGAGCCCAGTATTCTTCTCTGAAGACAAATGTTTTATGATAAATATTTCTGTGCCTGTGGAGCTTTGTGCGAAGTTGGACATGATATTTTTGGCAATATCTGCGTGTCAGTAGGAATCTGAGAAAGTGTCACATACTGTAGCCGAGCTGGCCGGTTGGTGAGAGCCATGGGTTTGAATTTACATGTCACACATGTGATGGGCTGAGCAGAGCAGAGCCAGAGAAACAGGAAAATTTCTTGTGTTCAGCCTTTTCATGCGCTTTAATCCATGACCTGGATTGCAGAACCCATGTGAAGTTGCAATATCTTACTTCACCTCCCTAGTGTCAGTTGTCTGCACCTTCCAAAAACAGAGAGCTGATGCCCTTGTATATTTTTAGATTCAAAATTGTTCCTGTTTAGCGAAATCAAAATTGCTACTTCTTATTATTACTATCAATATTATGAATAATTATAGTCATCATCATCATCATGGATTTTTCACTATCCCTTTAGAAGGTAGTTTCCAAAGGAAATTTCCATGTCTATTCCTGGCTAACAGGCATAATAGTTTGGGAAAAATAATCTTCCACTCAAAGGTAGTTTAACTTCCAATAAGGACTTTTTGGCTCAGAGACTTCTAAGGAAAATTGCTTCGTTGTGCAACTGTAATTCCTATATTTAAATGAATGGGATTTTCCTTCAGAGAGATTTGAACTATGGAATTTTCCTTTGTTGGACAAGAATCAACAGAGTGTTTGCTGCTAATTAAACCAAATAAGTTAGCTGAAAAGGAAAAAGGGTTGATTTTGAAGGATCTTCATATTAAAATTACAGTTTTGAATATAAGATAATTTAATCTAATTTTATTTTTTCCCTTAAATATCAGGTTTTGTGCTTCTCTATTATTTTGAAGACTATGAGGAATCACTCCCTGTTGATATAAGTCAAATTTATGTGACCTGTGTTTAGGGTCTGATTCAATTACCATTGAAGGCACCGGGGTTTTGGATTAAACCTTTACAGTCAGTGTTTTTTAAGGTCTCAGACAGCAAAGATTCAGCTCTCGAGCACCCTGAGATCAATCACTAAATTCAGAAAAGTAGAACACATGCAACGAAATCACCACATTCTGTAGTGACAAAATATTTTGCAGAAACAGGGCTGTGATGCTGTGAGTGGCTTGGTTTGACCTGATTTTCCTTTACACAAACAGAAAATGTCAATGGGAGATGCCGACAGCAGATTTCATGGCTTTGGAATCCAATATTACTATGGATTTTAAAACATAAGGGGGAAATGCGTAACATCAAATGAATGCATTGCCTTATTCTTTAGCTTTTCAGTAATGAAATGATTGCAATATTGAAATATTGCAGATCACTGCAGAGTACAGACACTGAATTCCTTAGGTTTCTATACACTGTACAGCCCTAAACTCACATCAATTGACAATAATCTGAAGAAAAAAAATTGTTGTGAAATATTCTTGCTGTTGTGAAAATGCTCTTTGAGAAAGGCTTTTGGGTTAACTTTTTTGATTTTCTGGTGTTTGGGGAGTTTTGTTGAGTGACTGGAGCTGCAAAGTTAACAAAAATCAATATACACTTTGCTGCAGTGGATAGTGTCTTTTTAAATCCATTTTCAGGAGTTTGACCACTGGGATAAACAGCACAATAGTATCCCTAACATTATCAAAAAAACAAACTATGTGTTTTAATTAGCTTAAAAGGGCCAAATGGCAGGAAAAAAAAAATCACCTGTGATACAAAAACTCTGGCTATTATAAAGATACAGAGTGTAATTCAATATATCTGTTTAGATATTGACCTTCTGCATTATTAATGGCTTTGAAAAGGGTACTGCTGTCTTGCAACTCCTAAACAGGTGGAAGCCACTGGAAACTCAACGTTTATTGGTTTCTGTGTGCCAGATTACTTTCCAACTAAAAGTCAATGCAAATATGTTTGCAGCCTGAATGTAACAGGGAGGCTTGATTTTTGTGTCTTCGTTGTTGTGGCATTTTTGTCCAAAGTTTCTTCTCTACTTCCTCCCCCTCCAAAAAAGATCCTATTGTGAAAGGAGGATTTCATGTCCATTAAAAACAGTCATTTTTTGTTGCTTAAGGAAGTTCATTTGGATATGAAATGTTTGAAAATCCTTCTGAGCAGCCCGAAGCTTCAGAAAAATCCTCATTTATTTGGTTGAGATCGTTGGTTAACTCAAGTACCTCCTA
This sequence comes from Atrichornis clamosus, assembly GCA_013400975.1. Lineage (NCBI taxonomy): Eukaryota > Metazoa > Chordata > Aves > Passeriformes > Menuridae > Atrichornis > Atrichornis clamosus. The sequence goes on from WBMZ01001161.1 coordinate 395,340, forward strand.
GATGCCTCATATTTTCTGATAGTCAGCTGAATCCCTCATCTCAGAGCCATAATCACAATTAAAATGTTCTTTTTTCTGTATATTCACCTTTAAACAATATTTTTTGTGTTAGATATGGTGCCTACGTGTGATCCCAAAGCAGAGCACAGGGCTTCCCACACTAAAGGCACCAGAAATACTATAAATGGAAATTTTAACGTTAATTTCATTTCCCTTATATTTTCTTTCCACCAATAATTAAATTCTGTTCTGTCACTGAAATAATAAATATTCAGACATCACAAGGTATATCTGGTTGGGCATTAACTTGGGTATTTATCTATTGTTATTTTCAGAATGCTTTTTTGATTAATTTATATATATAAAAAATTAAATATATTCTTTGTCTTCCAGGATTTTCAACAACATTTATTGTTGAGTTAAATTTGAAGATCTCATTTTTTCCCCCATCTTTGTCAATGATATAATAGAGAGAACAAAAATTATCAGAACAATATAATATTTCTTTGTTGCTGTAGAAGAATCAGTTAAATATAAACCAATATTTTACCAAATCTCTTGTGAATATTTCCCCTAAGGGCCGGATCCCGTGTGACTTTCAACATAGCAGAAGGAATTTATGTGCAAATCAACCATCAAGCATAAAACAACAGTAGAGGCAGGAGAAAAAAAAAATCCAAAGAAATAAATAAAAAGAACAAATTTCAAATTATGTCAAAATTGTAAGTATCTTATAAGAAAGACTGCATTAAAGAACTATTTATACAGCTTTTACTACAGTCGTTTTAGTGACATTTTTGAAAGGCAAATGTACAATTCTATTAGGAGAAACCATAAAAAATAGCCATGACCTCATTTGTAACATCACCAAATATTAGCATTTCCCTTCATTCTAATTGCCAATCTATTTACATACATTATGCTATATTCAATGTACAGTGATGTTCTACTGATTTGGGAGTGCTGCCCTACAATCAGGAAACAGATGAAAGGCGATTTTAATTTCTTTTTAAATATTTGTTCTAATTTTAAAGGTCTGTTTGTAACAAATTTGGGTTCCTTAGAAAGAGGATTTCCATATTCTATGTGTTCTCCTGGCCCAGGGAATGTGAAAGCATACTGTGGGAATTTCAGACTGGAGTCAACTTGCAATAGTATCATTATAGCATGATATAATTCTTATTCCTCTACCTGGAATTTACTTCCCATGAAGATGCATCAGTGAGACAAGTCAGTTTTGTAACTTGTCACCTCTGGATCTTTTCCTCATCACAGATTTCATCTGCTAATTGATCTGGGGTGGCACAAGCTTTTCATGGATCCAACCTCTTTCTATCCCCTAGGTCAAATGGAAATAGGAGGGAGATATTCCGTGATCTGCTACGACAGAGGAAGGAACATTTTTTTAATTTCAGGTTGGAGACAGAGAAGGAAATCTCAGCTTGGATCTGCACAGAGCTTTCCTTCCCATAGGTTTTCTCATGGGAAGTTGCTCCAGCCATTTGGACAAGGAATTCCTGAGTTCATCACAACCACAAATTCATCTGCAAATATTCTCACCCTCCCCAAATAACTAAAATCATGGATTGAGCTGTAAGATACAGCCAGCCTCTAGAACTTCAGGTATTTTAAAGCCCAGCTAGACTGAGGTTCTGACATATTTGTGCTTCTCTTTTGCTTTTTTTTTTTCTGACAATTTTGTGTTGTCAACCACACCCAAGAACTCAGCATAATAACATGTATTTATCCATTCTCCCCCTTTGAACTGAAGTGAAATGTTGACAGTGTCCAAAGAAAACCTACCTTGGTGGGCCTTTGAATTTAAGAGCTCTAGGTAAATTCACAGATTCATTATTGTTTCTGCCAATTAAATCTGAATTCTGATTTTACTTTGTATTTCCCAATTACATTTTCCCCCAGAAGAGACACATCATACCGTCGTACTTCCAGGTTGACTGAGGTATGGGATTCACAGAACTGGCACCAACACAGCACGTGCACACATTTCCAAGAGGCATGACTGAAAATATACAACAGAATTTGACTCAGTACAAATATATGGAGTTAAAATGATGGTTCTCCTTTCCTTGTGGTGCCAGCACAATGGTTAAGTGTGAATTATTGCTGCTGAGAGCAGCACTTTTTGGTGACTCACCAAAGTCTCGGGCCTGGACTTCAACAGAGAAATCCTCTCATCAGATTAGGCACAACTTTGCGTTTCACTCGAAACGTGCTGACTGGACTGCAACTCTTTGAACAATGTGTGGAAATGTACCCAGAGATAGATGGTCCATTATATCCCAAATGAACAGCTCATTTGTGAAACTGAGGTTTAACAACAGATCCTGGTGTTGTGGATGAAGGCAGTGGGCCGGAATCAGAAGGTCTGGGTTCATCTCAACTTTGTCAGTGTTTGTGTCATGCTTGGCAAGAGCCCTCAAACTTCCCAGAACAATTTGACCTCTAAAATTAGGTGAAAAATTACCTCCAAATCTTACTGAAACTTTAGTGTCATCTATAACATTGCACTGCTTCATAAGTAGGTTGAAACTATTGATGCTTCATGGCATGGAGTGGGTCCACATAAGGGGAGTGCCAGAGGGCAGGGATAGATGGGATATGGGGAAGGAATTCCTGGCTGGGAGGGTGGTGAGGCCCTGGCCCAGGGTGCCCAGAGAAGCTGTGGCTGCCCCTGGATCCCTGGAAGTGTCCAAGGCCAGGTTGGACGGGGCTTGGAGCAACCTGGGATAGTGGGAGGTGTCCCTGCCCACGGCAGGGGGGCTGGAACAAGAAGATTTTTAAAGTCCCTTCCAACCCAAACCATTTTGTGATTGCATGATTCATTTCTGTCATCCTTTATACATATATGTGCATGTGTGCAGTGCTTAAAGCAACTAATTTTCACCTTTTTCTGCAACTTCAGCAGGAAATCTTAGACAACAGCACCAAGAGGTGGGAAAGGAAAGCAGGACCACCTGCTAGGCCCAGCTGCAGACCCAATTCTGTGAACCTACATGGATTTACCAGTTGAGGTTATGGCCTTGACACTAAGGATCAGATATGGTGGCTTTTATTCACAACAATAGCTGATGAAAGCCACACATTCTGCCTCCTGCCTTCACGGATCCGTGCAGTCAGGATGTCTTTCCTGCACTCGGAAGCTATTGGAGGTGGCAGGGAGGGGGAGAAGAGGCGTTTTACGACTCACAAGATCATGGCTGGCAGGAGCAGGGGCAGAAGCCTGTGTTTGTGGCTCCTAATGTCCAGAGACAGGAATAGGAGGGATCGGCAGAGGAATATTCTGTGCTCTTATAAACAGGAGTGATAACGACTGACATTTAAATCACTCCCCTCGGCCATAAGCGGACGAGGAAAGACTCGGGGGTCAAATCCTGCCAGTGGCACCCAGCGCCAGGAAGGTGGTGCTGAGCAGGAGTATCTCTTTCAGCATCTCTGTGCCAGAGAGATGCCGCTCCTAAGTGCCTTTCCCAGCGTCCCTGGAGGATATCTGAGCACCTCGGCACTTTGCAGAGCCTCCAGCCGCCGCTCCAGCACTGCCCCTCTCCCCGCCGGCTCCCCCCGGGCCCCGGGAGGCTGTCGCTGCAAAAGCCATAATTTAGCCTTTAATATTTTGATACTTAATGTGACGGATTTCCCTTTTAGTGCACATTGATTTGATCTGATCGAGGAACGAAGCTGTGCAGGTTTCCTGCATTTCAGATGATTTCAGTATAAAACATGCAAATCCCAGGGTGCACTCCCCTGTTTCTGTGGCATTATGTCTGCAGAGCAGTGTCACGAACGATGACACCTCTTCACAGAAAAACAGAGAAATATCTTGTGCTGAATGTGAGATTTCTGACGAAAGCTTCCCTGTGACACGAGCTGCTGAACTGTCTCCATAGAGTTCTGATTTAATTTGAACTGTTCTTGCCACTCCATCACAAACAGCACCATCCAAAATGCTAGACAATAATTAAATTTCAAAGGGAAATAATAATTAATAAGGGCACAAGTGAGCTGCCTCTTCATTTAAAAATATTTCCTTGCCATTTATGTTCAATCCTTCTGAATAGCCCATGAGTTGGGAAGATTAACAAATTATATTGCAGCCTCCCACTTTCGAGGTATTATCAGTGAGAGGACTCTCGTGCAGTTTTACAATTGTGATTTTTTAAAATGCATTATGAAAATGTTATTATCTTCCTATCTAAAATATTCTCTTTGAACTAGATACCTTTCAAATGTGTTAATAAGGTGGTCTTATTCTGATGTATAACTCAAATTGCCTCTGCCTTAAACCTGTAGATTGAACATATTAAAAAAACCAAAGTAATAAGTATATAATAATCAGAGACAAAATGGATTAAGAGGTTTTACTTTCAACATGAATAAACATACTAATGTATTTTCAAAACCTGTGTGATTTGGATTTATCCTGGATCTTCTTATGGCAGGATAAATATATGATTTTATTTTTCAAAATATATTCTGCTATAGCTAAAGTGTATTTGAGTTGCCCTCTGTCCTTCTCTTTTGCCCACAGAACATGGGCTATACACATGCATATTTATTCAAATTTCTTTTTCTTTTAGACATTCCCGCAGCTCTTTTGTTGGCCAACTGTAAACTGATCACTTACAATTGTACTTGAGTGTTTAGTGACCAGAAAATGTACAAATGCTGCTGCTGCCAGAGTAACTGAAAGTGCACAAGCAGATTGAGGGAAATACTACAGGCAAAAATTAGCCATCATTAGTTACCCCTGCTAATATTGCAGAAAATTGAAATGCTTGCCTCACTGAGAATTGAAGAGCATTTCTGAAGTTTATCCAGAACAAAATATCTGACTTTTAAATACAAATAAGATATAAAGTGCCGCCATGCATTGTTGGGCTGCACAGTAGCAGTCTGCAGGAAAATCTGCTAAAGCCCCTTCGTGGGAATCAATCCCAGATAAATGCAGCCCCGTTAATTATAATTTTAACAGCTTCAGATGCCACGTTAGGAGTGGTGGGGAGAGGAGAGGGAGCAAACTGGGTCTCTGCTCACAATGATAAACACAAGACCATAAATGTCAGACAAAGGCCAAGAACGATGCAGAGGACAGATTGCCGGAGTCCCAGCCTAAACGTAGGGAATGTTTGTTGGGTTGTGTTTGGGGGTTTTATTTCCACCCTGAAAACATTGCAATAAGTGCAAAATGCAATAATAATCCTACAAAATACCTTTGCCCTCATAAAAGAGCCTAAGCTCCACCACTCTTTATGGTTAGGATATGGTCTGTATTTTATGTTTCTTCTGCATTTTATGTTTCTCCTGTATTTTATGTTTTTAACTCTGTTATCTTGGAATGGAAACAAATTTTCATGCAAGAAGATGCAGAGCAGCAGCTCATTCTCTGTCCAATTTGTTCAATTCAAAGAGATGCCTTTCCGAAGGTGTCATAATCTCTTTTATCACTTTTCATCTTTTCGAGCTCTCCTTCATTCATCCTCCCTAACTTCATCCCAAACCTTTCTCCCAAAGTTTTTTTCCCTGGTTTATCCCAGGAAAATAACACACCACCTATTTTTTTGGGTGCTGTAGCACCCTGGCAGCGTGGGGGTAACCTTGCACTGACATTTTGGGTGTTTGTTTTCACAGATGACCTTCCTGCCGATATCTCTGTCAAGCGCGTTCCGGCAGCACCTGTTAGAAGTGCTACGGGCTTCCATGCACATGTGGCACCATATTGGAATGCTGCAGTTCACTTGGCATAGTGCAGGAAGGTAGGGTACATGTTGCCCAACATATTTAAGCAGCATTATAATTTGATCAAGGAAAGCTTTCGAAATGTTTCGCGCAACGTCGGGGTTTAGGCACGATAACGCATAAAATTGCAGGAGGTTCATTTTGGATCCTCATTACCCAAACCAACCAACCAAGGAGATAACATAGAAAAACATTCCATTCCTTTTTCTTTTTTCTTTTTTTTTTTTTTTTAAGATAATGTCATTATACACAGGGAAAGGTTAATAATTAACCACAGTGAAGACACCTTTTCAGCAGTCGTATGAAAAATAAAACGCGCAGCAATTCTGATAGTCCTGAAGCTGTTCTGCTTCTTGTGAAAAATTAAAACGCACAGACCTTAGTACCTCCCCAAACGCCAAGGTTTCAAAATAATACAAGAACCTGCTAAAATAATTTCCTGAACTAACAAAAAAGCTCAACCTGTGTATCAAAGCTCATACATCTTACATGGTCTCTTGTCTCTTCCTATTTATGTTTGGATTTCAGCACCTGACTGTACAACGGGTGCATTATCTTGTGTCTCTCTCACATTACAAAGATTTTTATTATTTTCTGTAACACTAGCAAGATATGTCTGATTATTATTTCTATTAGACTTTGATTTGGAAGTGCAGGGAAAAGAAATATTAAATAACAAAAGCCACTTTAATCTTGCCTCCAAAGGTAATTACCAATTTGGGAACCTTTTGTAAATACACAATATCCACTTTCACTGAGCCAAATGAACACAAGATGTTGCACAAATCATATGGAATTATTTGTATATAATCTCAAGGCATCGGGTAAATTGGATCCAAAGAAAAATTAGGGAGCCAAAAACAAACAAACAAACAAAACCCCCACCTAATGTTAAAATAAAGAAGGTTAATAGCAAATATAGTGCTGAGGTATAAACTGTGTCTCTTGTACAATCTAAGACCTACACAGCTACAACAACACAGTTACTGAAAGGAAGGAAACGCTGTGCAATTAAGTATTTAATATTTATACCCGGGAAATGCTGGGTAACGAGGATGAGATTTTCAGAAAACACTAGATTGTGATAACCATTTTTATCATAATTTCATCCCAGGGTGCCTTTCCAAAACTAACAAGACAACAAGCAGAACTAATCCTGTATTGCTGCTGCTGCTGCCTCACCTCCGTGGCCACTCGGACTCTGCTTTAAATCTTTAGACTTAGTTTGTCTCTGACCTGAAATAACAAAGCTGTGAACTGTTACCTGGAGGGGGAAACCTCAGGCAGTCAACTTTTAATCTTCCAGCGTGGCAGTTCTTATTCTGTCAATAATAAGCACATTTGTTAGCCATGCCTTGTGCAGCCTCACGTGTGCATCTGTCCATCCCTAGCAGATACACTGGCACTGGGCTATTGACAACCAATTATGCCATGGGAGCCCTGCATTGCCATTTAAAGGGGAACAAAAGGAAAAATAAGATCAGACCTCATATATGTAAAGATGAGTGCCAGAGATGTAGTCACCAGTTGATGGAGGAGAAAGTGGAGAAGTGCAGAGTGGGAGGAACTCTTTCTGGTGTGGTTGTGTTATTGTGGTATTAAATCGAGTTATATCATCACTTTCTCACTCCCCAGGAGTGGGACAGATGGGAAAGCGTGGTGGGAGAGCACCAGGAATAATGTTGGCACGCATTGCTGGTGCGAGGTGAGGAGAGAGGACTGAGCTCCTCGCAGGTGAGCAGAAAGAGAAATTCATTGCAGGGTTGGAAAGTGCCTCCTCAACCTCCTTTTCACAAGGATTTCCATGGTGGACATGTGGCTTCTTCTCCGATACCACCCCATCACTGAGCCTCTCCACGGCCCCTCACTGAGGACACACTCTGCAAGGTTAATTTTTTCATGCTTCCTCTATTTTTTAATCTCCAGTGTGATTCCCTGGGGGTAGAGCAAAAGAACAGATAATTTTTTTCTGCACAGTTCTCTGCACGTTTGAATTCTTCTCCCACATCCCAGAAATGAAGGGACTGAGTCTAAAAAACACTTCCTCAACACATTCCTTCAGAAAAGGTCTTTGCTGGGATGGCTTAGGGAACTTAAACCCATGTTTTATAGAAAAAATAGAGGGGGAAAAATGGCCAAAGGCTCTTGAATCTATATTCTCAGTCTTATTGAAGCCAACTGGCTGAAGGATGCCAAGTCAAATTGTGTTATTGTCCACAGAGCCTACTTCAGCCAGCTTTTTTGTGAAGATACACTTTCCACTTTTTGAAACAAGCAACAATTAGACTAAATCAGCTTAATCTCACACAATTTTTATCTAAACCACAGATAAAACTGAGCTGATAGGTGCTAAGGGTGTTTTGTAATATTAATACGTGGCACTGGACTGTACAGCTTCACAGGAAAGTTCCTGTAATTGGAATTTTTATCCCCTGGAAGTCAGAAAAAATTATTGACAGTTTCTGGGTCCTAAATGCATCACCGTTTCAAGTAAAATAACAAGCTTTGCCTCGGGCTGTAGTTCATGCTATGTGATCACTTGATACTTTGTCTATGTGGCTTCCCATGGCCAGGGAGAAAGGGAGAGACAGAGAGGAGCCTCCATCGGAGGAGGAGGAGGAGGAGGAGAGAGGCAGCAGATCGCTTCACAAGCAATTATTATTTTTATGATATTATTTCAACATCACGGTAATTAACGACTGAACTTCCAAACATGTTTGTGTGAATTCAGCGTGCCGATAAGAACGGCTGCGTTGTGGGTGATTTATATTTGTCCCTGATTTTGTGCCTGGGTGCTTTAGCAGCAGATTGCTGTTCTCTAACTGCATTACTGTGGGGTAACTGGAAATGTTTTACAGGCAAGTTCTGCCACTTAGCATACAACGGTAATATGGTTCTATTATCCATTTTCAATCAATATTTAACCTTTTCAATAAACAACTTAAGTGTACTAAGCCAGAAGGAGGAAAGCTAATTGCCACATGATATATTTGGTTTCCAGGTATACTCAGCTGGCTAAAGTAAAGTTAATTAGGTTATAGGTAGCACAGCAGCATTTAGAAAAATACATCTTCTGCCTCATAAACCTTTTGTTCAGTCAATAGCATCAACAAATACTTGCAGATGATGACTGTAATATGATGACCACCACTGGAAGGCCTGGGCTGTGCTTTTTGCCCTTGCAAATGGCCTGTGTTACCAAAGGACACGATGGAAAATGATGGCCCTGGGTCGTGGTCACCACAGGTCTCCACACCCGGCACTGGTTCTCTGCTCAGGATTGCATTTGTGAGCCCAGCCGTAGGAAAGCCAACTCCTTGGTGACTCCAAAATGTGTAGCAGAGCCCTTTAATTTTTTTAGAAGATAAAACCCAAGAAATTAAAAGGCTTTATTGTTCCACTATAAAACGCTCATTGTTTATGGTAACTTCACTGAAGCAGTATAAGCTTGAAAATACTGTTGTTCCTAATTAAAGGATGTTATTGTCCACTGTTCATATACGACTGCAGATCCACTGCACCCCTCAGAAACCTTTTTGGTTTGCTATTGCAGTGCCCCAGACACCACACATCTTACACAGGGCAGTCTCTCTTGGAGTCCTTCTCTCCCAGGTAATCATAACTGCCTTTTAGGTAGGTGGAAGTAGGCATTTTCAAAGGAGCAAAATAACATTTAGAATTCAAAATGTCAGTGTTAGTGAAGAAAAATGAAAATAAATTAAAAAAAAAAGAAAAAGAAAGTTTGCCTACATATTGTTCCCATACAGCTATTTTAGTAGCATTTCATCCACTACAGATGTATATTTTGTATTTGTTGGTCTGATATTGTTCTCACTTCCTATGACATGAATTTCCAATTTTTTTTTACAAAACCTACGGCTAATAAACCCAGGAAAAAATAACATTCTAAGGCCCAGTTAGAAAATCTGTATGAGAACACCTATCTTTACTCAAGCAAGCAGTTCTCTTCAGCAAAAAATGAATGATTGCCACCCATTTGACTGATGGGAGCCTTTCCCTGGATCAAGCTTTAGATCCCTTGCTTATTTGCCAGTGAATACTGTATAATAGGGATTCCAGGGAAGTCAAATGGCAAGCCAGGCAGCGATTTCAATGAGCCCCAAACTAGGCCCTGAATGATCAACACTGATCCTTATTATTCGAGGGTAATAATGTGCCCCTCTCGTTTACCCAAAGTAGCTGCTCTGAATATGCTATAGTTTCACCAAGACTGAACGAATGCATCTGTCTTCATGAATGGTGATTAAAAAAAAATGCAAATCTCCTTACATCTTTTCTTCCTGACATTAGGTCATTGCTTTATGGCCTTCTTTTCATTTGCACATCTATAGTAATTTCTATTTTGGGCCACTATTGAAAATATGAGATTCACTGGGCCCAAATAGACATTCTTATAATAAGCAGATTGTACTGAGCTACAAAAGCTGCAGTATAATAAAACAAATTGTATGAATGTGAGAAGAATGTGTAAAGAAGTTTCATCATAAAAAAATGACCAATAACATTAAGATGTTTTGTGCGAGGAAAACACTCCAAGCACTGTTCTTTGTTACTGTATAAAAAGCCTTTTAGCAATTGCTGTTCCTTGACACAGGGTCTTTATATGGGGAATAATTTATTGCCATACCTGTAACTGAAATAATGACTAAATCATTTTAAAAAAAAAGTCTCATAGCTCCAACAGAGTAAATCTTCTACAACTTGCTGCAGTGCTAATCGTAAGCATGTTATACAGTAAGTTTGCCTGAAGCTAAGTTAAGCAGGCAGATTAGGACTGTAATATAGTATCAGGGCTCATAAATCAAGTGTGCTTGCAGATTTTCTTTCACTTACTGCTCCTTCTTACAGTTCAGACAAGTCATAATTACACATCAGTAGGCATTGTGAACAGAGGAATGAGCTACAACATAACGCACAATAAACCCTGTCATATAAAAGCAAACTGGATAAAATAACAGAAGCAATACTCCATTTTACAACATCACACTAAAGAATTACACCACGCCGTTGTGTAATATTCTGATCAATCACCGGCCCATCCACAATTGACACTCCCAGGAGGCTAAAATTTACTATTCAAAGAAATTTTCCATTTGTAATCATTATTATTATTACGATGATTATTGTGATTATAATATATGGTGAATGAGAACTTTAAAAAGCCAGAGGTTCAAAATAAGAAGTGTTCGGCGCAAAATACAATTAAAGATATTTTCTTAAAGCTTTACTATGCAGGCAATCTTTTGACAAATAACAATGGGGAAGAGGTAAACGATTTTTCATTCACATTTTGTGAGCTCTGTGACACTGAGCACAGGTACTGTGAGCTATCTCTTTTAAACCAAAGCCGGGCTGACTGATGTCTCCTGGTTATTCCAGGGCTTAGAATGAGATCAAAGGTGCTCCAGCTTTAGCGTGTGACATTAGCGGAACACTGGAAATGGGATTTGATGAAATGAGAAAATACTGGGTATTTTAATTCTAATAAAATACTTTCCAAAGAATTAGGATGCAGCAGGTAAATAGCAGGCCCTGCACAGAGGCATACGTGGGGTTCCTGCTTTCTCCCCTAGAAAATTATCCAAATTTTCGCTTTTTGTACAAAGACAGCAGATAAATGCCCCTAATTTCACTCATACAACTCAAACTCTTCTGTTGCCAGATAACTTCTATCGCAGCTCTGTAGCTTGTCCTTTGCTGGACTCCACCTTCAGGTAATTTTTCCATACAAGATAATAATCATGTCCCTGTATTTGTGCCTTGATAGGAGATGTCATAGATTTGTGCATGGGGGGAGACATGGAGAGGGAGAGGACAGTTCTGCACCCAGAAAGGCAAGTTCTTGGAAGATTGGCCAAAGATTCAGCTTGGTTGCTTCAGAAAAGTAAAATTCATCCCTGGCAATGACATATCAACAGAATTAAATTATTGTATTTTTTCAAATTAGGTTGATTTGTATTAAAAGCACCCATTGAGCTTTACTGTTCTTATTTTCTGTTTACATTGGTATTTATGATCCTAAATAATTTAATGGATTTTTTTTTTAAATGCCCATCCATGTATATGTCTTTAATTTTCTCCTATGCATCAAATGCTCTAAACATGAAATATGGCAGCTGGAAAAAGGGAATTCCATAGTATTTCTCTGTTTTACTGTGGATTATGTCCCACCTGCTTCAGGAAGGAAAAAAAAAAAAAAAAGGAAGGGAAAAAAACCCAACCAAAAACCACAGTGAATTGAAACTTGAAGATGCATCAAATCTGTCATCTCAGTCAGATGGAATTTCCCTTTCCAATTGGTCCTGACCTTTGCTGCATCCTCCTCTGGATCAGTTGCTTTTCCCCAGGACTCAACTGGGAAAGTTTTGATATTTTTGATAAGAGAAAGGGTAAACATTTCAACTAAATTGTAAGAGTAAAGTGAGGAACTACAGGGTTAGTTAAGGAACCCTTTATGCATATTAATTTTCCTTTGGAAAATGCAAAAGGGAGTTTAGTTAATTTATAGAAAACAGATTTCTGAACACGGTGCCCTGCTGTGTCCTCACCATCCTTCTGAAGCCCCTCGTGCTCTGCAGGTTACCCAAGACGTGCTCTTCTCTTGTAACCTCTCTTGTCTTGTCTCTGGAAGTGCAACAAGAATGATTCCATTTCCCTGCAAACCACCCCTGCCGCCGCTCCCCTCCCGAACGAGCACCCGGAGCTTTGGGGCAGAGGACTCCAGAGGGACAGTGACCACCCTGGTGCCAAGCCCACCTTCTGCAGCAGAGACATTTGCTTTTCACAGGCGTCAACTGCTCTGTCAAAGCTTCCCACGCACCTCCCTCCATCAGATCTCAAAATCCGTGACAGAAAGACAGTGAATTAATGGTCTCCCGCAGCGAGCGGGCTGAGGAGCACTGGGAGATTCAGGAGCCGAAGGAGAAGTCTGATATTCACAACCAAATTGCCTCAAACCATCAGGCTGTTTTCCCTCTAATATCATCCTAATTTGTAAGATGTGTGTTGAACACCTACTCAATCAATATTATTAAACACTATTCTTTATTTCTGTCATTATCTGGGAAACAAAAGGCAGGTTTAAAGCTGTACGTGCAGCAAGTCACTCCAGAGAGTGGGGCGGGAGCAGATTTCCCACCACGCTGCAGAAGGACATGGTGCCTCAGTCCACTCTGGAGTGCTTGGCCACATCCTCAGAGCCCTACTCTGTATTCTCATACACACAATCTTTCCATAAAGTAAACAGTTCTTGTGCCCTCAGCTAGTTATGGAGTGAGTGTAGAGAGAGAGTCCAGGTGCTGGGATTGTATTTTCCTCTTTTTTTAGGGAAACCTACCAATCTGCCTGTTATAATCTTTGTTTTCTGTTGGCATTCATGTTTTCTGTGGACGTTTTTTGTCTATAGCGCTGACAACAATTGCAGCATGGTTTGAGTCAACACAACACCGAGGGCTGGAGGTTTTTCATGAGTGTGGGGACTCTGCTTCAATTTTTTTCACTTTTTATTTCAGAATTAGTATTAGGATCTGAAAAGTAGTAGGCTAAAAAAAACCAACAAAACCCAACATTGAAGACCAGCAAAGTTAAATTTAGAGACAAAATTGTCTTAGTGCTTGTCACTGTAGTAGGCAAGAATCTGAGTCAGCGTGTAGCTCCTGGAGTAAGTTAGTGACTTTTCTGTGCTGATTGAATTTTGTAAAGCACATAAAGATTTGAAAAGTCTAAAAGGTAGAACAAAGTAATAAAGGGTTTGATGCTCTTTGCAGTAAGACAAGAAAAGGGCAACAGTATGGCACAGTATGGGTAGAAATTGTGTATGAGGTGCTAATTTGGTCAAGCATCCATCCCTGGAAGTGTTCCAGGGCAGGTTGGACGGGGCTTGGAGCAACCTGGTCTACTGGGAGGTGTCCCTGCCCACGGCAGGCGGTGGAATGAGATGGTCTTTCAGGTCCCCTCCAACCCAACCCAGGCTGTGATTCTCTGGTTCTCTGATTCTTATCTTTCTGTGCGTCAGTGTAATTTTTGAGGGCAGATGTTACAGTGTGATGAAGTACAATGTGTTTTATCCAGGGTGGGGAGGTCACCCCACCAGCTCTTTATGTGCATTTGCCAACAGAGAGGGTCTGCTCGAGTTTTATGATAAAGACAAACATATTAGCAAGCCCATGAATCAATATTGTTTAAATAGTGTACCAGAAGGTTCACTGTCAATCACTGGTTTCTGAAAGTTGTTCATCCCAACTGTTAGGTGAATACTGAATATATTCACAGAAGTTTGGATCTGTTCATGAATAATTCATAGTGAGAGAGAAAAAAAAAAGGCAACTGATCAATGTGCAATTAATAATGATTCAGCTTCTCCCACCCATGCTCACACAACACAACACTCTTACAGGGCTTACCCCTCTACTGAATTCTCAAAGGGGATAGAAGCAGACTCTGCTCCTCTCTCTGCAATAAATAATTAATCATCTTCTTTTCTAACAATGCTCTGTGGAAATTTCAAAGCTTTAGCTGAGGTATACAAAATAAAATCCCCCAGCAAACCCAAAAAGCCCAAACCTATTGAAATGTCTTCATGAGGTACTGATAACTCATTTCTCTTGCCACAGCTCCTTTAGGAAATCAGGAAGTCCCCCAGCATCACAAAACTGTTCAAATCCTGGTTCTCCTCTCTTTCTCCTTCTACAGCACAAAGAACTCCAACCACAGCAACATTCTGACCAACATTTCTTCTCAGAATTCAAGGAAATTAAATCATCTAATTCCATCAGGTGTTTTTGCTCAGATTCTAAACTCACACCTTCATGCTTAACTTTTCTAAAGTAAGTCTTTTAAAGCCACTTAGGACTTTAAACCAGTAATACCATAATGTAATCCCATTAGAAAAAAGAAAACAATGAATCGCATGAGTTTGGATATTCTGCTGGTTTAGTCAACCTTGAAGGAAGAGGACTGGTGAAATTAAATCAAACTAAATTTGGAGATTTGAGAATTTAGTGAACAACCTGCAAAACTGCAGTTACAGTCACCAATGAGGATCAGTTTTTAGCCAGGGTAAAAGGCGAGATCAGATGTTAAAAATGTTATTCTGTCACAGTGTAAGAACATAACAGTTCTGTGAGTCTTCAAAGAAAACAGCAATGTCTAACTTAAGTCTGCATGGAAAGATTACTATTCCAATAGCACTTTCAGATGTTCCAAATCTCTATTTGGTAAGCAAAAATGGTAATTTTCTAGTTTTTACACATTCATCTTCATTGAATTTCAAGAGAAGGAACATTTTGTTAGGTAAAAATAATAATCAAGAGAAGCCAGATGATCTTTAACTTCAGTGATTTTAAAGAACGCATAATGAGGTGTATTGTTTTCTGCCAGAGACCTAATTCCTTTGAGCTCTTTTTATTTTATTTTTGGGGGGTTTTCTTTCAGTTTACCCTGAGAACAGGGCTGGGAGACCCTATCTTTTCATTCTGTAAGGCAACATAATTACCTCGTAGGCAGTAGATACAAACCTACCACCCAACCTGTAAAGAACTAATCCAAAACAAGGTAAACTTAATCCAGCAAATCCAGAAATGGCAGAATGGAATGGAGAAATTCTCCACCTGTGCAAGTTTTCACTGCACAATACGGGTCAGGTGCCAACCTTGTCAGCAGCACTGCCCATTTCCATCACCCTTCTGGCTTCCCAGGAACAAATACAAGTCCCTTTCCCCTTCCAAAAGATGAATCCACGTGTGTGACTGGGCTGAACTGAACACCCAGTTGCTGCTGAGATTAATGGCACAGATCTCCTCCCTCATTCCCCCAGATGAGGTCTCTATGAAATATTGTCACCTGGCAGGATGTAATGCTCTGCTTTGTGCTGAGGTATGTTCTGTCCTGAGCAGACATCCATCACACAGCAGTTCCTGCTGCTACCGACTGAAATTTGGCATTTTCAGTGTTTTCCAGCAGCTCCCTTCACACGAGGCTTGTCAGATCACCCCAACAGAAAACAGTGTTGAATTTCACTACTACACCAATATCTCAATTGCCCTTTTACAAAGCAATATCCTAAATATCCCACTTCTTGTCAGAGCAGAAGGGCACGTACTGCCACAACAGGTGGTTCTCCAGGGTGATGTTTACTCAAGCTACAGCAGGAATCATTAGCAAACTGAACCTGAGCTTTCTGAAGTGAGGAACAATGCAAAGTTTCAGTAATGAAGTGCACTAACACAGGATCTCCTCATTCATCTGGAGCCAGAAGTCTGTATCATGTTTTTCTGCGTGCCTATTTTTCATCAAACACCACACAATCTTTACTTGACTATACTGTATATCTTTTCTGCCTAGTGGGAACCCTAATTTGCTTTAAATTGCCAAAGTGCTCATTATGGAATGCTTAGTAGCTGGAGTTTGTACATAATATTTGAAAATCAGCCTTAATTTTTCTGCCTGAGATGAACACTTGGATTTCAGAGTAAACATAATCAGAGATTTACACAAACTCAGTGAACCCTGTTTATTATATTTGCCTGGAATAGCTACAAAAGAGGTCAGAGGTCCAATGTCTTCCTGCAGAGACAGATCATGTTCTAGCTGGTAGTGAGGAGGAAAAAAACAGTAGGTGATGCTTTAATGAATGGCTTATCATGTGGAACACACCATGTGATAATAGCAGTGCTGCTAAGGAAAGAAGGAAGTAAAAAATATAAAGGCTTTTTGCTAGGTTTACATTGCTTGAAAGCTCACATTTCAACAGGAGCAGATGAAGAGGGTTTATTAAGAATATGCAGTAAAATCTGCAGCAAGTTGAAAGGAGCTTTGAACTTTTTGTTTAAACATTATTTTTGGAATTGCCTGTGAGATGGCATTGCCCTGACTACATGGAAACACATATCGGGATATATTTTGATTTTGTGTGTCAATTTTTGTTATCATTTTCACTGAAGTGACCTTGTCTAAGAAGTCAGTTCAGAAAAAAAAAAGAAATGAGGGTCAGAGACAGATTATTCCAAACGATAAAGGGATAGTCAATGTATTAAGTTGCAACTTGAATTTTGTTTACGAAAGGTTGTCAATTAGGAGCTGTGATAATGCTTGTTTTTGAGACTAAAAGTGATGGGTATAGAACAGTCCAGATCTTCCAAACAAAGCATTTCTACTGCATGGTATGGGCCAGATCCACATCTTAAAACTAACATGCTTTATACACCTTATTATTTTATAGACTTTATTTCTAAATTACTACTGTCTTTTGAAAAGAAAGGGGTGCAACGTCGGAACAAAAATGTGCCTATCCACAGTTGTGGCTCTCCATTTATTATTTTAAGCAACTGTACTTAGCCTCCTGGGTTTTTTTAATCAGGAATCACAAAATATTCTTTCTACCATTTATCTAAAAAACAGTGCCTTGAAAATTAGCTTGCCAGCATGAAAAACACCAAGATGTGATGGCTCTAATTACTAACAAGTTTGATGAGCCTGGCCCAGGGATCTCTGTAAAGAAAACATAAAATAATAGAATCATTAAGGTTGGTAAAGACCTCCAAGATCATCAACTCCAACCTTCACTAGAAGAAAGCCACAGCATCTACTAGGATATTAAAAAATATTTAGGAACTATGGATTTCTAACTCCCCCTTGAAACCGGAGGAAATAAGATGTCTAAGGGGATATAGGCTTGTACTTATTAGAGGAAAAAAAAGCCCCAAATTTAATATTCATTTTGAGAGGTTAACCCTTGGGAAGACAGAACATTCAAACCCAAATTTTCCATGGCCACCTGAACCCTGGCTGCTTGGCTCATGCTGAAGTGTCCCTCCTTATGCTCTTGTCTTGCAGCATTTTGAGCAATAAGAACTAAATGCCTGGGTTGATAGAGTAATTAATTCTCATTTACGTAGGATAGTTCTCATGCAGTCAAAACCTCTGGCTGAAACCTGAAGGGTGTGGGAGGATACCCTCCATGGTGAGCAGGGGAAGACAGGGATGGGCAGCAAATCTCTGAATCTTCCCTCATGGATACGGATCATATCCTTGGCCACATCTTCCTGGGCTCATGTTAACACGCAACATCAAATTCTCTCCCTGGGGATGCAGAAGCTGATGAAGAAGTCTCGTCTTTCCCTACTTTTTTTCAAAATGCTGGGAAGAGGCATCATCCACCCCTACATGATCCTATGCTGTTCCTTGCTTCTCTGCCCCTCGGCAGTGTGGGGATTACAGAAACGCGCTGAGCTTTGAAAACATCTCTCAGGAAAGTTTAACAAAACAGGAAATAATTCCAGCAGGTACAAGTTGGAGAAACATCGAATCCTAGAATGGTTTGGATTGGAAAGGACCTTGAAGATTATCTCGTTCCATCACCTACTGTGGGCACGGACACCTTCCACCAGTCCAGGTTGCTCCAAGCCCCATCCAACCTGAGTCCTTAACTTAGAACATACCTCTTGCCAGCTGGAGCAACTATTTTCAGCTCCCCTCGGAGAGATTCTGTGTCTGAGAATGTCACTCCCAGCCCCAGAAGGTACCGAAGGGACATTTACAAAGGCAAAAAAGAAACTACATTATTTTATATCCAATCCATTGTACTACAAACGCAGTCACATTGATGTCGATAATGAAACAACCAAACATCTTACAAAGATGCTAAAAATTCCCAAACGCCTATGCAAACATTCCCAGATTCTTATCTGTGGTGTCCCAAACTGGGTGGTAACCCCACCACCACACTGCTCCAAATTGGTTGGTTTAGACTAGAGTTCTTCACACGTCTTGGGTGGAAGATCAGTCCCAACCAAACTGGAATCACCAACTCCTACCAGACCTTCTCACGATCCTCTGTGCTCTGGCCTTGATGTTGGTCTTGGAATCACAGTGAATCATTTAAGTTGGAAAAGCTAAGATCATCGAGTCCAACAGTTTCCCAGCACTGCCAAATCCTTGCTTGTGTCTATCCACAATCCTGCTGAAATGTGCTCCGGGAATTCCTTTCTAAGCACAGCACTTTCCTCTCCTGCCCATCGACACCCTATTTATACTTCCTTGTCTTGTATTTCAGGGTGAGAGTTTTGGGACAGGGACCATCTTTTTGTGAGCGTGCCCAGGGCAGTGAGGTCCAGGTTTGCAAATAGGCTTCTGACAGCTTGTTCATATAAAAAAGAACTGCAACTACAACAATATATCACACAACTGCTCCGACATGGACTTTTGCCACATCTCAGCCACGTTTTTTTTCGTAAATTTGAAGCAGTATAGAGGAATTATAGTGCTGAAAAGCAAAAAACTTAGCGTTGGTAACAGCACCTTCAACCCGCACAAATTTTCAGTGAGTTTCTATGATATCAGACAAGGTTTTGGGTTTTTTTCTTTTTCAGCAGATGATCAAGGGGTCTGCCTGCAACAAATAAATAAAATTCCTCCTGTTATTTACAATGGAAGTGTCTAATTTGCTTATTACTTTGCTTATCTATTCATTGAGATAATTATCTGACACCTGCCAACAGCAGATTGTTCTGACAGATTTTTATTGGCTGAGATCAATTTGTTACTTACCATCTGTCCAGCTAAAGGTGGTTTGCAGGTCAACAAGCTGGTGAGCTTTGGAAAATCTTAAAATGATCTTGAGCAGTATCCTTCCTGGACTAATTTCATTTTAATCTCCCGCAAAGCACATGAAAGGATGGACTTGAAAATTAGCTTTCAAGCAAAGTGTTCAAGAGAAGGGAAAATCATTTGCCTTTCTTTGCTGTGATCTTGCATGACTTATTCCTATGAGGTTTTCCAAAATCCCAAGTGAACCCATGAGCTGATAAGTTGCTGTATGACACTGAAGATCTTGGGAGAAGGCAAACAAAAAGGTCATATATGGTCTAACCACCAAGGATGGTGGGAGAAATAAATTTCTCCCAACAAGAAAATATTTTGATCCATAAGCAGTTCAAGAACTGCTTTTCACAGTATCATGGTGTTCTTCTGGTTGAAATCTTCTTTTTTCTTTTTGTATCCAAACAGATTTTGACAGAATACGATGAAAAATTTTTAAATTGTTCTTAACAGAAAAGTATCATTCAGACTATACCCTAATTTTACTTCTGAGCTGTCAGTGGCAAAATATGAACATCCCATCAGTCAGTTAATACTTTTTAGAATTAGAAGAATCATTTTGATGGTTTTTCAAACCATTCTGAAAAGGAGGGGGGAGCTGACAGCCACTACTGCAGGATGCTTCAAATGAAGCCATTCTGACTTAAAACTTCTCAGGGCTCCAGAAGGGAAAGCGAGCTTTAAACGATAGCACTTGTTTACACAGGAGGCTTCTTTTCCTCCAAGAAACTCATCCTAGTAGTGCCAGGAGAGCTTCCTAACCATTAGGGATCATCTAAAGATAATGGCACTGAAGGTCCCCAGGACAGCATTTTGTGTCAGCACATCCTTCTCCAGAAACTTTTCCATTTCCGTGCAAATGCTCGAGCCGGTCCCGTTTTTCTCAGATCACTGCTCAGTGGGTAACAGGTCTGTCATGATAACGTGGTGGGATACCCAGCCAAGGTTTCAGAAATACCCCAAAATCCTGAAAACTAAGCCCCTGATGATAATTTTTTTGTTGGAGAGGGGGCGACTGCAAAGGCTGTAAACAACAGTCAGTTTTCTATGTTGGATATTACAGCCATTTTAAACTAAAGATAAAATCAACTCCAGAGCAAAGCCCTGTAAGTCAGTCAGAGAAAAATGGTTCTGCATTCCAGTGCATGATTTAATCTGCAGTATATGTATGTTTATAAATGTATATTATGCATGGGATTTTTTTCCCTAAAAATTTTCAAATCATATGGGGTGTCAGGCTGAGATATTATGTGTTACAATAGTAAGCTAGAAATAAACTGAAAACAGGTTTTAATGAAAAGATGTGAAACAGAGGACAAACTACTGCCTGCATTTGTGGCTGTAAAAACTGTAAATATAAAACACCTTTCCAAAACTTGCCCTTTAATTATTTCTGAATAAATAGATTGCGACCGTCTTCAAATAATCATAAAATAATCAGTGAATTTTTCTGAGCTGGTCTTCCAAACATCAAGAATTTTCTGAGAATTTCTAAAAGCCTGATGTTATTTATTATCAGTTCCAGGAATTGATTCCACTGGAAATCCAATGTGGTCTCTCAAAAATGTCCAGCGTATCTGCTGCTCGGCCGAGATCTTGGAAAAAGTCTTGGTGACACCTTGTGCAGAGACAGATCGCAACAGGAAACGAAGAGCTCAGAACCCAACGGTTGGAAATCTGTGCCTGTAATGTGACATCTGAATGTGTATTTGGAGTCAGGGACAGCTGTGTGTTCCCAATACCTGTGGAAACTAGGCTGCCTTCATTATTAAGGATCCATGGTCAAATCCTGCTATTGATTTTTTGGGCTAGGATATGTTTTTTTTGGCCCAAAGAACGAAGTTAAAAACTCATCCCAGAGCCTCCTCTGCTCGTTTATCATAACCTACTCCACCTCCTGCACACCAGCTTAATTTCATTTCAGTTTCCAGTCTGATGTGCACCGCGGGGATCTCTTTCCCAGGCAAAAGGCAATATGAGGTGAGAAGCAGAGCATGCTGCCAGCACAGGTATAGGCCTGCATAATGGAGCTGTGACACTCTCCAAGAGGCTTTTCCTTTTAACAACTCTCCGAGTTGGGAGCGAAAGACATAATGCAGATGGCATAATTGAAGTGGGAGAATGAAACATTAAGCATGCACAGAAGGGATTAGAGAGGAAGACTTTTGGGGTTATTTAATTTTGGCTCAGTTGTTATCTAACAGTTTTTGTCAGGAAAAAAAATGTTAAAACTCCTTCCAGGTCCAGAAAAAAAAAAAAAGAACCTAAGGAAGATTATTACCTGCCTAGGAGTATGTAAAACCTTGTAAAACTATCAGACTTGAGAGAATTTATTCTTTATTATGTGATATCATGTTCTACAAAATATCTCTCCTTGCACAGCTCTCACAGGTCTCCTTTCTTCATTTTTATAGACTTGTCAATTCTGGGAATGATCTAATCATGATGGGGATTTAAGGTATGTATATGCATTGTACTGAATGCTAATAATTCATGAGCTCTTGGTTTCAAAGATCTTCTCTGTGAAGCTGTGCAGTTCAAAAAGGAATGCCTAACATAAAAAGGATGCTAAGCCTTATATTTAACACCTAATGAAATCATTAAAGAGCGATCAAGCATGATTGCAAAAGTTAATTTATCAGATCTCACACCTGCCACAAGTATGGAGAACAAAGGAGGGGATATTTAAATACCTTTAAGGTCTCGTTAATTGAGGTAGAAAATACAGCAGTAAAGATATTTCAAAGGCTGGCCATGCTCCTTCCAGACAAAGGGATCAATTCTGCACACACCTTGCTCAAGGAAAGTCCCTCTAAAATCACGGGGAGTTTTGCCAGAGAAAAGACTGTGGGATCTGGTAAAAAATCAGGCACACTGGGAGCTTTCCTCCTGGATAAGGAGCCCTGGTGTGTGCTAACGACACAACCAAAGGCACGGCGGCTCCCGCTCCACGCCTGTGGTATCGCTTACCTACAGAACTCCAGGAAGAATACATATGTGGATAAGGAATAGTCACTCTTTATTCCTGTCAGTAGGTTCTGCCTTTGACTCTGCTGATCAATATCAGCCGTGCATTGGTTACTATGGGAATGAGCCTTTCCTGCACTCAATAAACCCCAAGTTCCTTTTTTTACAAAGGTGAGCAAAATACTTTTAAAAGAAGGTTTTATCTGCTTTATGCCTTGGGGGACTCTGCAGCCATGACTTTAAAGGTACTTGGACACTTTGAAATGCAGAATATTATGATCTAGCTTTGGGCAAGTAAAGACTTAAAACCATTTGTTTACCCCAGAAATCAATGTCAAATTCATGTAGAAATCTGTGTGTGCCTTCGCTCTGTGTCGCTGCACTCAGGCGTGTGTGCACCACTGTGCTTGAGTCTGTCAGTGCTTTACACCAGCAGATACACAGGAATATAAACCTCATTCCGGATTACCTTTAAGGCTTGAAAACAAGATGCTGAGATAAAAACTTATCTAACAATACCTTGGACCCAGCGCCGCGACTCAGCTAATTAATCCACCCTTACAATGTTCTTGATTATAATGCTGGGATAAGAAATAACCTACTTTCCGCTTTTATTTATGTTAATACATTGTTTGATTATAAAATATTTAGCAATGAGTTAATACATATTTCTAGTGGCACAGAGTGCCAAGAATATGTGAAATAACATGTAGGGTATTCCCCAAATGAAATCCATTCAAACAGAAACTCTGGTGAACGTGAGCTTGGACGGCTGCAACGTCAGCTCAGCAAAGTAACCTCTTTAAAGACTTTCCAGGTGAAGCAGAAGAGTGGTAGCAAACTGCCACAGAAAATGCTGCCAATTATAGGCAATCTGTCAGATGTCTGTTCTTCAGACCCATTGCTAATTGGCTTGAAGGATGTTAAGAAATAGTGAATTAATCCTTTTTTGCCCTTTTTGTTCATTTATGTGTAACATGATTTTTTTCTCATGTGCTAGAAATGAAAATATTGAAAAGTAATGATGAGGATTTTCTCAACCTGAAAGGAACTATAATAAAGGACAGAAAGTTACAGTAGAAAGCTATCCGGGTACCTTTGAGACCACTCATGGCCCAAAGAGATTTACAGAGTACATAAATCAGTGAAGAGTGTCTAGTCAAAGCAGAGTCTGGGAAAGTGTTCCCTCATGGGCAAAGGAAACATTTCCAAGATCCCTCATCTCTGTAATGACCCCCCCAACTCAAAGTATCTGCTTTCAGACTATGCACAGGCTCTGCATTCACTGGGTTTCTTCAGGGCTCCTCAGTGGTCACAGAATCACAGAATCACAGAATCATTTAGGTTGGAAAAGACCTCCTCTTTTATCAACACCCAAAACCCACCCAAATCTCGAGGCTCGTCACATCTCTCCAACCCTACACACAGCCTAAAGGGACAAGAGCTCACAGTCTGTTTTAAATGTTTGTTGGAGAAAAAAATTAAAAATGTATTTGTGGGACTCATAACAAAAAATCTGCACGGGTTCTGTCGAGTTTTTCAGGTTCTCTCCTGATAGCTACACATCAATGGCCAGGACTCAAACTCACACCAAAGGGGCACAAGGGAAAGAGCCCTTTCCCAACAACTGGCAGACAATTTCAAAGCTGTCTATAACCATAATAATCATCTACCACAGAAAATAATTTCAGAAACTAATCCTTTGATTTAAAATCTGACAATTAAGCGCCTAATACACAAACCCCTGAGAAGGAAATATGTGTTTTTGCTTTCCTCTGCAGTTTTGTGGCAGAAAACAAGATTGTTAAGTGTCACAGGTTGATACCATAAATCTTTATGTCAGTTTTAGATTATAGATAATTTTAAAAGATTTAAAATGACATCTTTCTTGAGGAGGAAGGGATAAAAAAGCAAAAAAAAAATCCAACAGAGATGTTCTAGAGAAACTCAGAAGTGAAGTTGTAAAAGTGTTTATGCAAAACCAACTTGGAAAGGACACTTGCTTCTGTTTCACAGTTTGCCAAACTAATGGGACCAAAGTGAGTGCTTAATCAAAGTCAATATTGGCCTGCTGACTCTCAGGAAACGATCTAAAAGTGCTTTGGGGGCTCTTTCTATGTTCATTATCTTTTCCTGTGTCACTTGGTGTCTCTAATGATAGACGAAGAAGCACTTAAAATGTCTCTACTCAGTTCTCTTCACTACTGAAATCTCAAATTAAATACTTACCCAGATAAAAAAAAAATCATATTTAGAATGAGACTGTGACACGAGGATCTTCTGAAAAACAGCCCAGGATAATTCAGCAGCCCCACTGGATCTTGCATTTAGAGGAGGCTGAAGTATTCGAGTGACTCAGCAGCTCAGTGGTGGGTAATTTACAACTCACTCCTCCTCGGGAGCAGAACTGCAAACTCACCAACTAAAGTGCTCCTGCCTCAGCCTCTGCTGAATGCAAACGCCCAGCTCGAGCAGCCCATGTCAAAATCAAAAGTTAAAAATAAGGGCAAAACCTCCAAATACGTCTCTTTAGTCTGTTTGAAGTTAATTTCATTTAACTGGTTGGAATGATCCAAGATTGAAGTTGCTCAAAGCAGGCAGCAACTTCATTTACAGAGGAAAAGATGAGGCACATAAAGAGAAAAGCATCGTGATTTTCTAAGCCTTTTAACAGGAAGAGATCATATTAAAAAAAATCTTGCCTGTATACAAAACAGAAATATGTATTTCAAAGAAAAAAAATATATTGCAGTTAAAAGGTCTTCACAGAGTAAAGTGGCAAAAGATATTATTAGCCAGGAGCCATTTAATTGTTTGAGTGTCCACTATAAAGACCCAAGAAACACAAATTCTGATTCTCTCATGACAAAAACCCCCAATGTTTTAGAGTTCTTCTACTCCTACTGGACCCGATTTTAAGGGTCTTGCTCAAGAAATGAAATACTTCCTTGAGCATGAGAATTTGGTCCCACATCTAAAAGACACAACAATTAACCTGGAAATACATATTATTTTTGCAATTATCGGTCTTATATTAACAAAACATCTCTTTGTAAAAAGAGGTGGGTGAAATTCTTTCTTCAATGGATGCCCAAGAAGAAGATTTCTTTCTGCGAGGAAAAATAAAGTTTAGATTTTATTCTAAGAAGACAGGTTTATCCTAATTTCAGGCAGGTTGATGTCATACACAGCTCAACAGGATGCTTATCAGGCAAAGAACTTATGGATTTCAACCTAAAGTATTGTCTAATGTTAATGGAATATAGTTTGTTTTCGAAGCAAAATGTGTCTGTAATTACTTTTAAATTGATTGTAAATTTTCCCTGTTGAAGTAAAACACTAAACCTCAGTTGCACTGGGAAGACACACAGCATAAAAACCTGCCCACATACGTGCCTAATATAGTGGGTATAAAAATACTAATTAAGATAAAACATTATACCAGAGTACCTACAATAAACACAAATTAATAAACCAATCAGAAGTGTGAGCACCTTCAGGAAAATTGTAGCATGCATCATATAACCTCATAGAGGCAAGTAAGGAATGCCTAATGTGAATTTTTTTTTAATGGACCAGATAATTTGGGGCATAACTGGGAAAAGTCTCCATAAAGACCACGGCCTGTAAAAATGAATATATAATTTGTGAGAAATGGTGTTTTCCCATTTAGAGAGGGCAGCAGCAGCTTTTGGGCTCCAAACCCTTTCAGAAGAGGATATGTTTTGTTGGCAACAGCTCTCCAGAAGAAGAATTCATACCCATCTCTAGACAGACAGCAGCAAGGAATATTTTTAAGATTAATTAAGGTAACCTTTTCTCCATCTAAAAATATTTAAAGAGAGTAACCTGTCTTGCACAAATACTCTTTGATGGACATAAAGAGCATTTTCATAGTAAATGTTGGTGTGTTTCACACCACAGTGACCAAGAAGGCTTTGCAAGTCATCACCCATGAGGAACTCCTGGAGTAAACACAAAGCTGGATATTCTGGCTTTAACATAAGGAGAGTCTGAAGCAGCTGATGCAGTAAACTCCTGTCCAAAACTGCTTTATGTTTGCCTTACTGTGTTTATGTGTTCTAAATGAGCACTGACTTTACCTATAAAAGCTGAAATTCAGATGATTCCAGTTTTAATGCCTATTAGGATATGCTTAAAGGAACTTCAAAGTAAATTTATCACATGTAGAGAAGCTTATAGGAATTCAGAACTTATTCTGCTTTCCTCAATAAGATGCCTCATTCTCATAACCTGAGGGTTTTTTCAGCTCCTGCTTTGGTGGTGGAGGTTGTTCCTTCTCTCTGAAATGTCTTTTAAAAGGATTATTCAGTTCAATGTCCTTCCCTGGTGGAAAGACCACCATGCCATGGGTCAGATCCTAACTCAGAGGAACTGAAAAATAGAGACTGTTCTTCTTATGTGTAACTAAAATCTAGATTTCTGGGGAAAAAAAAAGGAAGAAACAAAACCAACTGGAAGGAAAAAGGACATTTTCTAAATCATTGTTCATAAGACTTTCAGTCACTTATCTTTTCCAGGAGGGTAAAAGCTCAAACAGGAATTATGACAATTTTACCCTCGAACAGTTTGTGAGACTTATCCTGAGAGTGAACGTATGCTAAAAAAAAAAATTCCAAACAGCTACTAAAGAAATTCCTGCAACCAGTTCTCAGCTCTGCACAGCAGGAAAACCCCATGAGAGCTACGAAGCAGTGAAGCTCCTTCGGAGCCCCTCTTGACCAACATAGAAGCAGAAGAGAGAAATCCAGAAGAAGACGTGGCAAACACAGGAAGACATTAAAAAATGTCAGCTAGAAGCTATTTTGGGACGTTCTTTATGCTTCTCACAGGAATTCACTTGCACACAGCCCAGTTGCAGCTGCGCAAATGCCCAGTGGCTGGAGGTTCACTTGCTCGATTAGAAAACATGATATTATGAGGCAAAATAATCACTGCTGGCAGCACGGCAGCTGAGGACAGGCACGTTGTGCCTCGTAACGCCCCGTTGTGCCTCCGCCAGAGGCTGTGACCACGGCAATGCGACCCCGGGCACGGCGATCCTGCGGCACGATCCGTGAGGATGGAGAGCGGCGCTCCCTCGGCTCAGGATGGCAACCAGGACCCTTCACCCCGCTCCATGCCCAGTCAGCTCCAACGTGATTCATGCTGATGTTGTTTCCAAGGTTTCCATGGCAAATATGTTTCTACATATTTCATGGGGTTTTTATTAATAATGACTTGGATCTTCCATCTAAGAGCCCGCCTCCATCTGAGCGTTTCCATTTAAATGCAATTTTTAGTGTTGTGTTTTGGGCTTTTTTTTTTTTAAGGAAAATAAAAGGAGAAAAGATTGACATGAAAGAGAGTCTGGTCAGCTGTTCTTGGTGGGGTTATTTTTACAGTGACTCAGTAGAGCACTGGACAAAATGTCTCATCGGCGTTCCAGCAGTCTCTAATGGACGTTGGGTGTATTTGGTGTTCGTAGGTGCTAACGTTTGTTTGCAAAAGGAATTTAAACAAAACAAAACTAGTTTTCCCCAATATGCCATCCAAAAAACACTAACGAGCATCACTGAGGCCTTCAGACATTCCTTCCATGCATGATTGCTTAAGATGATAAAGTCTCTCCAGAATGAGAAGGGATTCAAAAGACAAATTCACTGGGAAGGCTCCTGCAATGATGTTTATTTAGGATATATGAGGACATGTTCCAAGAGCTCCCTTTGGCTCCTTGGTTATCACACACACGAAGCCACGTGATGATGACCTGGCTTTGCCTCCGTGGCTCTGTTGCTGTACCCAGAGAACTTCCAGGATGGGAGCTGGTTTTCTCCATGACACACCAAGCTACTAGACATGGACCAGAATTAGAACTGAACTCCTGACAGTGTCTAGAGCAGGTGTTACACAACTGGTGCTCAGAGGAATTAACCTCACTGACCACCGCTAGAAATGGAAATCTTCCCACTGAACCAAAGGGGTTTAGGGCAAAGCCTTGAAAATGTGAAGCAATTGTGGTTAATAAAACCCAATGGCATTGTCTGTTCCACAGCACCACAAAGCTCCAGCTGTCAGAGGGCGCTGCTGCCATCCCCGTGGGGCATCCCACAGGCTCCCACCCCACACACATGCCTGCAGCACATGCCACGGGCTGGAGGCAGCTCCATTTCCACAATGTTGAAACAAACTGGGATGTGGGGAGTGCACACACCAATGTTTTGTCGCTTTCCTGTGCTCAAGCAGCTACGGTTGAACACATCATTCTTTCCCTTGTCTGAGAAACATTTACTGCTTGTTACAAAAGGTTTCGGGATGGCCTACTGTGTAATAGCTCAGATGACTGAAAACAAATTTAAATATAAGAAATGCGCTGGCTTATTTTTTTGCGTGTTGTAAATACTCTTAGAAACGGCATGGGGCCTTATTAAGTTTGAACCTCAGGTCTTTCAACTTCCTTGAGAAAAGAGAACAAATGGTAAAAAGCATGAGGAAATAAGTAACCTCTGTGATTTCCCACTTCAGCTCAAGCCCAGAGATTTTTGTCAGTTGTTATTACAGTCATATTTCTTTAACACCTTTAAAAAAGAAACAGCAAGAAAAAGATTTCAAAGAGAGAGGTTGTGCTGGCTCCGAAAAGTTCTGGTTTCTCCAAACATGTGGTAACCCACTGGGCAAGGAAGATCTGGGCTTCCTGCAGACCCTACTGCCAGTTCTTCACAACAGAGAACTTTTGATTATTTTCCAAATTTGTATGGAAATCAACTGGGTTAGTCACTTTAAAAAGAGACCCCTCTGTGTTGCTCTGTAAACCCTCAGTCTTTTGTTTGGTTTGGTTTTTGTGCTCTCTGTTTGCAAGATACTGAGTTGTATAAATATCTACCCAAACATTAGCAGAAAAGCTGTAGCAGGACAATAGAGATGTAACTATTGTATTTTTTTTTTTTTACTACTGTTCCAGCATCATGATGCTGTCATTGCAACAGTTGTTCCCTATTTTTGAAAGAGGGAATTGATAGAGCTCCTAAGTATCTAAAATGCATTTATGCTTGGGAACTGTGTTCAGATGGTTATTTGGGTGGGATTTTTTTCTAGGCAAGGGTTGAATATGATTATTTTTTTGCACAATCTGTTGTTCCAGTTATTTATCAAATTATGCTCCTTTTGCTTTATATTTTACTCCAAGGAAATATATTTAAAACACAAACCTGTAACTGCTGCCATGAACTATTTAGAGTGTACCCACATAGTGTTTTGCAAAGAATAATGACCCACTCTGCTTCCTGGGTGACCCAGCAGTCCCAAAGCTGTGAGTAGAGACAGCAGTTGTGAGCTCAAATTAATATGTGTATATATAATCATAGAATCATTAAGGCTGGAAAAGACCTCCAGGGTCCCCAAGTCCAGCCTTTACCATTGTGACCACTAACCCATGTCATGAAGTGCCACATCCCCTTGCTTTCTGAACACTTCCAGGGATGGTGACTCCACCACTTCCCTGGGGAGCCTGTTCCCATCATAGAAACACAGAATATCCTGAGTTGGAAGGCAGCCACAAGGATCATCCAAATCCAACCCTGGCCCTGCACAGAGACCCCAAGAATCCCACCCTATGTCTGAGAGTGTTGTCCAAACACTTCTTGAACTCTGTCAGCCTTGGGGCTGTGACCAAACCCTGGGGAGCCTGGTCAGTGCCCAACCACCCTCTGGATGAATAACCTTTTTCTGAAATCCAACCTAAACCTCCCCTGACACTTGCTTGACCACTCTTTCAGTGAAGAATTTTTTCCTAATATCCAACCTGAACTTCCCTGGCACAACCTATTCTTGTCCTCTTTCTTGCTACCAGAAGAAGAGGCCAACCCACACTCCACGTTGTAGAGAGAAATATATTTATATAAACAATATATTTATATACATACAACTTTCAAAATGCCTCATTAACCTCTGCTGCATAGCCTCACTGACAACTTTGCATATTTTTGAACACAACTGCAGCTGTAAAAACAACAAAAACACAGTGAGGATCCTGTACCCTGGAAAAAAACTCTGTCCCACAGTTGAATTTCTAATTATACCAAGTTATTTGCCATTTGTTCTGCCAAATGCATGCAAATCCTTTGGTGGCTCTGTGTACTTGGGGGACTTTGGGTGGCCAGGTTGGATGTCTCCCATCCTGAGGCTCTGCTGGGGGTGAGGTTTTACAGAACCCTTGACATAATGCTGGGGAGAACTGATATCAGTTAAATACTGAGCAGATAAATATGTCCATTTCAGTTCAGTTGCATAATTGCTGTGGCTTTAGTCATGCTTTTTCCACATGAAGTGAAAGTTTTGCTTGTTCTTGAGGAAGGGCAGGGAGCAAAGAACCATCGGAGATGGTCAAACACTGAGAAATAGGTCTGGGAACATGTTCAGCCGTGAATAACCAACTGATAAAATGATTCACTGCTATGCACAGGTGTCTAACATTTGCTGTGTGGGAACACAGGGCGGTGACGAGGTTGTTCATCATGCCACTGTGTCTTAATACGGAAAACTTTCCTGGCTTAATGCTAAGACTGTGTTATCCCCTAATTTTTCATGATGTACCATCTCATTTTGGAAACTATCAGTTGCCCAATAAATGAGTAAGCAAACCCAACTGCCTGTGAGCAATAACATGCCCTTAAGGAAGAGCAGCCAATCCCAAAAATGCTAATCAGGAAACGAAATATTGTTTTTCTAGGGAGCACTTCCACATCGCATACAGAGGCAGCTTTTTGGTTCATAAGGAGGGGAAGCCTGGATAATCTTCAATAAATTATGGATGGTGTGGGAGGCCCACTGAAAACCACAACAGCAAATATTACAGTGGACAAGGGTTAAGGCATGGATGCAAGTTCTTAAAACAGAGCTGGGAAAGGGTTTCTGGGAGCCTGGGAATGCTGCAACCCTCGCGTTTGCATTAAAGCATGGCAGCTCCCACTCCCCTCTGCCTCACCTGGGATTTAAAGTGCTATAACCACATGATGCATTCCTTAAAACTGACTTCATCTCACTGCCAAATGGTCCCATTTCTCCTTGCCCAGGCAAGTTTTGGTGTGCCCCTCTCATGGCACAGCCTCCCACCTCCATAGCCAGCTCCTCTGCACGGATCTCGCTCCAGCTCTGTGCCCAGCCCTGCCTCTCTGCTCGTGTGTCCACTCTCCCAGACCGACAGTCTTGGGGACAGAGCTCATTTCTTGTTCAAAACCAGGTAGACAACTTAAAAAAATTAAAATGAACAAAGATGTCATTTGTCGCTTGTGGACATAAATGAAAACTAATGATGGGATAACGATAGTTTGGGGGTGTAGGGGCCAAATTCTCCTCTCAGTTACACTGTTTAGGTTCGGGAATAAATCAGCGGAATCCAGCGTGACTCAGGGCAGAATTTGGCTCTAAATATTTTAACTGCAGCATGAGTTTGTTGTCTACATGACTGAATCGCCCTGAGAAAATCAGAGCCTCCTCTTTGTCTTTGCCAGTGGGGCCGCAGCAATCCCTGTGTTTATTTAAGGAACACAGCGCTCACGCCTCACCTCCCACATCTGCACGCCCAGTCACTCACCTTGCCTCTCGTCCCGTCTGCTTTGCGTACATTTAACTCTTTAACAATCGGTGCCACGATTCAGAACTCATGTTTTACCTCTCCGGATTTCCCAGTCTCTGGAGGGCTAATTATAAATGTTCTCCAAGAGCTCCACATCAGATGCCGGGGAGCCCACACGGACACGAGACAACGCAAGGCAGGGCAACTTCATCAGATGCCCAAACTGCAACTGGCAACAGCTTAATAGCAACAAATATATCTGGTTGTCCTTCACAAAGACCTTTCCCCCAGCTGCTTTAGATGCACACGTTTATCTCTGGTTTTGCCCTGTCAGGAAACAGGTGCTTTTCTATTGATAGACACCGAGCGGCCAGGCAAGACGAAGGTGCGGCGCTGTATGAAAACAGGTGGTCTCCAGTTGAACAGTTTATAAACAATAACTAATCACTCAAGACCTGTAGCAGTTTCTAATGAGGGATATAATTACAAGCCAGGTGGCTGTAGTTACAGGAATACATTGTTTTTAAACAGGTTACTTGACTCAACAGCAGTTTTACGGGAGGCAGGATTGTCTACAACATATGTTCCCTCTGCCTCCTGTTTTCTTTTTTTTTCCCTCTCTCCCTGTGTGTGTACCTAGGGATGCCTGATGCCTTCCAGTGTAAAACCCTGGGTTCTGTCGCTTATGATTCCACAGGCTTGTAATTGCTCTGGCTGAATCCCGAGCGCTTATGTCAGGGGTAATTTTTGGAAAAATTCTGCATAAACAATTCGGCTATTTTTCAGTTTGGTGGCAAGGAAAATAAGTTTCATATGTTTGTATTTATAGTTTAAAATATTATTTTGCATGTTAGAACGTTAAAGCAGTGATCGGGTTGTTGCAGTGTCAGGTGCACAACAGAGTTAGACAGAAGCTGAAAATTGCAGAAGGACTAGATGTTCAAATCCTATTTCTTAATTTTATTATTAATTCGAATTGGTCAAATAAAATTCCTTCTCCTAAAATATTTGCTAAAACAAAAAAAATCACCCAGTTTTCATTTTTTTTTAAAGCCCCAGTGCCCCCCCTGTTTTGACTCAAGATGCTGAATGCTGCAGGCACAACATTTTCAATGCCAAGTTTTACCATTTCACTAAAAATTCCCCCAAATATTTTCAAGTCACCACCCATCACAAGGAAGAATCTTTTCTCTTCCTAATATCTCATCCATACCTGCCCTCTTTCTGTTTAAAGCCTTTACCTCTTTGTCCTACCATTCATGAACTCAGCTCTGCCACAACTCCAAACTTTCCAGTTCTGCCCAAGACCTGTGGCAAATTGAGAGTGGTACCACAGGACACATTCTCTAAAATCATCCTTACCCCCTCTTTATTTTGTAATAATAAAGGAAATCATACAAAGGAGGCTACATTAAGGCTCCAGGCTAATTCACTTATGTCATTACAGCATCAAGGTTGTTCCTGAAGCTTGATTTGAAATGACAGGCTGAACTTAAGCACTTTCTTAAGTGATTTGCTGGATCAGAGCATATGTGTTGTGATATGGCAAATCATTACCAGATCACATATTAATTTCCACAGGGCTCTCAGGTCTATGTAATTAACACAGTTTCTATGCAGGGAGCCCTGACTCACGTGGTGCAGTTTGGAAGGTGTGCAGTCAACCTGTCAGCCACGAGAGGAACAAAGACTCATCACCACTCCCATCCCTGGAAGTGTCCAAGGCCAGGTTGGCTGGGCTTGGAGCAACCTGGGATAGTGGGAGGGGTCCCTGCCCGTGGCAGGGGTGGAATAGGCTGTTCCTTGAGGTTCTTTGCAACCCAAACCATTCCATGATCTTATGATCAAGAGGCTGAATGTCACCCTGGAAAACTGGGTGCTGTGCCAAGATGCTGAGTGTCCCTCACTTTGATCATTTTGAGATTTGTAAGGATCCCAGATACACTGAAAATATCCTGATTTGCTCACCAAATTTTTAAGAGGGCTTCGATCTTAATTTTTCCATACTTCAGCATTGCTGGTCAATAAAACAAAATGATTCATCACAAGGATATTGCACAGCAGATTCATGATTTTGTGGATGCAACAGTGACACACAGAATAATTTTATACTCAATAATGAGTTTGGATAGTGCCATATAGTAAAGGATTGTTGTGAAAGAAAACACATGAGAGGACTAAATTATTCTCAATATATCCAATTCAGGGTCTACTCAAGCACACTTTCATGTGATATCAATATCTAGTTCCTACAATTATTACTGGTTTCTAGAGATATACAAAGGAACAGGTAATGATTACTTGACAACACCATATAAAAATATTTTCCTAGCTAGAAAACATGGTTATAATGGTGAAGAGTTGTTTGGGGCTTTCTGTTTTATTTTTAAACAGCCTGTTTCTAATCCTTACCCTCTTCCTCACCCTGTGGGAAATTCAGAGTTTTGGTTTGGGCTGGTTATAAAAAAGCAGGAGACAAACAATTTTTGGTTGATGCTGGAAGACATAGCATCAATTTGTAAGGCTGCAGTGAGCCTGCCTACAGCAGCATGAGTGCTGATTTGGGAGAGCTTTTGTGTTTTCATCTGAGTGCACACAAAGGTCAAAGCCCAGGTCAAAGAATGTATCTTGTAACTTTATTTTAGCTCATTTTGTCATCTTTGTCCTCAGAGCTTACATTTCCTCAGGATTATGGCATTGTTTATTGGAAAATACCATTGTATCAAAAAGGGCTTACTAGTTTATTTCCTAAAGTTCAAAGAGATTTGCAGGGGGAGGTTTTCCACACTCAGACAGGAGAAGTGTGAGGCTGAACTAGACAATCTGCAAAGGTCCACTCTCCCAACTTCTCTATGATGTGTGTGAAGTCTGGAAATCAAGAGCTCTCATAATGATAAAAAGAAAGGAGACTCTCTGCCCATATCTGAATCATGGATTCATTAAGGTTGGAAAAGACCTCCAAGACCCCCAAGTCCAACAATGAACCCACCATATTCACCCTTAAACCGTGTCCTCAAGTGCCACATCCGCACATTTTTGAGACATTCTGAGAAATTCTGAGGCTCTGTCCCAGTCATTGTTATTTTTCCCCTCCTGCTGACACACAGCGAGAGATGAGTGTCTCCTAAATGTTCATCTGTGCTCCCTTTCCTGCAATGTGTGCACCCAGTCAGGGAGTGCTGGATAACGCTCTGCCTCTATGAATTGTACATTCAGGAAGGGCAAATTTGCTGTCTCTGGATTTTTGGATGGGGGTTGAGATGGATTAATTATATGTCAAGAGGGACTTGAGCAATAATAAGTGACTTTATGACTGTCTTTACCACTTGGTGGAAAGGTTACATTTAAAAATTGGCTTTACTGCACTGGATTTTAGGTTAAGTTCAAAATGCAGCTTCCGCTGTTAGAACTGAAGGGTCATATAAAATTCATTGCAATAGAATATTTATAAGTATCTGGGATATTTGTAGGAAACACAATAATGGTAGAATCAGAGCTCACAGATAGAAGGGGGAATTGTTAAATGGCAAATAAAAGCTCCATTTTTCCAGCACTTAACCCTACATATAATAATAATTATTACAAATCTGAGCAATGATTAAATTTCATTCTGAGCCCTGGTTAAACGTATGTGAATGGAAAATGATTTCTGTGCTAATAACTGGCGTGCTGTGAGCACTCGGAGAAGGATTGATGTGTCACACATCTCAGAGAGCCTTCCACATGCCAGCGAGGTGCAGGTATTCCTGGAGGAGCTCTGGGACTGACACGCCTCACTTCCCATGTCTGGGGAGGAGCGAAGTCCTGTTTGTTTACAGCCTCTCCTTTCTAATCACATAATTACGGCTTTGAAGGCTGCTATCTGACAAAAGCCCCGAAAGTGAGCAAGGTGAAGGCGCAGCAGCTTTTGTTCCAGCTATTATCTCATCGCCCTCTTCTCCTGCGAGATGCTGGGGGTGTGTTTGTGCAAGGCTATCATTTGCCTGGCTGGCGTGTGCCACCGCAATTATCCCCCTGAAACACAAAAGTAAACCGGCTGCTACAGAAACAGGGGCCGTTCAAATGGAGGGGAACAGAGCAGATCTAATTAGCTGTAAGTACCTGTAAACCTCGGAGATTTTACCTGACGATAAAAGCCAGGGAAAGTCCCTCAGGTAGGAGCAGTAAGAGCCCAGCCAGGTTGGATCAGGTGTTGAGTGTCAGCTCTGCTGAATGCAGCCTATTGATCCAGAAGTTGCCTGTATTTTCTGCCACAAATTGAATTTAAATTGCTTACACGAAGAAGACATCTGGCAGGTTAAGGTTTACCTGCTTCATGTTTCAAAATAATTTTCTCCACCAGCAAATAGGTAGGCAAGAACTCTTTTGGAAGGAAACCAAGAAAAGCTTTTTAAGAGATACAGACACGGTTGTTCTCAATGCCTGAGCTTGAAGTAGAGAGGTGACAGATGAGGAATATATTTCAGATTATGAAAATAATAAAGAGACAGAGTTTTCACAGATTAAGTACTCACACTGTGCTTTCATTCCTGATGAATAAAATACCTCCTCTCTTCAGGAAATAATATAAAAAAAGATATAGTCCTCATATTCATGAAAGGCTTCCTTTTATTTTGTTTGGAGTTTTTTGTTGTTGTCTGTTAGTTTGTCCAATTCAAGGCTACTATTATCAATAAATTTCATTACTTTATCAGTGCACAGTTACAATTTTTTGTTCTTGTTTTATATAGATCAGTAATCTAAGGTTCCCTGCCCATGGCAGGGGCGTTGGAATGAGGTGATCTTTAAGGTCCCTTCCAACACAAACCCTTCTGTGATTCCATTAAATGCTCACCAAAGGTTGTTGTGTAGAAAATAAAATCTTTTTCGAACATTTTTGGAGGGGTTTGTCCACCCACAAGGTGGTCATGTGAATATAGGAGGTAGTCACCCAGAGGTCATATGAATATTATCCCTTTCTCCAGCCAGGAAGGTTCTGAACCACCTTAATTAATCTTCCAACTAAAGATGCTGTCACTTTGACAATTCTTATTTTGATTCCACAGGGTTACACCAACAATTTTCCATGTGTTGGAGTCTTCAGCTCTTAGGGAAGAGTATAAAGACACCAAGACAACCTGAGACCTCTGAGCCTCTGAATTGGGGTTCTCAACTGAACAAGTATGTTCTGTTTCGACAAATTATATAACAATAATATTAGTAAGAACTCTCTGTGTGCACTCAAACAATAAATCCTGAAAGAACAGAAAGAGGGAAAGAATAAAGCACCTTCAGAATAACAAGAGGTATGGGAGAAACCTTTCAAAAATGTTATTACGTTCCTACTAACTTTTTAAAAAATTATTTTTACTTAATGTGCCTGATAAATTCTGGCCACAGCTCGTGCATCAGCCTGTTTGTCTCCCTCAGAAGGCACCTAAGCTGCTGTTTGGACAACATCCATTTGATAATGAAGCAAGATGCAGACTAGACAGCTGCTTTTTTCTCACTCATTTCACTCCGTTATTGGTTAACTTAGTGGAAAAATGTAAATTTTCCAGGGACTTTAGGTTGGAGGTATCCCAGCCAAGGTAGATATGTGCTTGACTTGAGGTCTAATTTAACTCCTGTGTAGTATCGACCAGCTTGGCCCACCGGGGACCCTCAGAGCCTTCCTTTGCCAAAGGTAAACAATGGGATGAAAGCAAAGTGTAATAAATGCCCCTGTCCAGTCCCATGTCGATATACAGCTGCTTTTTTCCCCCTCTTTTTTTTGCTGCTTTGAGTGCATCAGTATTTCACGTTTATTGTAGTGTGATGAAACACCTTTCAGAACGGCCAGAGGGACACTCAGCAGTGAGCATTTAGGCAGTACAAATTGGAGTGAACAGGAGGACAGTTAGCAGGGAATATTTCTGAGGTCAAAGCAAGCTGGATGGGAGCTGAATCAGCTAAAAGCAGAGTTGAGAGCTACAGTGCCTACTGCAAAGTAAATACAGATTACATTCCTTTAGACAAATTGATCCACTGGAGGACGATAGGTCTTCCACAAAAAGAGGTTTCTACAAAAGAATTAAGTATTTTACGCTGAAGTACGTACAAAGAACCTTTAAACACAGCAGCCGGAGATGTATCACCTGGATAGGCCCTGCTAGGGCCTCACAGGAATAATCTGCAGTGCACTGCAAGGTTTAAGGGTCCAGAAGCCGGCAGGTTCCTGTGGATGCTGACTCCTGTTCTGCCCAGTAAACAAAGCATTAAGATTTAGCTGCTTATCTGAGCAACAGTTCTCACTTGGGAAGCAGACAAACCAAAATATCACAGGGAAATTAAGTGGGAAGGAGCCCCAGGAGGCCCCTGGTCTGACTCTCTGCCCAGCAGGGGAAGCTCTGGGGTCTGGCCTGATCTACTCAGGTCCTGGAAACCTCCAAGGACAAGGATAGTACAGCCAGCCAAGGTGAAAGGACATCCAGCTCGACAGTCTGTCCTCAACACTGGTAACTCGGCCCTGGAAAGCAGAACCTTGGATATGAAACCATAGCACTTTGTCAAGAACAACTTTCAGATTTCCTAAAGAAACTACTACATTCTTGAGAAAGGTGATAGGATAAATAACTCTGTGAGAGCTCTCCTCTCCTTCCCCTGGCCCTACAAGTGATCTGGATTACGATCTTTTGTCTCCTGAAAAAATGTAACCACTGTGTGCATAACTGCTCTTAATCAGTAAAATACTCAGTGAGGAACACAGAATTGCAACTCCCAATAAAGGTGCCATCATCTAACAGACACAACAAATCATTTAAAACCTGATTATACCATGAGGTCAAGGTGAACAAATACACTTGGCTCCAAAAAAAAAAAACCCAAAGATGTCTCTTCTATATCCCCCACATGGACACAGGGATCCAAAACTCAGAGGACTGGACAGAAGGGTGACCACAGTGAGCACAGTGGGAGTGGCTTCAACCTGACAGAGAGTGGGTTTAGACCAGAGATTAGGAAGGGATTCTTTACTGCCAGGGTGGTGAGGCCCTGGAACCGTCTGCCCAGAGCAGCTGTGGATGCCCCATCCCTGGAAGTGTGAAAGCCCAGGTTGGACAGGGCTTGGAGCAACCTGGGATAGTGGAAGGTGTCTCTTCCACTACAGAATAACATGGTCTTCAAGGCCCCTTTCAACACAAACCATTCTAGGATTCCATGATGACACCTTGTAGGGCACATGAGAAGAAATATAGTTCAAAAAAATATAAATTATTATGCTCAAACTAGGAATGTGATGAACATATTTGTAAAAACGTCTTGTAAATATTTGTACATATTTTCACTTTCTCCCCAGAGATTATTCCAGGCCAAACAAATGCTGAAGGCACCAAAGAGACAGCTTGAACTCAGGGCTCTTCTTGAAGCTAAAGAGCTCAATGCCCTCCTGCTGGGTCTCCCTGCAAGCAGAGACCTTCTCCCTGCACAGTGACACACCATTCCCCAGCCACTACCCTGGTGCACATCTGGAATATATCACAGACTTTGATTAAATACAAACACAGCCACATTTATGGGCAAATTCTTCCCAGAATACTTTCTCAGTCCTTAAAAGAAATCGCATAAATGAGATTAATAACTTACTACAAGAGTGTGCAAGGCTATGGGAGTGGTGGCACCATCGCTGTGACTGATTTTGTTCCAAGGAGGATGCACAGGACAGCGCATTACACGGGGCTGGGATTTCAGCAGCACATAGGCAAGGCTAATGGATTTCCACGCTCAGCACTCCTCTGCCAAGAAGTTGACTTTTAATATGGGAAATAGACCCTTGCCCAGGATGGAGCAGTCGTGGGGAACCTCAGGGGTCCAGGCATCAGTGCAATTTTTTTGTCACACAGGAGGTGTTTTGGAGGCACGGCCACAAAGGAGTGTAACATTATAGGGGGCTGGATTTAGCTGGAACCCATAACTATTTATTGGAGCATAAACCTACTCACACACAGGATAGCACAGGCACTGGCAAACCTGGGATTCATTGTCTGAAAGTGGGAGAAAAATCACCAGAAGAGGAGAGATTATCTTTATATACAGTTCATTTGTTGGTTGTTTTCTATCCTCAGATTTCTCCGTTTCGTCCTGAGCACGCTGAGTTTTCAAGGGTAGGTAACTTTGTGATTGCAATACATTTTTCCATCTAAAAGCCATCAGTAAAGTGAATGGGGCTGCTCTCCTAAGTGCTTAATGCCTGGTGTAAGAGTTGCATGATCTAGTCCAGAAGTAACACAGTTACCTCAATTACTGCAGTCCCACAAGGCTGTTCACAGCACTACTTAGGAAATGTTGTAGGCTCCGGCTCTGGTATTATAAACTCCTCAGGGCAGCATGACTGTACACAGCATCTCATCAGGAGTTAACAAACAAGTCCTGGATGAGACACTAGCCTTTTTTTTTTAAATTTTTTTTTTTTTTTTTTTTGGTGCTCGGCTCTTATTTATTTATTTATTTGCATCTAGGAATGAGCCCAGCGTTATTAAAGTGACGGCAAAGCACACGGTCCGACCGCAGCGCTCTCCTAAAGCAGCGCAGCACAGCGAGATGCCCTGTGTACTTTTTGTGCTTTTTTACATTGTTATCAGGGAAAAATATGTCTTGCCATTTCCCAGGGGGTTCCCTGGGACAGTGTCTCAGTGTGAAAGGGCACCATGGGGCTGCCTCGGACAGTTTTCTTTCAATAAGGTTTGGGTTTTTTTGTTTCTATTGTAACCACTCTGCTCTGCTGCTTCGCTGATTTCCCAGCTGTTCTTCTGCGGTGTCTGAAGTCGAATGCAGAAAATCTGTGGCTGAACAGCTAAGAAATAAGCAGCCGATCATGGCAAGCATGAGAAAACCATGAACACATCTTTCTCTTTAGACAAAATGCTCTGATTCTCCCTCGCGTGCTCCGGCACAAGGCGCGGTGTTTGTCCCCCTGCTCCACAGGCAGAAATCCCTCTGCGAGGTACCAGCTGGGGTATAACACCTCGAGCATCCCACTCCAGAGCTGCAAACAGAGCAGGGTTCCCCACACAAATATTTGTTTGCTGGCATTGTTGGTTCTATCCGTGTGCAAAGCTGTGAGCCTCTCCCAGGTGTAATTCAGGCCGGACCTCGGTGGAAGGAGTTAATTGTCCCGGGAGCACTGAGCTGTCCCTGACAGTGGAGGACTCTCACTCTGTTACACAAGGGAATGACAAGATTGAAGGCCCTTCCAATTGTTTATCTTTTTTTCTGTGAAATGCCCCAGAAGGCATTATTTCTTGTATGACTTCACATGGGGAAAAACCAAGCAAACGAAGAAAAAACGCCTTCCCAATGACAGTTGACAATATATCTGCAATGTGCTTTGCTCAGTTAGAAAGTCACTTTTTTTAATGTATTGTAAAAACACATCCATCTGATAAAATAATTCTGCAGGAATGTGGAATGTGTTTTGAAAGTTACAGTAGAATCACAACAAAATTGATTGAAAGTATCTAGAAAAGTCATTTTTCCCAAGGTGAAGTACCTCCTGCTCTTCCTGAGAAGCCTCTCTAGCCCATCTTAGGTAGTTTTCTTTCACATTATCCAAATAAACCCACAGAAATCAGTAAAATTCTTTGCCAATCTACAGTTCATAATTTTTATCTGCAGCAGGAGGAGGAGTAGCAAGAGGAACATTTGAAATAATAGAAGCATAATGTATGACTACTTCCATAACCAACCCTTTGGATTTCTTCACTTGAAATACTGTAAACCTAAAATGTCATTCAAATACATTTGTAAAAAATAATACGATAAAAATATTAACATTTGAAGTATGTGATGAAAACATTCAATGTGAGACAGGGCTTTATGTAATGAAAAAGTTTTCAGAAAAAATCATATTTACTTGGTTTGAATACTTCTTTTTCATGACGGACTAAAATATGGAACAGCTCTTCATCTGACTCCATTTCAATTTATTTTAATTTTATTTAATTAAGCGAATGTAGTAACCAATGGGTGCTTCACCCTGACTGAATGCAGTGTCAGATACAAAACAATTCTTGAAGAGATGTGTAAAGTTATTATTTCACTTATATGTAGTCATGTTTTGGTGTATGTGATCCATCAAATCTCTGCCCAGATTGATTTTACCGACCTTAAGATTATTTTTTATATTTGTTTTATATTATCTGGGTTCTTTTTAATGCATTTTGAATGTTATAAATTCCAGGTGCACTTCCCATTTTACAAACACACTTTCTCCACACAAGAAAATCTATATCCTGTTTTAGCATCCCTAATGATGACAGGTATTGCCTACACAGCTCCTGATAGGAGCTTTGTGTGCCATCTGCTTAAAACCTGCTTGGATTCAGCTGCCTCAGGGAGCTTCCAGACGGGTCCTGCTGCAGCTCAAGGTGTGATTCCTCCTGCCCACCCTGCAGACCAACAAAGTGAGGCTCAAGGAACTTAAAACATCCCTGAAGGATCCAGAACTATGGATCCAAGCAGCACAGCCCTTGTCTTTCAGCATCCAGCTCCAGCAAGCAGGTTGCTCTTACTACTTTACAACAACCCAAACTCACTGTTTACATTTAAAAAAAAACAATGAAAACAAGGACCCACCACTTTTTGAGAAGATTAGAACCACAGTTTCACTGTTTCCCAGCAGGTACCTAAGCACAACCATTGCTCCAGTCTCCATTTTTATTGCTCTAGGCAATGGAAACTGTAGTTTCTATATTTAATGTATTGAAACTGCCTGGTCTCCAAGGTAGCAGGGGTATCTATATACACTGGTAGAACACATTTCAGGCTCAATCACTTTGAAAGCCTGGATAATAGAGGAGCACTTGTACTTTGGATAACAAAGTTATTTCCTTTAACATCAACAAGCCGCTCAGCGAGGAGCTGCATCAGGCATTGATTTTGTGAGCCTGTTTGTAAACACTGGGGGGGCCTTTTTAACCGATAAAAACTAAAAACTTTGCAGATCATTCTTCATGTGCCTTATTTCCCACAGCAGAGCTGACAGGGGAAGCTGTATGAATTTCAGCATGGCTGTTTGGAATGTCAGTGGAACATCTGCAGCACCAGCCCGGGGTCTGTTGAATTCAACCTCCCCGTTTTAAGATAGATTGAAGCCTGAACTTACATCTCCAGTCAAATTTTGTACCTGGTTCCTATTGGGACTGTGAAAGTGCAGTCGCTTCCCAGACTTGTTGCTTAGATCCCAGAGTAATGGTTTGAACATGCAGCTGGATTCAGATGTGGGCTTCTTCCTGCTACACTCGGGCTTATGTGTTTCAGAGGGCCAGATATCTGCCTATTTACTCATTTGTCACTACCAAGTGCTAAATTAAAAGTACCAGAAGCTACCAGTCATATATTCCCTGGCCATAATTTAGTTTTTCTTGTAAGAAATGCTGGATCTACATTTTTTCCTTACATCATGTGCTCTCTCTGAATAGCAGCAGCAGCACCACAGCGCCCAGCACATCCCCCCTCCCACCCCTCACCATCCAGCTCCTATTATCAGTAATGGGAACTAGGCATGTCCATGGAAATGAAAGCAGATCCCTCAGTGCAAACTTTTTTGACAGAAGTGTTTGCAACAACTTTTCAAAAAAAAAAAAACAACCAAAGAACCCACGTCTCGTTTATTTTCCCCTTTCTTCCTCCCAGCTTTCTGTCAGCCATCAATCGAACAGGAGACAACTCATTTCATTTCTGTGACACACAATGATGGACTTGTGTTACAACCCTGACTTATTTTGAGAACTTCAATTTCTCAAGCTGAAAGGCTGAATGTCCCATGCTTGGAAGGGCTATTGATCTGATGTAGATGGACAGCTCAAGAGGAACTGATACATTCCTTGCAGCAATTTTTTTCTGACCACTACATAATGTAGACTTTCTGCTTGTTTGTTGACATCTAAAAACTTTGATTCTGTGATTTAACTGATACTCTTTTGCTGTTCCTACTCAATATTTCCCTGTACTGTTTGATGTAGGAGTTATTTATTCTCTACTACCTGGAATGGAAAAGCTGGTTCTCTGTGATAAAACGTGCGAATTCGTAAGGCTGCAGGAACCTATAAATGCACATCACAATGGTGCAGCTGCAAATGTGGGACACTTCCAGATCCTAATCCTTCCTGGTGCCTTTCAGGAAGTGTAATGTCACCAGGAAACAGGTTTGGATACCCACTCCCAGCCTGGGACAGGAGGCACCAGCCCTTACAGGCAGCGCTGCCCAGCTTGTGTGGAGATGGAACAAAAACTCACACCTCAATTTCATCAAAGAGGTTAATTTCGCTTCAAAGCAGGATAAATCCCAGATACCCAGGTCTCCTCCTTTCTTTCTTTCCTTTCCCCAGCCTTACCTCAACTCCCCTCCCCTTCTCCTGCCAGGACAGCAGGTACCTGCCCGGGGTGGGGACGTCACGGCGGTGGCAGAGCCCCAGCACGGCGCTCTTGGCTGTCTGCAGGTCACAGGAAACAATTCATTCCACTCTTAATGATTTATATCATTTCTCTGGACTCACTCCTGGCTCTGCTTTCTCTATTACAGCTCAGACAACCAAACCAGAGTCTTTCAGGGGCAGTTCCTCAGCCAAGGTAGCTCTTTGTAACAGATTTAGTCTATGTTAGTACCAGCCCAGAATCAGTCCCAGAATTCCATTATTACTGCCTTTAAAAGAGGGTCTCCTCCTCTGCCAGGACTAATTTAGAGGAATGAAAATTAAACTGCATCTCATCTAATAGTAAAAAAGGTCTGCAGAAATTGTCCTCGTTTAAATACCAATTTGACTCTTTTCTGTCACAGCAGGGTAGT
The DNA here is from genome assembly GCA_013400975.1 of Atrichornis clamosus. Lineage (NCBI taxonomy): Eukaryota > Metazoa > Chordata > Aves > Passeriformes > Menuridae > Atrichornis > Atrichornis clamosus. The sequence continues at coordinate 440,054 of WBMZ01001161.1, forward strand.
GCATCCATTTTTTTTGTTCTAAAAGCCAAATACTATTCAAACAAAAGAGTCACTTCCACGTTAATTATGCAAAAGAAAAAAAAAGTGGAAAAAAGAAAGAAAAAAGCCACACAAGAAAAAACCAAAAAAGGATATTAAAGAATCTTTTGAGAACTTATATTGTGCAACTAAAGCACGATGTGGTCTTAGACCTTTACTTTGTGTACAGAGTCAGACTTTATTCTTTGATTTGGTGCACAGGATCACTGCTTATTATGACTATAGTGGTTGTAATTTTGTTGACATTTGCATGAAATAAGGAAGGAATTAGGAATAGAGGTAAATGAAATTGCTGCAGAGAACGCATCTGTGATTCAGCTGATGGGAAGAGAATGTTAGCATGGAAAAGTGCTAAAAATCCCTAAATGCCTTGTCCCACCCCAAAACCTCTCTGTGTTGGCATTGGGCTCTTTATTTGAGTTAATTTCACAGTGAATTAAAAACAAAGAATTTCAGGCCCTTGGGGTATTAAGGACAAGGCTCTTTTCAGCCATAATTGCATGTTTAGGAGTGATGGGGGCAAGTTCTCTGCCAGTTTAAGCCTCAGCTCCAGCAGATCCCACTTCTCCCACCTGCCTGGCCCTGAATCCCTCTGCAAGGTGGGGCATCCCAGCGATCACAAAGGAGTCACCCATTTAGGTGCCCCTTCCAGCATGGGCTGGGGCCATTTATCACCAAAACCCAACCTAGTGGGGTAAGCAAGGCTTTGGAAAACTGATTCCATTCAAGCTTCTTAAACTTTTTTTGCAGCGTGATCTATATTTAAATAACCCTTTCTTTTTTCCCATCACAAAACCACCACCTGATGCACAAAAACCCACATAGTATCACTGGCATCTGAGAGGAGTAAAGTATTTGCAGAGGGTTCAGTATTTTCCTTTTAATAACTTCTTCCCTCTCCTGCTGGAAGATGCCAGGGGCTCGGGTCAAGGCAGATTTCTGATTCCCATCTTGGAACATCCCGTGTGTGCCGTGAGCACAGTCACCTCTCAGCACAGAAAATCCCTTTTCCCTGGTGAGAAGCAGCAATACTCCCAGCTTCTCCCCTTGGAAGCCCTTTTCCCTTCTCCTTCCCACCCAGCACTTGTTTTCCTGGATCTCCAAGGTGGCGGAGGGAACCTTGGCAAGGCTTCTCTTCTGACAGCCCCTGCGAAGCCATCCCTCCACAATATGGAAAACTAATAATAATAAAAAAATATTGTAAAAAAAGGAGAAAAAAAAAAGGTGGAAATTCCTGGTTAAAGCCTGTACAAAAAGCAAACAGCTTGTATGAACTGAAGCACGATGACTACTGCTGTTAATGCTTCCAATGACATCATTGTTTTCCAAATTACAGGGTGCAGGAGGCTGGTTGGGGAAGCTGAAGAGAAGAAGCTGAAGGCAGTGAGGGTTTTAAAGGATGTCAGAAGCAAAAGATGTTTGTTTCTTTAGATAGTCTTCCTTATTTCACTAATTCATTTATTTGCTCAGATTTGGGGTTTTTTTTTAAATGTCACTGCAGTGACACCCAGATAATTAAAGCCTTAAATGCCACCGGACCCACCTCAGACCCCTGAGTAACTTTGCTGCTACCTTTCCTGCTCACACCCCCCTATAGTGGTACTTTTGGGTGCCCAGTCAATCTCCCAGCTTTCAACCAAAGTGATTTTTGAAGTAAATATTGAGCAACGAGGCCCAGAAAGCATCACTAAAATACAGAGGCATTACAGCTATTGCATTTTCATTCGGCACCTTACAGAAACACAAGGAGCTTTTGTCAACATTTCTGTTTCAGAAATCCAGGCTGTTCACTAGCCGGGAACTCGAAGGGTTTTTTGTTCCCTTTCTGCTCAAGGAAGACTCTCAGGCTGCTTTTCCAGGTGCTGGAATAGTGCAAAGCAGTTGAACCATACTCATGGATGGTGGCCATCTAACTCCTGTGGCCAGTAGTGTGTTTTCCCTTCTGGCAGTGCTTTTGTTCCAGGTGGAATAGTCTTTCATCCACACGAAGGAAACTCTTGCTTGTCTCTCTCTCTCTCAGGTGATGACATGTAATCATCCAGCTGAAGCAAAATATAGAACCTATGTGTACATATTTATATATGTACACGTTTACATCTTTTCCATGCGTTGCACGCACCCATGCCGCGTTCTAAGTTAATTGAATTAAAAATAAAGGCATTTTTTCCTGTCCTGTGGATGCCAGAAAGCCCTGGAGTAGCTGCAGCGAGAGCACTTTCACAACGCAGACGCTCCAGACCAGGTTCCAGCTGTCGGAATTTTATGTCCTTGAGATACTTCTGGAATAACAAAGTGTCATGCACGTCCCTGCCAGTACACGAGATCAGCACATGAGATCAGACCTACAGATGTTGCCTCCACATCCACCCACTGGCATCTTATTATCAGTTTAGTAAGGATCCTCCACCCATTCCCAGCCAACCAGGAAGCCAGGAGCTGTAATTTGTGAGAATGAGCTGTATAGCAACCATTTATCTGGAAAACAAACCTCTGCTGGCAAAAACTTAGGAGGCAAATGAGAATCTTATGCAGGTTTTCTGTGTTGGCACACGGAGGTAACACGTGGGGAATGCTGTGATTGCACAATTCCATGAGCAGTGGGACTTGGAGGTAAGGGAAGGGACAGGAATTAGGACTGGACACACAAAAACCTGCTTTAATTGACTGACAAAGACACTGGTGGTGATCAAGGGTTGGATTTGATGATCTTGGAGTTTTATTCCAACCCTGATGATTCTGTGATCCTATTTTATGTTTGTTTTGGGGAAGGAATATCACAGACCAATGCACCTGACTTCCTTCATGCTACTTCTTGCTAAGAAGTGAGTGTTGAGTGCAAATTCAGGCTTTGGATGCTGCTAGGAAAAATGGTGGGAGAGAGGCAGAGGATGGTCCAGCTCTGCCTCCACCCTCAGGGACAGCACTGCCAGACAGACAGGGCCTTCATCCAGGAACCCATGAGCATTAATCCCCAGGGCCAGGAAGGAGATCCCTTGATATCCCAGGTCATCAGTGGATTTCCAGCAGCAGTTTTATTTCTACTCTTTTAGCAATGTGGCAATCTTATCAGCACCATGCACAGCACAGAAAGTGGTGCAGAGGGAAACAAGGAAGCTCTGAGTCAGGGCACGTGTTGCATTGTTAATTGCTCAGACAATAAACCCAGGGAGAAGGTGTGCTTGGATTCCTTGTCATGCAGACTGGTCTTCTGGCAACTGGGGAAGGACATCTGCTCAGCCCAGCCCTGCACTGTCTGTGTGTGTGATCACACTTTTCTAATGAGCGTCTTAAAGCACTTCCTGAGCACAAAAAAAAAAAAAAATAGCCTGGTTTTAGACCCCTGTGAGTGCTTTTGTACCAAGGGGTTGAACCACTGAGGTGGTTCCAGCCGGGCTGAGCCCCCTGAAATGCCGGTGCAGGAGGCAGATCCAGCTCCATCATCCCCACACCCTTGGGCTCCCCAAAGGAGGAAGGACAGGAATCTGCCTCTTATGTTTTTCCTCCTTTGCTGCAATTATGATTCCTTGCTTAAATTTCCAATCTTTAATTGGATTGGAAAATTACAGCCGCAGCACAGGGGAGAGAAAAAAAAATCCCAGCTCCTCTGCCTGACTCAAGTGTCTGGTTTCATTTACTACTCCAGGCTTCTGAGTTACTTTGTTAACTAGACAAAAATAAGGATTTCTTGAATTAAAGACACGTTGTGCCCTTGCTGGCTGCTCTGCCTCTCCGCGTGCATAGCGAGGTGCCCAGGACTCCTCTGCGGGGAGTTTGGCCCGGGTAGCTTCATGTAGGAGGTGATAGAAATAGATAAAAACCTCACTCCTGGAACATAAACTTATTGCTACATATACCTTCCTCACTGGCACACAATGTAATGCTGTCTATGTGGCTCCTTCTTGCCAGAGAGGCCCACTCACAAGTTTTCTGTTGAGCACAGCTATTAATGTCACAGTTTTGTTTCCCAGGGGAAAAAGAAAAAAAGTGCCACTACAGAGCAAACTGCTCAAGTTCCAATTGCACAACACACCAATTCCAGTGAACACTGTACTTGCCTAATCAAGTTCTTCAGTGCAATTAAGCAAACCATGGAGGGTTAAAGGTGGGTTTTCTCACAGCTGCCTCCCCACTGGCAGGAGTAGAGTTAGAACATATCTAATGAGCTCACTCTTGCCTGGAGTATAAAAACCAATCACCTGATGGTAATAAAGAAGGCCAACTTAGCTTAAATTGCCACCTAAAAAGTGGGGAAGGGGTCAGGAATCAGTTTGCACAGAGGAGTACAGAGCAACCCTGTTCAATTCTACTTCAAAAGGTTTGAAGTGCATCAGTGATGCAAAGCTGAGTTCTGAAAAATGCAGCCCGGGACAGCTGGGTTGTGTGCAGCTCTTTCCAAAAGCAGCTTCCAACATTCCAGTTCAGATATAGACAACTGGAGTTTGAATTAATAATAATAGCAAGCTTCCACTTTAACCTCAGAATCTCTCTCTTTTATTTTTTCTCAGTAAAGCCCTGAGAATGTAACACCTTAGAGGGTAAATCCTGGATTATGTGAAGTGCAAAGGTTCTGCCTGTTTACAGGAACAGCCAGGTTTTAGCACCTAAACTGGTGCTCAGATTGTGCAGAGCAGTGACAGCCCTCAAGTGCAGCGCCACTGCCTGACCAAGCCAAAGTGCTCACACTTGATGCCAAATCAGCCTCTCACTCGTGGCCGTGGACTCTTTCTGACTTCAGATGGCAGCATCTGATCCATAAATACTGATGGGTTCCTACAGCTAAGTTTAACCCACAGAAGTGTAGATTGTTGTTAATATCCATGGCTGCGTTCTGCCAGCTGAAGGCAAAAGGATTCCGTGGTTATAACCCAAGTCAAACCATTGCTTCATAAACCTCCCTTTGTACCCTTAAAATTCACAGGCCACGTATAAACTGGCTTTCTCTTAAAAAAGGCATCCTCTGCCACCCCTTTTCTCATTTTAGAAAATCACTAGACACGTTTGAGGGCTGATAGACTTGGCTCAGCCACACACATCTCTCATGGAGCATCGAGGCTCCAGTGCGACTTCTAATGCAGAAAGGAAAAATGAAAAAATAACTCACATGCTTAAAGAAATTCAACTTAATTACTGTCTCATGGTGAAGCCTACAGTGGCAGAGCGAGAGGGATGCTACCTTTCATTCACAGCACTTCAGCCTCACAGTTGCAGCTCTATGAGACATCGGAACTTTTTAAAGTATCTTTTGAATGGGAAAATTTTGCCAAAACCAGAACCAGAATATCTCTTACCTTGGTCCCTTGGCAGACCAGGCAGTTCCAGGAGCAACTCCCTCATGCACAGTTTTCACCTTAAAAATTGAACAGTGCTACTCTTCTTCCCTTTTATCATCATTAAATTCATCCTCAGCTAGGAGAAAATGCAGTTCAATCCTCTCACATCCTAGGAAATTATGAAGCTCTGCCTCTGAGCTCAAAAAAAAAGGGGAGGAACTCATTTATTTTCAATCGGAGGCCATTGATAATCACCTGTGTGTTAGTATCTGTACAGTGTACTGAAAATAGACAAAGTTCATCCTAAAGTGCCAGCACAGTCTTCCATTAATCTCCAGCTCAGTCCCTTAAAGGAGGAAGTAACAACTCTGTAATGATAAGGCTCGTGGCAGCAGCCAGAGTGCTTGAAGGTCTGTTCTTGTAAAGAAAATTTTTCAATTAGTTAAAGAAGCCAGGAGCATCAGCTTTCAAAAAAAGAGCTTCCTTATGAATCTTTGATCTCTCTCACTGTACCATGTTTCTCATGAAAGACAGTCGTAGTGGCACTGTTTAAATAACATCTACAAAACAGTTCAATTTGCAAATCAGTAGGATTACAGTCTCCTTTATAATCTTTATTTAAATGAAGCAGCAAGAATGAGCTGTTAAATTAAGGGCTTGTCTATGAGAGTTGTGTCCAACTAGAAGTGGCCAACACTTGAGAATAACAGGAGGAAAAAACTGCCATGATTCATGCAAACTAAAAGCAGAAAAAAAAGGCCAATTTAAAATACCTGATCTCAGTTCTGGTCCCAGAGTCTCGAAACAAAAGAGACCTTTTCAGTCAGGTTACCCACCCTCTTAACCACCTGCAATTTGTGATTTTATCTTCGTTCAGTGCTGTTTATTAAACTTTAATAAAAATAAGATATTTCTGAGCACGCCAGAAGCTGGGCCTGGCCATTTGTCCTGACTGGAGAAGGGACAAGGCAGGAGGAATCCTGCACTTTACCTGACAGTGAGTAACCCAAGACCTTGTTGTGCGGGTGAGATGTTGCAGCTCTCCAACTTGGGCTGTGGGCTCCATGTTCCTTAGCCCAAACTCCATCCTAATAGGCAGCAAAATCCACGGGGAGCTGTGTGTGTGGGATGTCTCTTTAAGAGGCAAGAGGCAATCACAGAATCACAGAAGGGTTTGGGTTGGAAGGACCTTAAATCTCATCCAGTTCCACCCCTGCCATGGGCAGGGACACCTCCCACTATCCCAGGTTGCTCCAAGCCCTCTCCAGCCTGGCCTTGGACACTTCCAGGGATGGGGCAGCCACAGCTTCACTTGCCTTGTGTTCAGTTCCCTCCTTGGATGATGTTTCCTATTGCCCCAAACCCCTTTCCATGAGATGTCCCCAAAATCCTGATGTTTCTTCACCAGGTCTTGTAAGGAGAAGTTCTGGTGCTGCTTCATGTTCTGGCCAAAACCTGTTCCCTGACTCCAGCTCTTATAAACCCAGACAACCACGGATCCACCCTCTCTTCCACTTCCATCTGATCACAGATTTAAGAGTTATTACTGCTACTGCAAAGTGTGATGGCAGAGGTTATGTTCCAAAAGTGTAAATGTCACTGAATTACGTAATCATCACTTTATAATCTATATATATATATGAGATTTAAATTCCTGACACGCTCCCTCAGATTATCCGTGTTTTCCAGTGCTCTTGTGGTTGGTAAAGTGAGCACAAAGGGGTCCTGGGCACCCTGGAAGATGCTGTTACATGAGCACAAAATGCTCATTTAGGCTCTAAGAGATAAGGATTATTTTTTTATGGCAAATGCCAACTAAGAGTAGATATAGGATTTTTCAACATTTATGATAAAAATATACCAGAACACAACCACATATTTCATAATTAAAAAAAAAAAACGCATCTTGAAAGCATTTTTGACAGGGTTCCACTTTACAAGTTAATGGCAACATCAGAGGTACAGGAGTCCTGGAATAAATGGAAAATTGGCTCCAAATATTGAAGACAGAGAGCAAGAAACCAAGAAAAGCATAGTCATAGATGGATGATACTGCTTTGGCAGGCAAGGTAAACGGTGAGGAAACTCACTGCCAGATGCAAAAAGACTTAGATCATTAAAAGGGAAAGAGATGAAAAAACCATTCAACACAAATAAATTAGAGCAGTATCACCAATATTGTCTGTCAGCATTTCTGCTATAAATCCTGGTTCACAGGAGTGTATTCCACATCTGAAAAAAATATCCCCCAAATGGAACTTGGCCTGCGAGGTTTCTGGCCAGTGCTAACGTGTCTTTTGTCTTCACTAAGTTTTGTGAGACATAAATGGAAATTTAATTTGGATCCACGATGATCAGCTCGTACACTCAGCACACCCATACAGGTTTGTACTACCTGAAGTTTGAAGGAGCCTTCAAGAATTACCTTTTCCCCTCTAGAAATAGCAATAAGGCATTAGAGCTTAATTTGGGTACTTGAAATTTTATAGCAACATTCATTTCAAAGCTATTGAATGTATCGTCAGTAAAAAATGTTAAAAGGGGGCAAGAGAAAACTCATGGTGCCTACTGTGCAAATAATTTAACTTTGAAAGGGATGTCTGACCATATACTACTTAAACTATCAACAATACAGGTCCTCAATAAGACTTGACTAAATACAGACTTATCTAAATTCCACCCTCCAACAGATAAGCCTAAAAAGCAGAATTTTCAATAAGTCTGTGTAGTATTTTGTAAGAAAAACTAGTACCTAAAAAAATAAAATACAATAAAAATACAGCTTTTTTAAAGAAATGGTTTAATAATCCATACCATTTTAGTTTTTAATCTGATCATCAATAAAACAGCATTTGAATTTTTTTTACTGCAGGAATTCTGGAGGATAAAGCATTATATTCCATTGGAAGCTATAACATTTTTGGCTGTTATTATATATATATTATTTTTTGGCAGCATCTTTTGATATATGGATACAAAGGGTTTCTAGAGATTTGTCAGTGTAAAATTGAATTAAGTATAAATTGTTTAAATAATTGTATGTTTGCCGTAAAATGCCTTTGAAAAATCAGGCTGCAGCTCTGGATGTGCCGGTAAAAATGAGAAATTCCGAGCTGGGAATGGGTCGTGCCCTATGATCCATGGTGCGCATCACTGCTGCCTCTGGAAATTCAGCTCCTTCACCTGTCCCCCTGACATGATGAAGACAGAGGGAGGAAGATAAATTGCTGTTCATAAAAGAGATTAGGCCAGAGCAACAGAAGGAAAAACAAAAGAAGCAACAAACTCTCTGGGAAGTGAGAGGATGTATTTACTGCTGGCCGTGGCCTGTCCTGCCTCGGTTTGTTTTGTCTTCTGGGGGACTTTTGTCTCTCTAAACTATCACCTCTTGTATAAATAAGGCCTTCTAGCAAGGGGTTGTGTCCCTGTGCCCGTGAGTCAGCCAGTAAGTGGTTTGGATCTGGGGTTTTCCTCATCCTGTAATTGTAACCCACATTTCTCAGTGAGGCTTTGTCAGGGGTGTGACTCACGGGCTAAACCTGGACACATCTGACACGGCTGTAAATCAATTTAACATATGGTTTGCTTTTTAAATCTATTTATTTACCTGGAAGAAAATACCCATCAGGCTTTCAAGCCCTGAAAGAAAATAAAAAAACCCCTGCACCCTGCATCTTCCAAATGGACTGTGAGTGACACGGAACATGAGGAACCCCCATGGCATCAGGCACCAGGCAGACAGTCCCTATTCCTGGCATATGGAATGTGACAGCAGGTCCCAGTGGTACACACAGCAGACCCACGGAGAGGTGGAAGTACTGAACACATTTTGTATTTTTCCAAAGAATATTCTTTTTTCCTGCCCATGTTGTGTCCTGAAGAATGAGTTATGCAGAGCTGCAGCTCCCGAGGAGGCTTCGTCCCTTCCTGGTGTGCACTTAACGCAGGCACTGGGAGATCCCACAGAAAGCACATGGGAAAATAAGCACTGAAAGCAGCAAGGTACTGGGGAGATAAAGCACTATTTGGAAAATGGAGACATTGGAGGAGACAGGAAAAATAAAAGCAGCAGCTCACAACTCTGAAAACAGGGAAACAAACAGAAACGAGCTCTTTTTTTTTTTTTTTTTTCACTTTCCAGCTCTTCATTTTCACATAACCTTTGTTTTCCAACTTCCATTGTGTCTTGTTCAAGTGTTTGAGCTCTCCAGATCTTTTAATGAACTCCACACACATCCACGCAGCTCTACATAAAACAGAAAAGCTGCTGCATGTTCAGATCCTCACTTTATACTGGGAAATGTGACATCTGACTGGGAGCAAACCTGAGGGTGAAACTCTTCCCTGCAAGGTAAATAAAACTCCTAAAAGAGCTGACTTCATCAGACCAGGAATTCCCACCAGGCTCCAGCTGCTCAGGGATCTGACCCAGTGGGTCTGGAGAATGGACAGTCAAGCTGTGTAAGATGGCCCAAAAAGCACAAAATAAAGAGATTTCCAGTGAATCCAGCCCTAGGCACCTTGTTTGTTCTTTCTCTTGGTGCTTTCTACTTTCAGTATTTTCTTTTTACATTTTTAAGTAGTAGGTCACAAATATCTGTGGTATCTTACGATATCTTCTTAATCCAGCTTCAATGCACAAGAAAAGGGAATTAAACAGATTCATGCCTTAGAAGAATTATTGAGAGAATTCATAGATTGTGAAGGTGCTGACAGCAATACCTTACAATTACACTCTGATTCACACAGAATTCTTAGTTTCATACAACAATTAGAACCACAGATTCATGCTGAACTGGCAGGGTAATGCTGACTGCTGGGCATTAAGTTTTCTATGCTTACTACTTGTATATCTCAGAGGCTTAAATAAATTTTCTGTCTGCTTTTTATTCTTTATTGGTAGACATTTATGCTGGGGGAAATGCTTTTTCCCCCTTTCCAAAACCTCTCATCCACAAACTATTTTCTGTTGCTGTTACACGACTTCATGTCCCTGTAACATAAATTACAATTTAAAAAAAAAATAAAAATCCCTCTTTGAATTTCTCTTTAACTCATATTTGCTATATCTCCAAAATGAGTAATTTTTTTTTAATAAATATTTTCCTTTAATCCATGATAACTGAACAGACGTTTGCTAAATGAAGCCAACAGACATGAGAAGATTCGTTAAGTATTTGAGTTTTCTGACACTGCAGATTGGAAGGGAGCAGTTAGGGACTTTGCCAAAGACAGGACTTTGAATTTTATTTCTCCTCATACCAGCAATCTATGGAATTGAGTCAGAGCAACTACACATCTCATGCCAGACTATGACAATATTAAACTGTGCCCTTTACCCCCATACACAGCACCCTGTGCAGTAGATAATGTAGGTCATGGCTTAAAAATGGAAGTAGCATCTTTAAATATTAAAAATTACTAACGTTGAATTGATAACCTTTCTTTCAACAATCCCTGAACAATAACAACTGGAAAACGATGGCAAAGATTCATTCCAGCTTCTTAAAACCTTAAGCTTCTGAAATCAGAGCCTTCATATTAGCATTGAATACAGCAACGTTCTGATTTCAATTATTGACAGCCTGAACTAAATTAGTTAGCGTCTCATCTAGTTTCAACAGTCTGCTATTCATTGAGTCGTTCAGATGTTGGATAGATTCCATCAACATCTCCTGAACACACTTTTTTTTTTTTTTTTTTTCCTAAGCCAATCTGCTGCTCTCTGGTTCCTTTCTGACACTTCCATCCCTTTCTAATATGATGTTCCCTGAGCTATCACCCCTCATTTCCATACGTTTGTTCTCCGCCTTCTCCACTTCCTGCTCTCACTTTGCGTTTTCCTCTCATCTCCTTATAATTTATTGTGTTCCTTATCAACTCCTGTGACACGTAGCTCGCTGAGATACTGATGCTTATTTTGCTTTGACAGTTTTTAATTGTTTCTTTGAGATCACGATTGGAAGGGATGCACTGTCACTGTCCCAAAACTGTGTTTCAATATGACAGTGGCTTTGCACTGAATATATGAGAAGGGAAAAAAAACCCAAAAAAGGCACCAGATTTAGTGATAACCCTAAAGCCACATTGCTTTTCAGGTAGGTACAGGAATTTCCCCTCATTCCGTACAGAAATGGAGTACATCCTTCATGGTGACTGCTCTCCCTGTATTTTGTGTCTCCTGATCCGTCCTCACCCACGTGCTGTGGTTGCCCACAGCGTCACTGCTGACCTGGCAGGGGGCCACAGGGAGCAAAGAGTGGTTGAGTGGGGATGACAGGCAGTGTGGAAGCTGGGAGAGTGGGAAACACAGGAGGAACGCAGCTCCTTGAAGGACGTACTGAGAAATGTGGGAAACCTTCTGAGCACCGGGAAAGAAATCCCTTTTGGAAAAAGCCTTTCCAACAAGTATAAGGATGTGTTTGTGTTTAGGTTGATGTGCAGGAGCAGCAGAACACCATGTTTTTCACATTTTTATCTTTGTGAATCAGTGTTAAAAATTATAACCCCCCTCCTGCTCTTATTTCAAAATGACTGGCCTCCAGTTCCCCATGCATCCTCCTAAGTGACATTATTTCAGCTCCCACTTCCACCATAACAGCTCTTCCTTTGCATAAACCCACAGCTGCAGATCCCACTGTAGGTGCAGAGGCTCAGATAGCAAACTCCAAGCCATGGTAGCCTCAAGTGCATCACTGAGAGCCCCTGGAAATGTTTTTCATTCCCAAATCACTACTCATTCTGATTGCACGTATAAATCATCTACCAGTTTCAGGCTAGCAGAGAAGATGGGAAAGTCAGTCTGCAAAACAGATTGCAGATGAGGAGGAAAGAGGAGGAACCACTAAGATTGGTAAATTCTTATATTCCATTTATCAAAGAGGGGGAAAAAAATATTCTAATCTTCATGGTGGTGTATCTGGCCAAAAAACTACCAGCAAACTGCAGAATTCCAGGTTTTTCCAAGTTGCTCTTCTGTCCCACTCCCAATTACAAGTTTTTCTGACTTAAAAAGCCACGCAGTCTTCTGGCGAGGTACTGAAAAACAGGTGATCCTGCCCCTCTTCTCTGCTCTGGTGACAGCCCACCTTGAATGCTGGATCCAGCTCTGGGGTCCCCAGCACAGCAAGGAGAGCTGCTGGAGAGAGTCCAGAGGAGGCACCAGGATGATCAGAGGGATGGGGCAGCTCTGCTGTGAGGAACGGCTGGGAGAGCTGGGATTGTTCAGCCTGGAAAAGAGAAGGCTTTGAAGTGACCTGACTGCAGCCTTCCAGCACCTGAAGGGAGCCAACAGGAAAGGTGGAGACAATTTACAAAGGATGGAGTGACAGGACAAGGGGGAATGGCCTCAAACTGATGCAGGGCAGGGTTAGATTGGATATTGGGAAAAAAATTCTGGTCTGTGAGGGTGGTGAGGCACTGGCATGGGTTTCCTAGAGAGGCTGTGTCTGCACTATCCCTGGAAGTGTCCAAGGCCAGGCTGGATGGAGCTCTGAGCAACCTGTTCCAGTGGAAGTTGTCACTGCCTATAGTAGGGGTTTGGAACAAGATGATCTTCCAGGTCCCTTCCAATCCTATCCAGTCTACGATTCATCCTGTGATTCCACGGAAATTTGATCTGTGCACTGCATTGTGCCTTCCTTGACTCTAGGCTGGGTCATCTTCTTGATTTAGAGCCACTCAGAACCCTAAAGCAAATCCTGCTCCCAAGCTGCCTATGGTTCAGAGCTGCACCAATATCAAGAATCCCAAAATAGATACATTCATCATTTCAGTGCATTTATGGATGGCTACACGAAGGTGTTAATCCCCTATGTACAGCCATTAGCAAAGAATTCATTATTCTGCCCAGTGAGTTATCCCTCTATTAAATGTTAGGAAGAATTAGCCTAATATTTACTGTCAGCTATTTGTTATGTTAAAGAGGTATTTGCCAAATCTTCAGCACCTCCACCAGATGCACAAAATCATACTTTAAATGAAGTAATTCTGAATTAAACAAGTGTGCTACTACTACTAGTGGGATTTATAGTAACCAATAACAGTCTAAGAATGTATTTCACAGATTGCTTCTTTATATTGCAAAATTAATAGAGTTTTATATCTGAAGAAACAAATCTGCACATTAAAAATCAATGTTGCTCATGATACACACTTGGTATTATTTCTGGGAATGCTACAGCTGGCATGCACAGCCTAGTTAAAATATTATAATTTACTTGACTGCATGCATAGTCGATTTGCAGTCAAAACTGCCACTTACTACATGGGAGGAAAAACAATGACTTCCATGCTACTGGAAACATCAAAGGTAGTTTTTGCACTACTCCCCCTCGAAACCTCCTGGGAAAAGCCCTGACTCATAAGCTTTCCACTGGTTACTGGAGTGCTTCTTAGGTTTGGGGAAAAAAAAAAAAATCATATTTTGCTACAGTACCTCCACTGAAAAATCCTCAACAAGCAGAATGGATTGAAAAATTCAAGCATGACTAAAAAGTACATTCCCCACTAGTCAGTGAATTTTGCTCCCTATTTGTCACTGCCACCTTGGAGAGCGGTGAGCATTAATAATGCATGGGTGCTAGGAATGTATTAGCAACTAACCTTGCGAAGAAAATCAACTGGGGACCCAGAAGAGCTGTTAAAAAAAAAAAAAAAAAAAAAGAAGAAGAAAAAGAAGAAAAGGAAAAGAAACAAAGTCAGAGCTCTCCGGTATCCTCTTATTTATTGAAGAGATTTTGGGAGCAGTGTCAGGGATGGCGGGCACTATGCATCACTGCAAACTGAGGCTGGAAGTCTCTGGAAGGGGTGGTAATTGAGTTCATTGATCACATTCAGGAGGAGACCCACCCCCACCCAGGAGGCTCCCCAGCACTGGCCGCTCTCCAGCAGAGGAAACGCCCCAGAGGGCCAAGGATGTTTCTGCAAAGAGGTGGTTGGAGCAGAAAGATCTTTATTAAACACGTGTTTTTAACTAAAACCTTCATTCTGCTGTTATTGGCATTGAAGCTATTTTGCATATGTTAATTGTGCGGAAGTTTTCCTTGAAATTGATCAGCACACCACATTTGCCAAACAATTTTTTCCAGGATAGGGCCAGTGAGGTGGTTGGAACAACCCTTACCTTCTCCTTCTTCTACAACTGCAGCATCACAATCACGGGTTGCCGTTCACACTTGGTTATTCACATCTTTTATTTTATGGTGACATGATAACCTGTGGATTGTATAACCATTTTGGAGCTCTTCAGTCCTCTCAAATCCAAGTAGCCAAAGGTACCCAGTACCCAAGGAAAATACTCTGCTTCCTAGAATAAAACAGGCTTCCCCTTCCACTTTCATAGTTTGAAACAATTTGTACACTGAGCTGCTCTACCCCGCTGTTAGACTTGGCAGTAATGGTCTCAGTTATATATTTATGTCCTGCCATCTCCTTTTAATATATATTGTTTATATTCCAAGGCCTGTTTTCTGGTATAACAATCATCACAAGTTTTAAGTGGAATATAGTCCCTTTTTGTGTTATTAGCCAAAACAAATATTGTGTTTAAATCCACCTTATTGATTCATGTTCTCCATGAATGTACCCAACTTGCCAATGAAATGAGGAGATAGGAATAGTTGTAAGGTCTGCAAAAAAAAGGAAAAATAACATGGTTTCCCTTTCCTCTTCTGCTGGAAAAGTGGACAAAAAACTGCCCTTTATTTTCCTCATGAAGGAAAAAACACCCCAGAACTTTCTGTGCAGATTGATCCTCCTTCTCCTGAAATAATCAGAGTGACCTGATGATCCGAGCAAAACTATTTGCTTTGTAACTCATCAGTTATATTTTTAGTTGCCCACTGCAGCCCTTCATGCAATTAATTCATTAAGCTCATTATGAGTTAATATTGCATCCCAAATTCAAAGTTATATATATACAATTTAATCTTTGGTCATTTTTTTATTAAGATGTGCTTTGAATGAGCTTTTTTCCCCAACAGAAGGATTGGGCCAAGTCCCTAATTAAATGCTGCAGCCTGTGGATAAGCTCGAAACCTCACTGTGACACAATCCTCCTGCCTCTCACCTGCTTTCCTAATACTTATCAACTAATTCATGCCCTTCTTCTAATCTTTATTTGATGTTGACGACAAAATAAAGTTAAAAGACACCTGCTGGTAGATAGATTTTCCACTGAACATGCTTAAACAGGCCTTTAGGAAAACTAGATTCTGGCATCCTAAGAGGATCTCATGATTAAGATCTGAAGATTGAGAAGAGAATTGGTTCAGTACCAGTCTCTCATTCTCATTACAATTGTTCTCCTGAGAAATGAGCAATTTTTCACCATTGTTTTCTTGACACAACGGCCTTTGTTGAGTTTTAGTGTATTTTTTTTTTGCCATCTTTCTTTCTTTATCCCTTTTCCTTTTCTTCTTCCTTCTAAACCTCCCTATGTATGCCACAGTTGTTTAATTTTTGTTATGGAAATGATTAAAGTTTTATTTTGTTTTGGTTTGTTTCATTTATCTCCCAGGAGTTTTTTAGGGTGATAGTCACTCTGTAAATGAATGTAAAAATGCTTTTGTCAGATTAGCTTGCATATTAACTGGTAAAATGCTTGTTATTTCACTCTGATGTTACATTCACAACAGGATAACAGTTTTGATCCTGTTATGCAAAAATCTGCATTATAAATTAGAAGGCATATTTCACACTTTTTTATCTTGGGCAGATTCCTAATGTAGTCATTTGGTGTTAGGATGAAAAAATGGAGATAAGGCAACTTCTATGAGCTGAGCTCATGTTAGATTCAGCAGGCACGAGCTCAGGCCAGACGTGGTGGCACCTTGCTTATACAATCTGATTTTGGGTGCTGCCTAACCAACCTCAAGAAACGTCCAGCTTCACAAACCCTATGCGTAAAACTTGCCAGTGGAATGAAAAATATCTTGGGCCGGGGGATTTTTAAAGTATTTAGCTGAACAGCTTTATAATTATTAGAGTAAGACTCTATTTGTTAGGTCCTAGAAATCTCAAAAACATCTTTCAACTGCATCCTAATATTTCGTAGTTAAAGGCAGTTTTTCAAGAGGTTAACATCTTTTTCTCCTTCCATCTACTTATACAGTTTCTAAGCAAACCTGAAATTAGTCAGACAAACTGCTTATGGAATTCTGTTTTTATTTCTAACAATATTAGCACTTTTTAAATTTTGCAGGTTTGCAGACCATTATTATAAATGGTGCTAAGTTCATAAATCAGGTCCTGCTAAAGATGTTTAAGATCTCTGAATATCACAGGTGACTTAATTGTGGAACTTTTAAAACACCTCTGAATAAGTGCCACCTTAAGAAGTTATCCAATTTGCTTTCAGGAGAATATTTTATATCAACATACCCAGTGCAATCTGATAGGACACAACAGCAATCATCAATCAACATGACAAGTTCAAAGGGACGCTCCTATAAACTAAACACAGGAAGGGAGGTGTCTCAAGTGAGACAAGAGCAAGTTTGGGGAGACTGTGTTTAAAATGTTCACCCTCTCTGCTCCTTTTCCAAAAAAAGAAAGAAAGAAAAAAAAAAAAAAGACAGAAAAAAGGATTGCAACTCTTGAAGTATTTTTTTCTATATTTTATCACAATAGGCAGTAAATTCCCATGGTCTCTTTCCATCTTTTCACCTCTCTGTCTCTGCCAAGCTGCAGTTTTTGGTCCTATACACACCATTTTCAGCTCTGTATTTGCACCGTGCCTCAAAGACTCAGGTCCTGCTGTGGAACTCAAACTTTCAGCCTGTGTTGATTCACATATATATATTAAAAAATTCTATTTTGAATTTTTGTGGTCTAAAGCAATGCAAATGGAACTCTCCTCTGTGTTCATGGGGATGGCAATAAGAGCCACACAACCCTGTTTTTCATAGAAACTGGAATGGTTTGGGTTGGAAGGGACCTTGAAGGTCATCCTGTTCCACCCCCTGCCATGGGACACCTCCCACTATCCCAGGTTACTCCAAGCCCTGTCCAGCCTGGCCTTGGTCAGTCCCAGGGATGGGGCAGCCACAGCTTCTCTGGGCACCCTGTGCCAGGGCCTCACCTCCCTCACAGGGAAGAATTTGTTCCCAATATCCCATCCAACCCTGCCCTCTGGCAGTTTGAATCCATTCCATATTGTCTTGTCACTCCATGCGCACATTTTCTACTATAGGAAAAAATGTGAGTGGATGGGAATGGTTTGGGAGGGATGGATTTGAAGAGAGGAAGAGACGATCTGTAAGACTGTGGTGTAGGTGTGTGAATAAGGGCTGGTAACCATAAAAGCAGCTTTTAATCACATTTACCAATGCATTTCCATGCACACACCAATACAGACTAAGTTGCTCCTACAGGAACAGGCCCAGAATTCCCCCCATCCTGGTTCCTCGTGCTGGAGTGGTCCAATCCTGACGTGCCCAGACACAGCTCCTCAACAAGTGCATGTTTTCCTAACAGCCAAACCAGGAAAAGCCTCAATGCAGCTCCTTCTCCTCCCTTTCTCTGAGCCTCCCTACCCTCACACGGTGGAAAGACCCCAAATTACTGTGCTGGGATTTAGATCAGGGCTTTCACACCCCACCTGCAGTGTCCCAGCTACACACACACACATTTACACATTAATCAATAGGGAGGGAAAAGGAAAAGTCCAAAATTTAAAACATTTGAAGCAACATAACATGAACCCATTCACAAATATGCACTGTCTGTCCTGAGACAGAGTCTAAACACACAGCACTCTCTTTTCTCTTGACCTTGCAAAATCTTGCCGTAGCCATTGCAAGCTCTAGCCAACTTTTCTTCTTTTTTTTTTGTGGAAATGGCATTTACAGATTACAAAAATGGTTTGCTCGAGTCATCACCATCCCTTTGAACTCTGAAGCCATTTGAATTTGATCCTGACCAGGCTGACCATAAACCATTCTGTTTGGATAATAGAGGAAATGGAACAGTTTGTCTTGAGTAACCTTATAATAAACTGTCACTCAGTAGTTATGAATTACAACTAAAATAGCTAAAAAAAAATTATCATATGTATCTTTGTGTTTGCTTTCTATATCCATACATACACTCACATAAATACACACTCAACTTGATGCCAACAGAAGGGAATGAATGAAGAGCATTGGCAATGCTAAGATTATTTTTTAAATTAACAAACTTCATCTACTTGTGCATTATACTTTTATTGTATTAATAAAATATTGCTCATTTAGATGAGCTTGATAAATAAAAACCTCTAAATTTTCTGTTCATAATTCAATATAATCTATGTTCAAAGCTATGTGGAGTAGTCACAACTAATAAAGCTACAAAATATATTTTATTTGGGTTTTAAAGTTTTGCAATGTATTTTCCATAAAACCATTGAGGAGTGAAGTGCTAGATACAATTTTACTCCAAAGCTGTAGAACTCATCTGAGCAAAAACAAAATAGTTTTTGGTAAAATATTCAGCAAAATATAGCAGAGATATGAGACTCTCAAAGAAACAGGAAAGGAAAAGGAGAATCCATGGGCATTACACAGACTTCCCTGTGGGCATCCCACGTGTTTGATGACTGGAGGGTTTCACAGAGAAGATGGAAGACCCATGCAACATTTTCCCTTTGGAAGCAAGCTCAGCGTGGCTTAGAAACATCACAACAGCTAAATCCAGCAAGAACAGATTGAATTTACACCTTAACTGCATCTTTCATCCCAGACAAGACACATGGAATCAGGTCCATTAAAGCACCCAAAAAATCTGAGTTTTGCCAACGTGGATTTCGATGCTTAAACCTAAACTTTGGTCCTCGGATGCGGAGGTGACTTCTCAACATGAAGGTGTGAATTCAGAGGCAGAGAGAAGTGGGACCAAACTTGGAAAAATTTGCTTTAAGGGCTCAGGGCTGTGCACTGAGTGACTGAAGGAGGGGTAGAAGTGGGGTAGCACTCCCTCAGTCAGTATTTCCCTTTGGTTACCTGCAGACAGAGCATTTTTCAGCAGAGTGATTATTTTAGCCTTTTGGAGATTGTGACTTTTTATGCGTACATGCTGCACAAGGAGCTGGGCCTGGGTGGCCACATCCCTAAAAATTCAGTGATAGTTCTGCCAGCCAAGGATGAGAGGACACATTTCAAGCCCCTTACAGAGTTGTCCCACACTGGTTAAGACTCCTGAGGAGAGGAGCTGGGAGAGACCAGGTGGAGCAAAGTGAGCAAAGTTAAATCCTACTGATCCTGCACGGCTAATTATGAAAAATGTTGTGTGCCGTCATCTGCCAAAGAGAGATTTTAAGCCTTTCCAGTTCTCCAACTTTCTGCACATCAGAGAAAATTAAAAGCAAATAAAAAATAACCAAAACTGTGTGTGTGTCCCAAAGCAGAGACCCAGAGTCCATCAAAAATAGTCATCCATCAAAGGAGGTGATGGCTAACTAAAGACACAGTCAGAGGCTCCCAGGGTTTCCCAGATTTCCCAGTAACCACAAAATTCCTGGAGCTTGGGTACAGCACACAGAAATACCCAGTGGCTGCAGAACACGTTGTAAAACATCTTCCTTTAGTCCCTGGGTGTAGGGGATGATGAGAACAGAAGATCTGAGTTACCAGAGCCGAGAGTGAAGAGCTGGAAGAATTGAACACTTCTGTGATTTGGGGTTGCTTTTGTTTTTTCTGTAAGAAATAACCTGATTTTCCTTTGTTGTCATTCATTGCCCAGCCCCATTCAAGCCCTGCACTCATGTGACAACAAGTTTATGAATGAATAAAATATCTGAATTTGAAAGATTGCACAAAATTAACAGATGATCAATGTCTGAAAATTTGTTCAGGGTGTACATTATTCATTAATTGCCTTTTAATTTGATTATTCACTAAGAACTATTATTTCCCTTTTTAAAAAAGCTTCAATGATCTAATCAAGAAGAGAGGGGGGTAAATATCATATGTCTTAGGAGACCAGTAGTGTAGACTAAGAACCTAGGATGAATTGGAAATAGTCAAAATGAAAAACAAGTGAACACCTACAGCTTGTGAAGTATCTAAAAATAACTGGGCATTCACAGAAATCAGGAATGGTTCCCAAACATAAAGTGTTTACGAGAAAGTGGTGCATAATGAGCAATTTAACCAGCTATTCAGCAGTGATCCAAGGAATTCTCTGATTCAGAAAAGAGCAATTGAGCAAAGAGATATTTGAAGACTGAGAATGACTATTTTGACAAGGAATATCAGGGAAGAAGTAGAATTTAGTATAAACTTAACTAATTCTAAGAATTTTAGAAAACTCAGCTCTCCTGAGTCCTGAGTGTCTGAGAACAAGCCAAGGGGGAGAGATTTGTTTCTGATAGAGAGGAAAGGTGGCTTCTGAGGCATCCAGAAGCTGATTCTAATCCCCACTTTAATTAAAGAGGAGCAAGTTCTTCACACTGCATCTGCTAGACTTCCCTGGCACCACCAGCTGCTCCTCGCTCCGACTTCCTTCATCGCAAGGATTTTCCCAGTGCCAAGAGGAGACCAAGGGGGAGGGAGGCAGGCAGGGAAAGGACTGTTTTCATTCCAAACTGAGGCTTTTTATAAACTTCAAATCTTGCAACTTTCCCTTTAGCTCCTCAGAAAGAATTTTATTCCAAGTGTCTGCACATAACCACGATTCGTATCATTCCATAAAACCTCATTTCCAGAACCATAAACAGGGTTGGCTTTTTTTTTTTTTTTAAAGTTAACAGAACTAAGCCTAATGAGTCTAATGATACATGATCTAATGAAAAAAGCCCAATATCGTTGCAATGCAGTATCTGCGTTTTCTTGCAGACAATACTTATCAGGTAGATAATAACACTTTATGCTGGGAAATAACAACAAAACTACCCTAAAGTTAAAAAAACCCAACCCTATAATCTTCTATAATTCAGTACAGGAGAAAAGACTTCATAGCAGGGAAATTCTTCTTGGCAGACTAGGCTATGATTAAAGGTAGTCACTGGTACTTGTGATCATTTCCTAACCTTAAGATTTAACTGTCCTCCAAGTTGAGCTTTTTGGTAACCCAGTAGTTTATGGTTAGAACATAT
Source organism: Atrichornis clamosus (assembly GCA_013400975.1). Taxonomy (NCBI): domain Eukaryota; kingdom Metazoa; phylum Chordata; class Aves; order Passeriformes; family Menuridae; genus Atrichornis; species Atrichornis clamosus. The sequence goes on from WBMZ01001161.1 coordinate 461,438, forward strand.
CTTGATAACGATCCAGAGTCTTCCTGAAACACACAAGTGGCTCACTTTCTGCAGCAGAAAATTGAATTCAGATACAAGTTTTCTGTCAAATCTCTACAAAAATAAAATGTATCGTGAAAATCTAGAGACAGGACGAAGATGATTGTCACTCACACACGAAGTAGCAAAGTGGTTGCTGCATAAAAAAATATTTTCTCCCCAAACTGTAGTCTATTTAGTATTAAAAGATTGGCAAACGACTCATAGCATTCTAGCATTCCTAGATTTGAGCACCCATACTTTTCTAGCCTTTATAATTTCTTCTTAATTGGCCAGAAATGCTTTTCCTTCCATTGACACTGTAACTCTTCCCTGCAGAATTATCATGACAATACACCAGCACAGAAATCCTTCCTCTTCCTAACCACAATGATCATCTTTCAGGAAAGAATGAAACTATTTAACTTGCCTGTCCATCCCCCTGCACAAACCCACCCCAAACCAGCACTCCCTCGTGGCCTCCAGATCAATAGGATTTTTTTTATCACTGATAAAATCATCTTTCTACAGGACATGGCTGGTATTAAGACATGGGAGCTCCCCAACAGATTTCACAGGGAGTTCTGATCCCTCCTTAGTTAACAACCAGTGCTTGCATATGTTCAGTGTCTCCCCGTGCCAGGGTGATGGTGTGTTAGACATCGTGTCTCTGCTCAGATCTGCTGTCAGATGGATTTCTGCAGGACAAAGGACTGTGCCTGGGGAAAAATCTCCCCTCTGAAAAGTTTGTGGAAGACCCAGAGCAGCTGAGCTGACAAGGTAAGACACCCCCACACAATGCTTAGAGAAGAACACAATTTAAGATTGCTTTAAAATATCTATTCTAACACAGATTTTGTCATTATTTTCTGTTTGTACACAAATTCCTTTTTTTCCTCCCCCATTTTCTCTTTATACAAGTCACGTCTCCCAGGCAGGGATAGGAGCATCACATGGAGCTGCAAAAGTCAGACCAGGTGAAATGAAGAGTCAGGCTGCACATTGCATCCCACTAATTCATATTCAATTTTCCAGAGCACATTAAAGAAGAGCAGAGTCAGAGATGAGCTCTTGGTGCCTCCCAGCAGAGGCTCTTCCCCACAGAGGGGTAATTGCCATCATTCTCTGTCTGCCTACTCTCATATTAACAAAAATAAATGTGTCAGAGCTGCTTCACTCGCAGTGCCAAGGACAAGAGAAAAATCTAAGGAAGTATAAAGGTCTTATTTAATATCATGGTCATCTCTGTGTTTTCCTGCCCAGATGACGAAGGGAAACACCTTTTTATCTGCAGGGTAGGAGATGTGATAAGTTTTTTGTGGGAGTGAATTGAGCTTGAGTTTATAGGAGTAGCCTGTGAGCAAAAAAAGTAGTGTCACTAAGCTCAACCAAAAAAGCCAAAAAGCACACCAAAAAGCACACCCCAGAAAAAGCCAAACACCCACTCACACGGTGAAAAAAAAAAAAAAAACCTGAAAAAAAATCATACAAAACCCCCCATTTTCTTGAAAATTAGCCATGCTCAGGAATGATGTCCAGCCTCAGGAGAAAGAGGTGTCCTTGGAAAACATCCAGGAGAGTGGGAAGTTGATGCTTTCCCCCACTTGACTTTCTCCACAGGCTGGCCTGGACCCTGTGGCTGAAGGAGGGGAGGCTGGTGATTAAATCTCTGAGTGGTTCAAGACCTGAGTCAGAGGCACCAGGAGAGACACTGATCTCACACCTCAGTGACATGAATGTTGCAAAAAAGAGAGAGGGGAGGGAGATACACTTTTTCCACAGGCAGATAGTGATAGGTCAAGGGGGAATGATTTTAAACAAAGAGGGGAGAGATCTGGGTTTGCTGTTAGGAAGAAGTTCTTTGCTCTGAGGTTCTGAGGCCCTGGCACAGAGTTCTCAGAGAAGCTGTGGCTGCCTCATCCCTGGGAGTATCCAAGGCCAGGTTGGACGGGGCTTGGAGCAACCTGGGATCCTGGAAAGTGTCCCTGCCCATGGCAGGCAATGGAATGGGATGGGCTTTAAGGTGTCTTCCAACCAAACCAGTTTGTGATTCTGTGACTTTATGAGATGCAATTCTTTTGAGGACAACTCGCTTGACCATCACTTGGTCTGCTCGGTCTTTTCACAGGAGCTGAACTCCTAAAAATGTTACATTTTGTGCCTGGTAAAATCCATATACAGCTCCAGCAGTGGCACGTGCTGAACATGAAGGGCAACAGAAGCAGGACAGGGCAGCTGATGGGCCTGAGGTGCTAGCCAGGGTCTCAGTCTGGGACGTGCTGGCAGCCAGGCTGCAGTTTAACCTCCCAGTCTCACTTTGCTTTGTCTCAATCCTGGGATGCTGCAATTTTGCCTTTGCCAGTTGAGCACATCAGCCCCCACTGCATCCCAGCTTTTGGCTCATTCCCAGCTGGTGGCTGCTGTAATTATTGCACACTCCACGACTGGCAAATGTAAACTGTTTTACATCCACTCTGCTCCCACTGCCTCTTGGTAAATGCAATTTCTGGTTCCCTACGGAAGCAATAGCAACTGTCTACACAGTGAACGCTGCTATGAATCAAGACCTGGGCAACAAAAAAAGTCCTCACTTCTCCTGGAGCACTTTCAGGCCAGATATAAAGTACCAATATAAAGCTTCAACACAGAAATCTCAGTGACAAAAGAAACTTCCCACACAGCACCTATTTTTGTGGGCAAAACTCCCCGTTGACTCCCTTGCCCAAGAGTTCCAGAAGCATCAGCCCCTAATTTCTGGCTGCACATAATTCCTTCTCAGATGCACATGCCAAACCTCTCCAGAACAGCCTCTGCCAATGCATGGCTCTGTATCTAACACATCTCCAACTCTTCCATTTCTGTAGAATAATGAATCTACAGTAGATGCTGAATTTTCCCTGTAGTTTAAAAAAACCTACCCCTGCCTGTTGCTGCCACGCTGGAAGAGCTAAAGTGCTCCATCCCTGCAGCGTGTTCCTGTTAGCCAGAGAAATAATGATAATTTACACCCAACTCACACAATTTTTGGGTATTTCTGCAAGCAATCCAGAGGCGACAGGAACAAATTGATGGAGACAGAAATGGGAGAATCCCACCCTGTCAGAAGATGAATGAGCTGAGCTTGCATGATGTGAACCATGGCTGACAGAAGCGAGGGGGAATCAAAGAGTGAGCAACTTTTGACAACACACGCTTCACAGCTCTGACCACTGAGGATCTACATGATTATCTCCAGACAAAATAACTGTGAGTAAAAGGCTTACATACACTTAAATTAAACACAGCAGGGTTTTAGTAATCTCTGTTTGCATTTTACTTTCTGTTAAGAAGGAAATTGCTTGGACTGGGAACATTTCATTTAATGGCATTTTTAGTTACCTTTTGTACTTCTAATGCCATAGTCTAAATTCACCCCAAACTACCCAGGAAGGCAAAAGAAACTTTTGTCCTTTATTTTTAATTGCTGTAGCTTCCTTACCAATTTTACTAAATTAAATGTGTTTTAAAACATCACCGTATTTGAAACCTAATTATCCCAATCTCTGGATGAAGAATAGCTAACAATACAAACCCCATTTATGTAATTTATTTTGCAAAGGAAAATAAATGGAATACAGTTGCAGTAATGATATACATGTTTGCAATTCCACCCTGCTTTTTCTCTTCCCCACAACAACTTAGGGAAGCTGCGTCTTTTTTTTTTTTCTTTTTTTCTTTTTTTTAACACATGCTTTAAAAGCATCTCTGCTGTGGCATTTGTTATATCTGTGTACTACTCTTAGAATGAGGGAAACTCTGCATAATGTCATGTTCTCTCTAAGTAGCATGAAGGGCTTTTGTTTTGTCTGGTGGGGTGGGGTTTTTTTGTTGTTGGGGTTTTTTTTGTTTTTTTTTTTAATAGCTGGTCATGAATGAGGATTATGGCCTGTCGCCCACAATAAGTCATGAATGAAGATCATGGCTGGTAATTGTGATGTGCAAAATAAAAAGAGTGGGAGATGCAGGGCTGAGATGCTCTGGGTGTTCAATCATTATTCAACACACCCCAGCCAAGTGGAGTTTAATCTTTTCGGACCACCTAGTCCTGAGAACTTACATTTCGTTTTTGTTGGATAAGCCACCATTTACTCACTGCATTTATCAATTACTTGCTGACTTCCTGGTACTTCCAGCTGTATTAAGCTCTATCCCAGGGAAGAAAACTGCTCCCAACAGATTAAAAGCAAGAACACAAGTAATCCTCACCCAAACAAACAAATAAAACATTACGAGAAGGGTTCACTCTGAGCAAAGAAAACTACTGGTATTTTGCATAGTGAAGCTTCTCATCAGTCTACAGAATTTTGCTGAAATTTTCTGTATAGGCTTAGGCAAAAATTACCAGAATTTAATATGAAAAATAAAGAGTTATTTTTTTAAAAAAAGATTCACTAAAAAGAGTAGCATAGATTCCATGAATTAGTTCATATTTCAGCCCATTTGCTAGGAAGACGCCTTCAAGCTCGGTAGCCTGCTCACTGTGAGTAAACACTGGGACATATGTGGTCAAACAATCCAAAATACTTGTTGAAGATTACTTTTGCAAACATGCCTCGGAAATTTGCTTTGCTGTTTTCTGTTGGGTCGTGTTATTTGCTCTCGGCGAGTGTTCAGATGGGCCCTGACTGGTTTATTCAGACAAATATTTGCAAGACCTTTTAAGTTTGGCCTAAATGTTTATTTGTTCAAAAATTCATATGAGGAAGGACTTTGTTATTCTTCATTCACTTGCCAGCCTTGTTATTCCTCATTTTTAAAGCAGACAAACACCCAGTAAGAGAATGGATACAATGCCCATGTGATTTTGATGACAAATTGTGTATAATAAACAATGACTGGTAAAAATGATCCGTGCATAAATAAGTCCAACACTTGTTTGCATAAACCACCCAGTAAATATTTAGAAATAACAAATACTTTCCAGGAAATCAGAATTGCTGTGTGAGCAAATCCACTAGAAAGAAGGAACACAAAACTTGTGTAATATTTTATTTGTCATTAAAAAAAAATTGTACCACTTGTGCCTGAATATTTCAAACAGAAAAATTAAACTTAGGAATTTCTTTATATCCCTTCCAACACAACTGGCTCTTAGCAACTCTTCCAGCTAAGGACACTCCTTGGGATTCTTTAAAAGATATTTCTTAAATTGGGTACATCACACAACTATTTAGACTTGCTCTTGGGAAGCCTGAAATTCAATTTTTGTTGTGTTTTTTGGCTTTTTCTCTTTTTTTTCCTCCCAAACTCATTTCCTCCATTGTGCACACATGTTAACCTTGGTTCCTGCTGTTGTTTTGTTCATGTTCCTATATCAACTTTATTCTAGAAGATCTTGAAAGAGCCATTTTTAAAATTAAGTTTATGATTTTTAGGGGAAAGAAATAGCATTAAAATATTTAACACGCGTGGCCAGTGGACAGAAGGAAAAAGAAGCACATCACGTGAGGTCTTCCAGGTTTGGTGATGTCCCTTTATAGTCTTAAAAAGGGCAGAAATATCAACATCTACTTCAGGAAACATAATAATGGTGACCAAAGTGTAACTTTAAAATGAGTTTGCCTATTAGCTGGAAAGCATTTATTTATGCAATGCTGGGAAGAACTGGAGCTGAAAATATCCTTTCAGGTTCACAGACATTAAAGCACATTATTAGGAGCTGTGGCACACCAACACACAGGTATCACCCAATTTCATTACTACCTGGTTAATTAACCTGCTTTAAGTGTGAAAGTTGGCACCTTGTCATTAGAATCCTCGGGAATAACTAATGAGAAGCCATGAAATAATTTCTCAATTAAAAACCCTGAAAGAAGAGGTTTTTATCTCATTATTCCTCTTTCCTGTTATCACCTATGCAAAGCCAGGGAGATTTTGTAAAACTTAAATGTCTAAAAAAAAAAAGAAATACCCTATGTAACATCTTAGGAAACACTTCACAGATCTTTAATAAAATGTGGTGTTATCCAACACCAATAGGCACGCCAAGAAGTTTTCAGGGAAAACGCATTCAGTAAAGAGCAAAAATGTGAATGTGAGTCCTTTAATTTAATAGGATTTATTTGCTATTCTTTTTTAACACATCTAGAGGTCAAGGAGACAAAAAGACACTTGAGTTATTGATTGAGAATAAATTCCATGATAAATAGGGACTTTGTTTTCTATTAACAAATTGCCTATGACTAAGTAAGGCTTTTTATAAGTGTAGTCATTTAGGCTTAACAATTTATGAAAAAAGGAACCTCAGTTTCAGAAAAAAGGCTTTATGAGCATGGGTTATTAATTTTCATTAGTTTTACCGTATTTGCCACTTTGGGGAACATTCACCTTAATTTACAGAAAAAAGGAGAGGTTCGGGAAAGATTTAAGGTGTTTGAGGTGTTTAAGTCTGAAGTTTGGGTTCTCAAAACGACTTCTTAAAAAATCAAGTATTAAACAGCAAAATTGTCACTGGGCTGCTCTGTATCCAGGGGTGTTTAGCTGAAGATATATATATGGAAAATGAGATGCTTAGGGCATTATGGATTCCAAGCAGCAAGTCACACCCTTGGGGGATTGGGATGTGAAATTCTCCATAGATATCCAAGCCAGTGACAGCAAGATGGGCGAGGGTGTTCCCCTGAGCAGCAGATGGGCATTAATGAGATAAATTGGGAAGGCAGTTCTCAAGATCAAACTTGTGGCATTAGGATGCAATGGGGGAAAAAAAAAAAGTAAGAAACCTGAGGTGGTTTTCTTTTTTTCTAAAAGGATATGTGGGAGGGATGAGTATCCTGGAGAAGAGGGGAAGATGGTTGTTGTGGTCATCAAAGGAGAAAATTCAAAGCTCAAACTGAAAGCATCAGATGTAGATTTAGGGGAAAAAAATTATCCTAACCTCAGATGCACTGAGAAATAACAGTAAATGGTCTTGGGAATTGTCTGGCTTTGTGGGAAAGAAAATAAAAGAAATAAATAAAAGATAATCCTCCCATTATGGATTTGCACGTCTTGTGGGTGTCAGTAGGTTTAATTTTTGAGAAAGAACTTGGGAATGGGCTGAGTGTAGTACATGCCTGAGACAAGATCCCTCCTTGCTTGCTCTGCTCCCTCCATCCCTAAAGACTCAGGTGGTGCCCCACTGAGAGCTCCAGGTTGGCATGAGGACCCACCTAACCCTGGCATCCCACTGGAACATCCCTGCCTGGCTCCAGCCCTGCTACTTCGTTGTAGCCTCAGAGTAGAAACCAAAACCAAACTGCAAAGGCAAATCAGTTTCCTGATACTTGTTCCTAAAAAAAATCAGATGCTCTCCCATGATTGGAAACCAAGGGGAAGAAAAAAAAAAGGAGAAGAAGAAATGAGGTAACTGAAAATTTGCTGACTTCTTCAGATTTTTGTCACTGCTTTGGTTGTAGCCAGTGGTGACAGGTGACACATGACTTCCCCAAAAATTGTTTTAAAATTCTGTTTGTGTTTGTTTCAATTGCTATTTTGGCAGGGGTACCACAAATCCCCTCTGCCCCACAGACCTTTAGTCTAAATTTAAAGTCCAGTTTGACACTGGGCTGTGTAAACCTCTTTGTATAGTCTGAGTTTAGGTAGGGAATAAAGGAGATTTAAACTTAAAAACTGTGGCAGAACTGGTTAAAAATGCCTTGTCCCAGTTGGGGTTTTTTGTTGCTATATATAACAAACCTTCATTATGGCAGTAGGTTTGTTTTTCCTTGAAAGTCTCTTATTTCATTGAAAATTTGCACATATGAAAACTAAAATATTTCCCCTTTTCTTGTCTTTCCTGAGGGGGAGAAAACTTCCCCAAAGGGCAGAGATGTGCCGAGGAGCACAGGCTTCTTGACAGCATCTTCATTCACCTGCATGCAGACAGAGTCTCTCAGCCACCAAAAATGAAGATTTTAAACTGGTTTTATATCAGTGAAAAGAGGATATGTTCTGGTTTGGGAAAGTAGAAACTGACTGCAAGGTTTTGGCTTTGCAAGGCAAGAAAAGAAATAGAGATCATAAAATAGATTGTGTTAGCAGGGAACTTAAAGATCATCTACTTCCTACTCCACTTCTGTGGGAAGAAGGGTTTCTTCTGGATTAATGATCCAAATAGAGAGTGAGACCAACAAAGGTAGAGAAAAAACCAAATACATGCCTTGATTTCACCTCTGCTCTTACACACACCAATGCACATGCACGTGCTCACACATGCACACACACACACATCCATAATTGATGCACTTGGAAGTTTTTGTTCCTGAAAACCAGCTTTAGACGATCTTATTTATTTATTAGTACTACTGTTCAATTTATATTTTGGCTTGCTATTTATTATGCAAAATAACATGCTCATATTTTATTCAGCAGAGCATTTGATTAGTGTAAAGCTTTATTTGCTGGCCTGCACAGCAGCATTTTGTCTAGTCTGCAGGCAGTGTAAGATATCCCAGATCGTTCATAATTCTGACTGACTCCAAAAAAGAAAACTGTTAAAAGGCTGAAACTCTTCCTCAGCACGTAGATGGCAGCAGGGCCTTTGGTTATATCAAGTTACAAGTTAATTTTGTCTTTGATGGAATGACTTGTTACTTTTAACAGTAAATAATTTTTATTTTTTCACAATAGATTGTCAATTCCTCTAGGTGTCTCGGGATCCTGTGAAAAAAATTAGTTTTCTCTTTAGTGTCCACTCCCTGAAGTCCCCTGGCCAACACCTCCATATTTGAAGTCTGTTTCTGGGTTTTAGAGTGATATGCAGGCTTTTTATAAGAATTTTTAAATCTAGTTCTATTGCATTTTATTAGTTTTCAGGTATTTGATAGTTGTTCCTTTTTATCAAGATGAATATAAAACATTTTAGGATTTGTCTACAATAAAGGTGCTACATAAAATAAAAGTTTTTGGTGTGCTCCAACAACCCAAGCCACCAGGGAAGACCAGATGACTTCAAAAGCTGCCTTTCATTTTTTGTATAAAGATAATTAAAACCATTTTCATTTTAAATGTATTTTCAAAAAAAATGCTGCACTACTGAGTACAGGATAGATGATAAGCATTAAAAAGGGAAAATAATCTAGAAAGGTGCTTCCAGGAAGCCACAAGTGTATACAATCAATGTATTTTCTTTAAATGACAAATTATGAGCCTGATTCACAAGGAAATTATTGACTCCAACACATGTAGGGAGGAAACAGAGTTTGAAAAGTTTAAGGGGAAAAGTCCAGGTTAATTCTCCCTGATAAAGGACCCTGAATGAGGAAAACTTCAGTTCTTGTCTTCCAGTGTACAACCAAGATCCTGTTTGGGGCAATTCTGTGTGTAGCCCACAGTGAGGTGGGGAGAGCAATATTCCCAAAAAGAGGGGAAACTTGCTGTTTTTCCCAAAAAGATTTTTCTGGGAAGAAACACAGCATAGAATTACCCTAAAGACAACGTGTGAGAAATACACCTCTATGTAAAAATACTTTTTAAAGAAAAGAAAAAAAAGGAAAAAAATCACCAACCAACCACCAAACATGAATTAAAAAATCTTCTTCTCAGGGCAAGAGAAAGCTGTCTCAGCAGCATCACTTTTAAAATGGATAAAAGCCCTTCTCTGAGCTGAAGATAAATCAGTGGCACCAGCTTTAACAAAGAGAGAAACCTTACTTAGGGCTAAGAGACAGCAGGAGTGGTAGGAGTACCAGCTGGAACAGAGATGCACATCAAAGAAATTAAAGCCCTATGGCTGAAGAAATTACATGGATACTATAAACTAATAACTTTAAATATTAAAAAACCCTTTTCAGGCTGCAGCAAAGGCACACGGTACAAGCAGCCAGCCCAAGGTTAGCAAGCACTGAGTGAGCACAGCCCCTCAGAACCAGAGACCTTCACCTTGATGCCTCCCAGGTAACAAAGTGAATGGTTTAATCCCTACTGGTTAAAGACACAGCTTGCTACGCTGGTTTATTTTTTTTTCCCCCCTACTCTCCCCATGCTTTTCAGTCTCTGTTAAAATACATTTGTTAATCATACAGCAAAGTTGCACAAAATGTTCTGTCTCAGAACAAGGAGTCACACACAGCCTGTGCTTCGCTCTGCGCTGAAGCAACAGCTTGCTTTTCAGCATGACTCTGGCTTTTCCCCTGCCCTAGACGTTAGAGAGTTAAATTTAAGGTCTAATTTTCTTTACCAGCAGAATGTATCTCATTTGCTATCAGTGCATGCAGCAGACTTTTTTTGTCAACATGGTAATTCAAGGAGAAAGTCAGGCTCTCTTTGTTACCAGATTTACAATGGTTTCTTAAAAAGACAGCTTGTGTATACCTCCTGCCTCACTCGAATACTTGCTTGCTTGGTTCCTAACAATGGCTCATTAAATTCAGTCAAACTAGTATGAAACTTACCTTCAAGCAGTTTCACTTGCTGAACCCCATTCTCAAAGGATTTTCTAATCTGCAATTTCTATTTTAGACTTTGAGCAGGAAATTGGAGAGAAAAGAGCACAGAGCACTTTCTGCAGAAACACCCAAACAAGACAATACTTGATGATACTGTTTCAGAAGCAGAATAGATTTGTGTCACTCCTGTTTGGAAGGCAATCACGCTCACCACATTTATTCTTTAAGCAGGAGCATTCCCTGATAGCTTTGGCTGTAATTAATCTCATATTGGGAGAGAAACTATAGATTTTAGCAAACTTTTTTTTTTTTAACCCCTGAAATCTGTTACTTGGCCAGTCTGCACAAGAAGGTCCAAACCATACAGAGCTCATTACTGGCTAAACTTTTCATTTACCCTTCCCACCACAACCCCCCAAAAAGCTGAGATTTAACTGGACAACAGCAGCACAAGGTCAGATTTTTTCCCTTTCTTCTGTGACTGAGAATAATTCAGGTTGGTAAAGCTTTGCAGGAATCTCTTGATATACCATTTTATCGCTTCCTTGAGTATCTTCCTCAGCATTGAAGTTGTGGCCAAAACCCGTATTTGATATGAGCAGCTAAAGAAGGGAAAGGTCGCAAATGAAATCCCCAAAAAATGATCACAGAATCATAGAATATGCTGAGTTGGATCACTGAGTCCAACTCCTGGCCCTGCACAGGGGACCCCGAAAGCCCACCATGAGCCTGAGAGCATTGTCCAAACCCTTGTTGAAGCCTGACAGGCTTGGTGAAGATGCTGGGGTTCGATGTCTTAAATTGTTATACAGGGGAAATTATTTGAGTGTGAATCTATATATTTTGTTGTTTGTTTGTTTTTTAGGAGGGGATGTGCATGTTTCAATAACCTTTTACTGCCTGACACAGTAAGTGATGAAGAACCTGTAGGTGGCCAGATAGTCCAGCTGAGGCATCAAGGGTGTTGTCTTTCCCATTCCCTTTGGTGTATTCCCGCCGACGGAATTCCCACGTAAATCTGAGCATGGAAATGTCACTTCACTGCTAAACTCTTCCACATAACCCCACTGCCTGTCCCTGTCCCGCCACCAGGAAGGGCCTGCCATGGATTCCCAGTCCTGGGAGCAGCACTAATGCAGGGTTTGCATCCCGTGGGCAGTCAGACCACACGTGCAGTACAGCAAAAGTGCCATCTGGAAGCAATTCCCCGTTATTACTTCTTATCAGGACTGCTGAGGGGTTTTTATTTATCAAGTATAAATGAATCATAGGGCAAACTGATGTATGCTCATTAAACTATGAAAACTTATTAGGCTATCCTTTTGCTGCTCAAAATAGAAGTCTAATAGAGGTAGGCTCGATCATGCTAACCTACAGCATGAATGTGACATGCAAAGGAAGAAATGGAGTGAAATCTGTCTCAGTTATGCCAGGAAATTACATATTCTTCTTAAAGTAAAATAAACACTTGACAAAGCTGTTAATCATCCCTAGTGGAAAGGATTTACAGATTCAATATTAAGATGATGAGCTTCCCACTGGTCTTAGGAGCACTATAGTCAAATGAATCAATTTTCCTCTGAAATCATTTAGATAAAAATTACATTCACATTGAAGAATATGAATGGTTTGAATGCTAAGATGTCACTTTAAAAATGTGTCGTCCCTCCAGTGAGCTCCTATTAGCCCTCAGTTAATATTTAGTATATTTTGAATGAAAAATTCAAAGCTGATATCTAATATGTAAATTGTATAGCTGTAAAGTACCATATAGGCTCACATACTTTTTCCCCCACAGAAACAGTGTTGCATAAACATACACAGTCTGCAGAGCCTGAATTAAAAAAATATACATTGAAGATTGATTTTTAAATATCACTCGTACTCAGACATTTCACATCAAACCACACTAAAGATCCACTTCAGAAAAATAAATTTGCACATTAAATAGCAGAAGAATAAAGAATACATATTTATCTTGATTAAGATGATTTCATAAAAGCTCTCAACAATTAAGGGTTGGGTTTGGTTTTTTTTTTCCAGTAATTTGAAACAATCCTTTTTTGAGACCATATTTGAAAATTTACCTGCAGTTAAAGAGTATCTGGGGACTCCAGTTAAAAAAAAAAAAAAAAAAAAATTTAAGAATTTGCCCATTCAAAGAGAGAGGGGGAGAGAGAGGAAAAGAAAGAACGAGGCAGGGAGATTATAGAATTTAATGATTAAGAATGTGTGCAGTGCAGTATAAGTACATTTGTTTCCTTGGAAACAAACTAGTACTGTTGCACTGAAGAAATTTGTAAGCATTAAAAAATTCTGTAATCAGGCCCCAGGAGAACATATTAAATTTTTTAAAAGGGATAAATATTTGACATTCCTGGCCGTCTCCTGACTGCACTTGTTGATGAGGCCTGCTGTCAACGGGTGGTGTTCCTGACGTTGGAGAAATGGATCCGACACGTGAACCTGCACAGCCAAAACTGCTCGTTTTAAAGGATAATCCATCCAGCAGGATCAACAACTCCAGAATCCACAGACAGATTTAGATCTTTTAAGAAGTGAGTAGATGGCAAATGCTAAGTGCAAATAAAGGTAAACCACCAAACCTGCAATAAAGATTCAAGAGGGGAATTATTAAGAGGGTCTCAAACCCCTACCTAGGTCACGCTTGCGGGAAACAGCAGGATGGCTTCCAGGGAGACAACAGGACAATAACAATCCCATTTATGCCACATACAAATTGCATCTATTGGACTTCTTGACTTTGATTGATTCAAATAAAGCAACATTTCCTGAACCTTCCCCTTTTTCACAATTCAACACAGTTGTTTCCAACTGCACAGGAACATTCAGAGACTGGTTTTACTTCAGTTCTGCTAACAAGAAACAGAACCAGAAGATCAAAGAAATCAAAAGAAATTCAGTTTACAAGGTGAAGAAAAAATATCCAGAACATCACAAAAAATAATACCCAAAGGGGCTCCAAAAGATCTGGAAAGGGACTTTAGACAAAGGGCATGGAATGACAGGTAAAGGGGGAATGGCTTCCCAATGATGAAAGTCAGGGTTAGATTAGAGATTAGGGAGAAATTCTTCCCTGTGAGCGTGGTGAGGCCCTGGCCCAGAGAAGCTGTGGCTGCCCCATCCCTGGAAGTGTCCAAGGCCAGGCTGGACGGGGCTTGGAGCAACCTGGGATAGTGGAAGGTGTCCCTGCCCATGGCAGGGGATTGGAATGAGATGAACTTTAAGGTCCCACCCAACCCAAACCATTCCATGATTCTATGATTTTGGGATATATTACTTTGATGCAGTGTCCATTTGCAAATGGAAATGACACCAGCAGGTTAGAAGAAAACAGCAGTTCTGGTTGGGTGCCTGTAAACATCATCTCTTTTTCTGACTGTGTGGTGACCTTACCCAGGTGGTACCCCTATGGCAGTAATGCCATTTGCCCTGGAATTCCAAACAGATTTATCTGATAATTATGTCATTTGCCCTGTAATTTCACACAGGTTTATCTGTCACAGGTCTCAAAACAAATCTTGGTCTCATAATGAAGGGACCCAGGGAAAGGTGAGACTGTTTGGCCATTGTAAAGTAAACTCGCTTCCTTATCACCAAAGAAACTGGAATATATGCAAATCAGGACTAAAATTATTAATGCAATGAGCTCATTACAGCTTATTCCTGTTGCACATGAGATGTAAGATGTGGTGGATGAGGTTTTATCATTACGAGGAAATAATAATTGCCAAAATGATCCCTTATTTTCTCCTGAATGGAAAAACAAGACATGGGAAGTTATAGGGAAAGAAAGCGGTAAAAATGATTCTAGGTACAGGTTTTTCATGCAAGAGGAAACCTTGAAATTAGTTTCCAAGAGCAATCGTAGATGTGGAAGTGGAAGCTCACGCTTTCAGAAAGAATTAGAGGAATATAAAAAGAAAGGTCCTGTTATCCTTCACTTAATCAAAAAAAAATCTGAGTTACTTCTTTAACCTCATCACTTAAAGTCAAGGGATTAAAACTCCATCTTTTACAAACCTAGAAAAGAGATTCTTTTTGCCTGCTTGGGCACTGAACCCACTGCAGCAAATTTGGTGGCGTTTGAAGAAAAGGATGCAGAGTTCCAAAGAAAGAAATTTCTCCCATTGAAGGAAATGTAGAGCTCCAAAAACTGGAGCTGGATGCTGTGGGGAGGCGCTGCCAGTGCTGGAGAGGTGAGGGTTACCTTTCCAGCTGAGCTCTATTAAGCAGGATGGCTTCCCAGCCGACCTGCTCAGTGGCATTTGCAAACTTCCAGACTGCAGGCTATGGGAGACACTGGGATCCTCTTTGATTCCAGTGATATTTTCATTATTTCAACATATTGCGTTAATTTCTTTTGACTCACTGGCTCTCTGCTGCTCTTCAATATTTCAGTGTCTCTCAAGAGCCAGAGCAGAAAGCAAAGTGCTTTAATACTTTCATATTTTACTCTATAATTATATAATATTTAGTACTAAAATGGTTCTATCAATTCAATTTTAAATTGCTAAACCTGTCTCTTATCAAAAACAGGAGATACGAGTAATATTTCTGTCCCATAGATAGAAAGTACCAAGTTCCAAGGGAAAAATAATTTTTGGCCTACTGTCCTTCCCAAGTATATACTTCAAGTCAATAAATGCTATGGAAGATCAAGACAAACTTCACCTATATATGTCTGGGTTCGTTTTTTCAGGGAATCACAGGATGATTTAGATTGGGTGGCACATCTGGAGCCATGTGGTCCAACACCCACTCAAAAAAAGACCAATCTTAGAGATAGAGAATTTTGTCCAGAGCCTCCTCAACTGAGTTTGGACCATCTCCAAGGATAACTTTTCTTAAGACTCCCACTGGGCCCCTCTTCCAGCACTTGACCAGCCTCAAAGAAAGAAATTTCAAGCTTGATAAAAAATAATGGCCTTATTTATTTATTTATTTATTTGCTTTCCGATCCTCAGGTTGATACTTGACGGGATAGAGAAGAAAGTTCAGATGTACTCTCTGGCCTTTCCTGTAGCTAATAACACAAAACAAAGCCAATTTTCCCAGCTATCTCAGCTCTTAACATGACCCTGCCCTCAGAGTAGATTCAGATCATCTCAGATAATCACAGTTCTTTTATTTACAGGGAATCTGAGAGGAAAAAATCCCATCCAGAAACAAAGTGTGTTCCCCAAATTACACACCTGGCCATCAGACTTGGCTCAGGACTGACTCTTCCACTCTTGAGGAATCTTAATCAGCTGTTCCTCTACTTCTGTCTGCTTAAACAAGACTTGTGGGAAAGGTAAAATCCCATTCCCCTTGACAAGGGAGACTATAAACCCCCGCCACCTTCTCCAGGACAGGTTTGTCACTTCCTATCAAGTAATAAAATATCTCACAAAATATAGCATAGTGTGTTTCATGCTGAAATTAGGGACTTACATAGCTTTTCTACACCAAAAATTCCCCTTGATATCAACATTGGTTGTTTTTAGGTAAAGGCACATTGACAGTTTTGAGTTTTTGATGTTATTTTTGCTTTACCACATTTATGCAGGTTGGGACTTTTTCCTTTGAATCCTTCTGCCTACCCATCCTGTATGACATTTTTCCCAAAATCTCTCATTCTCAGGGTAAATTTGAGACTGGAACCTCTGACTCCTGTGTACTGTGATTATCTATGGGAAAAGTAAAACCGAGCCAGCTCTAGGGAGAGCTTTTCCTTTGGATCTCTGCAGGGACCCAGGGGTATTGCTCCTTTGATACTATTTTTTTAGGAATCCTCAAGTCTGTGTGTGTGCAGTGGAAAGTTTATTGTGATATGACCATGTGGTAATAATATATCAAAGTCCAGCATTAAAATATTTCTAAAACATGAAAAATGGGCTGTTCATAATGTTAAAGAAGGACCAGCAAATTTGCTGACAACGTGGGTAATTTCCTGAAATCAGAGTTCATCTTGTAGCAAACCCATGTTCTGTAGACAACAGAAACAAGCAGAGCATAAATCACTCACTCACACACACAATCTCCTCTGTCCTGATAATCACATGGGTTTTGGATCACAACAAAGCACACTATGCCTTAAAAGAATAAGGGCCTCTTGCAATATCCATGGAAAACAATGGAAAGGCTCCCGTTGACATGGACTTCAAGGGATGAGTATTTCATCTGGCTGTAACACCTCAAAGGTCTTAAAACAAGACCTGCAGTGAGCTTTTAACCAAGAGACCCGTATTGAAACTATTTATGAAAGTCTACTTCTAGCTTTAGACAATTAATACACATATGCAGGAAAGTCACAAAGCACAAAAAAAAAGTGGATTTATCCGTTTTTCACACCTGGCAAATGGGTTGTGGAAAATTTCTCCTAATTTAATCAGTAGCCTTATACATGCATTTGAATATTCTGATTTTTTTTAAAAAAATCTGTATATCAGTTTAACTGTTGGAGCAGAAGCAGTCCCAACAACTCTGAGAACACATATATTAAAACTATGACCACATTTCCATTTTAAATACATTAATATTTTATAAATCACTGTGAGGGTATTTTATTTTGAAAGGCATTAAAACACATTGTACACTTTGGGCTTTTGCAATTGCATATTTCTAAAGTAGAAACTTTGTCTTATCCTTTATAAAAATCTAAAACTTCATCATTTAAACGTAGTCTCATTTTCTAGTTTGGGACCCATCCTGCTCTGAAATATTTTACAACTTCAACATTTTCAGCATAAAAAGAAAATTTTGGGGGGCTAGGGGCACATCCAACTACTAAATCACAACTTGGGGTTGCATTACCAAAAGAGAAAGAACCCTTTAACACAGGAAAAGTCAGGCTGGGTAGCAAATAAATTAGATACAGACATGAGATAATAGAAAGCACAGTAATCAGAAGACGTGTTTTATTATTACAGGTGGAGATAATGTTGGGAAAAAAAGTGTGGGAGAATGCCTTGGGCTTGTTTTAAGACCAACATAAAAATGCGGTACCTATATGTTTGCTTTAGCATCTTTTCTTAAATAATGTTTATTTTTTCCCAATATTTATTTACTCTTCACATGTGAAAACAGGGCTATTGAAGTATTTAAATGTGCCAAATATCTGGGATTTAACGTGACCATATCTGAATGTGAGGTCATTCTTTTTCTTACAGCAATATTTCCTAGACTCACATAAAAATTTCCCCTTCCATAAACTTCTGTGGGGTCAATAAGAAATTCTTCTACTGGGCTATCACAGGTTTTTAGGTTTTTATTCTCTTTTATGAAATAGATAAAAATTTCAGGTAAAAATTTTGCTCCACTCGAAGTTCTTTCTTCGTGTGATTGTGATTATTTTCCTGGAAGACTTAATGTGGCCCATCACAAAGCCTTGCAGGTATTTTTTTTAGGTTCCACCACTCAAATTGCAAGAGAAATGTGTATTCATAATCCCCTACCATTAGGTTTCATTTTAGAAAACAGTAACTCTAGAAAGCCGTGTAAATGTTCCACAGAAGTTTAATTAATTTAGTGATAATTAACCTGCTGTTAACCAGTATTAATAATCTAAAGTACGTGCAGCTCAACTAAGAATAATCATACAAGTTATGTAACTTTTTTCTTGTATTTTAAAATTCAAACTAGGAATAAGAGTAATACCTCATAAACTCCACCATTTTAATCAACAAAATTCTTACCAATGTACAGGAATGGAGGAAATGGAATACATGGCATAGAAAATGTTAGGCAAAGGAGTTTTAAATATTGGCTACATCTTTACCTGTATTCCACAAAAAATTGCCATTTTTATGAGTGCAAAGAGAGCCTGTTATAACCACGAAAGAAAAGTTTTTAAAAAGTTGAAAGAGAAGGCAAAATGAAATGTGAATATTAACTACACGCCCCAATTTCTCCACCCACCCTCCAGTCATTTATAGACAGTTCATAGCAAGTCTACTGATTTTCTATCACACAGTGACAGAGGAAAGTATTTCATAACTTATAATCTTGTAATTTTGTAAGTGAAGATTGTAAGATCTTAAAATTTGGTATTCAATACAACTTTTGCAAAATTGTCTTTTTAATTAACATATGCGCTTAAAATGGTTTCTGAGAACACCTCCCAGCAAATTCCTTTTCAAACAGTATTATTATTTTTAATAATCACAGAATCCTATGATGCTTCTTTTTAAATAATATTTTTAAAAGTTAACGTGAGGAGTATAACGCTGTTAGAATGTTTTTTATTTGATTATTTAAATGAACACCTGTGCTGCCTTTTTGGTTTTTTTGGCAAAAGTGCCTGAAAATACTGGAGCCAGATCTAGTTCAGGTAGTCTTAAGTGATTTTGTTCATTTCAAGTAAGAGTTATACCATATGCCATGCTTGAAATTAGAATTTAATCATCACCCACCATGTAGAGATACAGACAGTTTTGATAAAATTCCCTTTTCCAACTAAAATAATGATACAACGTTTGTAGCTTCACCGAAACTCTGTGTTCCTTTAGCATAAGAAAGAAAAAAGTATGGAATAAAAGATGATTTCATTAAAGAAGGATTGCAGATGGATTCCCATACTTGCACCGTCTACCAACATAGGGTAGGACAAATGCTGGAAAAAAAAATGGCTTATGAACCCTAGAAACAAATATCCCTGTCTTTAGCTGCACCACAGTTTTGCTCAGAATTCTTTGCCAACAGTTAATTTTTAAAAGCATCTTTATACACAAGAAATGGGTTCGGATTTAATGAATTAATTACCCACTGGGACCTGTCTCTATGTAGGTTTTTTTACACAGATTTATCCAACCAGCCCAGGAACAGAAATAAAACCTTCATCTGTCCACTCTAAACCATCACCTGACTTCTGGGTACTGAAGAAAAAGTAACTTTTAGTGCGAGTCAAGTCTCACATAACCTTAGCTCAGGAAGCAGAAGGGCTCCCCTGGCTTCACTGGTAGCACCACATCAAGCGACAAAATAAAGGCATCAGCCAAAAGAAAGGACTGCAACCCCGGGAGGAGAGCTGGGTCACCAGCTATATCCAGACTTCAGAGGAAGTAAAACAACCGAGAAGGAGCTGATAATATTGTCTGATCTCTTTCAAAGGGAAAATTGAAATGAGATGTAGATAGCAATCAGTGCAGAGCTGTTTTTGTCAGCGAGGAAACGCAGACCACCACGTCCTTTCCTCCTTTGCATCTGACTCCACATCCCCCACCAGCATCCCCGCTTTGGAAACTTTTCCATGTGAAAATATTTAGTACCTGTGTGGGAGCTCTAGATCACTGCAAGGCAGTAGGAGAAATTCAGCATGAGCATTACCAGGTCACTCTTTTGGGCAGCAACTCTCAGACACAAACTCCAGTGCTGAACCCATGTTTTCATTGTAAAATGTACTCCTGTGTTTAGAAGGAAAGCCCAACATATATAATTCGGGGGAAAACTCCATCAAAATATTTTTTGCTCAAGCAGACAATGAGAGTTTGCCTGATTAAGATGTACAGAAGGAGACAGGTAAGGTGAATGTAAACACAGATTTTCTAAATATCGATGAATCTCCCTTTACAGAAACATCCACGTTCACACATACTCCAGGAGGAAAGACAGACAGGTAGCAGAAAGTGGAAGGGGATTAAATAAATAAGGAAATGCTAAATTTGAAGCAATATATTTGTTTTAAACCTTGAGGCATAATGCTCTGGTTGAGTAGGGCAGAAGCAGTGCCATTGATATGCTGATCACTGTAACAACACGGAGCACAGAGACAATGTAAAACTTTACTCCTACATCTGATTTAGGGTATTGTTGAATAGCAGTTGTTGGAATTGATACAAATAACTATTCCTCTAGTCTATGTTTATGATATTTTATTAATCTTTCTACTATTACTATTACTATTAATAATAGAGGAGTGCTGTTTTTGCAAAGCTGCATTGTGTTCTCGCAGACATCCGTGCTTTGAAGAATTTCCTTTCAAAATTATAAAATATTTATACAATAAATCATCAGATGATTTAAAATTAAATAATTCTGGTTGTATTTATGTTCATGAATCACATGTGACTTTTCTCGCTTTACATAGGTCTGTGCTGTTTTCAACCTCAACCTTTGCAAGTGACATTTTCATTTAGAATCTTATCATTTCATAATTATTACCTTTCAGAACTCCTAGGGAGAGAACAAAAGCCTCCTCTTTGTATTTCCATTGTTATGTTTCTTTGAAGAACAAATTAAATTTCAATCCCAGCCAAAACAAACTTTTAAAGTAAAAAATAAATTAGAAATTACGTGAGAAAAATAGCAAGCTGTGAGAGCTTAAAGCAGCCTGTCATGAGCCCAGGTATATTCTAGATAATTTATTACTGTGTTTTCTTTGTTTAACCAGTAGGCCAAGCTCAGCCTAAGGAAACATGGCAAACATCTCACTGAAGGTGCTCTGAGCTGCCATAAACTTACGCTGGCACTCTTGTGATGTTCATAAATGAGGAGGGCTCGTTCATAACCCCAGGGTGATTATCAGCCATCTTTCACATTATCATTACTTTTTAATTGTTCTCTGAGTTGTCTAAAGAGGAGATATTTGATTATTTCTCAGCTCCCTTGCAAAATGTAGAGCCACACTCTATAGGAGACTATATTTACACAGTTGCAACTGGTGGTAATCCTTATAATCGTCAGATTCTTTTAATTTCACTCCAGTGGGCAGATAACTTTTTTTTTTTTTTTTTTTTTTTTTTTTTGGTAAATGTCGTGGCTCAGATTCATAGAAAAGGCACAACTGCAATCAAGAGCAACAGTAAAACAAAATATCTGCGAGCCTGGAAGGCACTACTGCTTTTTCAGGGAAATTTCGGTTTTAATTAAGGAAACAAAAACCTTCGCATTATCAAACTGGGAGAGAGAGGGGGTAAAAAAAAGTTTAAAAATCAGCCTGGGAGTAGGAGGAGGGGGTAGAAATCAAGGGCCCTGGAGAGTGTTCAATTCCCAGCAAGGGACAGGAACGTGAGTGTCTCCTGGCAGCCCCGTGCGGATGAAGAGCCGGGGTGGCAGCACTCGAAGCCTGGCAGAGCGCACGGCGCTGATGGCGAGCAGGGAGAGAGGCACTCACCTCGTAAAACAGTGACACCTGGGTGCCGCGGCAGCCCGCCTGCCCTCCTTCCCCAGCCCTGCAAGCCCAGGTTGTCCAGCACACAGGGGTTTGCGAGATCCGCCGGGAGGAGCCGGGGGCCGGCGGGGCCACACGCGCGGGTCCCGGCGCCCCAAACGGACCCGGCGCCTGCTCCGATTAAAAGTTGTGAGCCCGTCGTGTTTTAACGGGAGCTGAGCTGCCAAATCCACCGAAATTCCAAGCTAAAAGTAGCTGCGCGGTCCAAAATTATGAGCAAAACAGAATAAAAAAATATTTTGTTTGGACTGAAAAAAAAAAAAAGAAAAAAATATTATTGAAAACAAACGTTACAAATCTATTTTATTTCCCCCTGGAGCCTTGCAAAGAGAACCAATATTCTGCTGATATATTTTCTGTATGACCACAGTTATACATTAATCTCGGTGATTTAAATTGCAGTTGTGCCCAAATGCCCTCGGCCGGCGCAGAGCCCCTCGTGCAAGGCACAAGCTGCCACCATGGTGGAGAGCTGGGACAGGAGAGACCCATCTTGGAAAGGACTGGGGCTTAACTCCTTCATTATTGAGGTGTCCAGCCAACCCTGAGCACCTCCAGCTCCCTGTTTTTATACAGACCCCGTTTTCCAATCCACGGCCTTCCTAAATCACCACTGCAGCATCCCCTAACTCCTCTGCTATTGGAACCACCTTGCAGATTTTCCATGTTTTTTTTTCAATTCCCAGGTGTAGCACCCCTAAATTTTTGCCTAATGCAGATACCAGCCACAAGGCCAATATTACTGTGCTATAAATGACATGGAAAATATTCCCAAATCATGTCAGCTGGGGACATAAACAACTTAATTTTTAATCCTTTCCAGTGATATCACTGTTTCAAGAGTGAAAAGAATAAGATATTATTTCAGTCATTTGATCTTCTTATTTTGGATATACACTGGATTACTTAGGGGGCTTTAATCCAATTAGGATCGCTTCTCTCAGCCTAGGCAAAAACCAGTGGGGAGATCCTTCCTGGTGAAGGACATAGCTCACCCTAAGTAATAGGAAAAACTGGTTCATCGGTATTCCTCATGTGCCATTTTAAACCTTCTACTCTTCTATTTTCCTGTTCACAATCCTGTTTTTCTGAGAAACTGGTCGGGGTTTTAAAAAATTTTTTATTCCAGAGAATGAGATGTAAATCTACTGCCATCAACTTTCTGTTATTCTGAAGCTCTAAGAAGTAAACCACCTGGTATTTTTCTTCAGCCCCTCTATATGCATATGCAAATCCAACAGCTTCAGTATCTGCCAAACTATTTACCAAGTTTGTCAGGGAAACAGCCTCTGAAACAATCTTCTTTCAAAATAATTTTCTATGATTCTAAATTCTTCCTTTGAATGCTATTTTTGTCTCTGAAAGCATATTCACCCTTGCAGTCTGACTGCTTGTTAAGGAAAAACAACAAGAAAAGCACTGAAATCTCACTGTTGGCCTATGTTCTAGTGCCAGTGTTCAAACATCAGGATCCCAACAGCATCCCAGCGCCTGAAAAACATCTCCTTCTCTTTGAAATCTGCCTGGGTTGTGGATGAGAAATTGCCAGTAGAAATTACAACATTTGCCATGACTGAGACGGGGTGGGTTTTCACATTTGGATTGAATGAAACCATGGAAAATGTTGTTAGTAACAACTCCAGTGTTGTAAAAAATCACCAAGTGACAGATTTCGAGATTAAAAGGAAATATTAAAAATCCCCTTCAATATTTAAAGCTTACTTAACTAGTAGCACTTCACTTGACACTGACTCGTGTCATTTTCTTTCATTCCTCTTTTGATCCATGCAAAGCAGTTACACGATTGCAAATATCTTATCATGTCACCTTCTCATATGGATATGAGATGAAAGAATATTATCTCAAGCTGAGTGATAAGTCCTGTACCAAAACTACGGGAGGAATCTGCACAATCTGGTGCTAAACGGGAGCAGGGAGGCGGCGGCACTGGGCAATTTTTTTTCTTCCTGATATTCTCTGTTGAGGATAGTTGAGAAAAACGGTCTTATTTTAATAGGTTATTCAAGGCTCCTAATGAACCATTGAGATTTTACACCAGGTTAGCTGAGCTTCTTGTCGAGGCACAGGGATCACTCAAATTGCTTTTATTTGCATGATTACGAAGTGGCAAACCATCAATACTCCTTCACCTCTGATTTTAAACATGCAAAGGGCATCAAAAGGCCTATTAACATGAAATAAAATTAGCTCTCATCTGTTTTATTTTAAAGGGACTCTTCCCTCCCCCTCTTCCCCCCCCTCCCCACCCTCCTTCTTTCTTATTTAGGGAACTGGGTTCCTTTCCCATACTTGGTATGTAGTACATCTTTTTTTCTCAGAGTTAATTCTCCAAGTCTGGTCTGTCAGCCAGTATAAACAACACTTGATGAATGAGACTCAAGGTGTTTAGTCACCTGAAGCAGCTGTTTGAAGTAACTCTACACACAGCCTGAGGCCCGTGTTTTCACAGCTGTGGGAACTCTTCAAAAGCTTTTCCTCTTGGCCTGCTTCTTTGCTGTGGCTTTAGACTCTTAGCACAAAATCTGGACAATTTCAAAAGGGCACAATGAAACCAGAGACAGCAATTTTTGATGATTTTGGGCCAAAAAAAGGGCCTAGAATAAATAAATGAAGTACATTTGAAAGTGCTTTACCTAGGTGGGCTATATATCTAAGAGTTGCTCGCTCTACATGTGCCCATGCACTCACTTAAAAGGGGACGTGGGGGGTTCAAGTCCTGCTCTCTGTTTGCAACTATTTTCACTTTCTTCTCTGATGCAGCACATGAAAACCTGAATGTTTATGGGCCTGGAAAGGCACATACCTGAAATAAACTCAGCGAGTTTTTCGAAGTTGGAAAGCTCTCCAAACTCATAAATAGACCTGCAGTGATTGGTGATCTCTGCTCCCCACTGGGAAGCCTTGGAGAGCTGGCCTCGAGGAGGTCGTGTGATTGCTTCTCCTGGCTCCAGGGCTGTGCCTTGGTGATATGCCTCACTGTATCCACGTAGGTAGCCAAAGGAGTGATGAGCCCAAATTTAAAAAAAATAATAAAATTGAGCAAGGCGCTGAGCTGGCAGGGAAATTACAGTTTTGCAAACGCGCGACCCAGTCGTGCAGCTGGGCTGAAATATTATATGTGGAGTGAGGTCATGGATCAGAAAATGGGTTTTATTTGGAGGTGGGAGCGAACTGCAAGCCCAAAGCACGGTGATGAATCCGCTGGAAAATCCAGAGCGATAAATGGCCAGGTTCTACCCCCCCTTGGGAGAGCAGCACCCAGCTCCTCGTGGGCTCAGGCAGATGCTGCCCAGCCCTGTGAGCAGCGTCGGGGCCACCACCCCAGCCCAAGAAGGTGAGCATCCCACGGGAAAGGGAGATGGAAAATAAATCCAGCAGAGCGTTGACGTGAGCACCAGGAAGGGATGTGAGTCAACAGATTTGATCAGTGAGGCCCTGTCAGGTGGATACTTAATTCACTGAATAATGCTTTCCATCCCTGAGTTCATCCCAAACAAGGAAACACGGATACATCAAACCTCAGCTTTCAAATCTGTCCAACAAAAGGCATCAGGAAGTTTGCCAGGAAGAGTAAGGACGGGACAAACTACTCCTGAGACGGTAGAACAAACATGCCCCAGCCATAGCTGTTTTAGCACCACATACCTCCCACACATTGCTCCATAAATCCTGCTTTCTTCCCTCTCGTTTTCTCCAGTTTACAAAAATTCTCATGTTAACAGAAAACGTTTAGTTTAAATTGATCCTCAGCCATCCTTGGCATGTATAACACACGCTCACTCTTTTATGTTTTATAGCTTATGTCATCCTGTATTTATCATTTAGTGAAGGCCTTATATTTTTGGCTTGCTGTTGCCCCTTATCAGATGATAAAATGTTCCCTCAGGAGGGAGAGTATTTTTATGAATTATGGTGATAGTATAGAAAATAAATGACTTATTGGCACTACAGTCAGGCTATACATGGAACTGTGTTCTTCGAAAGTTTATAGAATCAGAGAATCACAGAATCCTGGAATGGCTGGGGTTGGAAAGGACCTTAAGGACTGTTTAGTTCCAACCCCTTGCTGTGGGCTGGGAGGATTCACATGAGAAAGGTGTGTGTGCTGACACCAGCACTCCCAGGGAAGGAAACTCCCTGAGGACTGAGTGGCCATGTGGGGGCAAGGACAGTGTTTCTGCCCGGTCAGGGGCTTAGGATGAGCCCTGGGGATGAGTTGTCCTGGGGTCTTCACACAAAACTGCCTGTTCTTTCATGGCTTTCACTTTCATGTGTCAGAAGGTGGTGAAGTTTCCAGATGCTTTGAGAACAGCGTGGCATAAACTTTCCCAGAGTAGATAATTAGGATTTGAATGTAAATAAGTCTTTTAAAATATATTCTATGCCATTGCCAACAGGATGCCCACAGGGCTCTGGGTACCTGTGCTTTGAGATGATACTGAAGGTTAAGTGGTCCAAACTACATCCTGGCCATTGCCTTCACCCTTCTAAAGTACTCCCACCCCATTCTCCCTCCTGACCTACCCCGAGAGATTTCAAGCAGCCAAAACCAAAGCACATCTTGTACTACCAGAGACACAGCTGGGCTGGTCCCTTCTCTGCAAAAACATGACATAAATGCTGACACTGGTCACCCTACTTGTCAACTGAGTCAAACTTTGCTGATGAACCATCACAAAATTCCAACAAAATAGACAAACCCACTGCTGAGCAATGTATTGCAACCCTTCCCACCGTGCACACAGGACAACTATACTTCTAGAGGCTTGCTGTCTTTCACCTCAGCAGCAAGTTAAACAGGAAGAAAAGTTTTAGGTAATTAAAGATGTTTGCTTAACTTAAACTAGAAAAGTAGTTTATATTGCCAAAGCCTGGAGCTACAAAAAACAGCCCACGAGCAGCCAGGGGCGTGTTCTCCTCAGGCAGGTTTGTCTCTAAGACAAAACACGGGTTCATTTTAACTTTCCATGCAAATCCCAGGCACCATCTGTGCAAGGCCACTCACTTTTACCCATATCTCAGCTGACTGCTAGAACCAGATCTGATTTTTGATTTTGATCTTTGCAAAGCAGTTTTCCAACCTTTGCATAATAAACAACCAGCTGATTTCCAAAACAGATACAGGGTTTGGGCAGTGCCATGGTGCTCTCAAGGGGACATTCCTGGACAACACCACAGACAAGGAAGATGCCAACTGCATGACATGGCATGAACTTCGCTTGACCATCATCTCTGAGCCCCTTGGTCAGCCAGCCCAAAGGCTGAGCCACCTTTTGGGTTGGAATAAGTTTAAAGGCTTCTTTTTTAAGGGGAAGCTAAAGATTTTGTGCAATCTGAACAGCAGAACCCTAAAACCCATATGAACAGTAAGGTAAACATTCCCTGCAGCAGTTTATGAGTTCCTTCTCCCCATAAATGGCAGCATTTTACAACACAATTTAAGTAAAACACGTTCAACAGGTCACCTATGCAATGTGATGACTCTGGGATCCATTTGCTGTGACAGAGCTGTGCCCTTCCAACCTCGTCAGCTGGATCATTTTTGAGGTGATTTTATAGAGTTTTTAGATGAAAAGAATGAAGTCTGTGAGGGTTGATTTTAAAGCAATAATATGCTTTTGTTATGCAATGTTATACTTCCATTAACCAATTTTCAAAATCGTTGAATGCATAGGTAATGGCAACTATATATAGAAATGGCATTTTATCTTTAAAGAAGTGAAACACATTAAACTTTATGTGCTGAGATGTTAAAGTAAGAATTGTTAAGAGAACCTTACTCCACATATGCATGTAAATAGCTTTATGGGGATATCCTGTTGGAGATGATGGGTTCCTTATGAGCAACAGCTCCTGAGCAAAAGGTTCCCTATCCTGTAAAAATAAAAATGTGAGACACAGCTGGGAAGTTTGCCTACAGGCAAGGCTTAAGGTGAGTAAAACGAGCAGCCAAAGTTTGAGGAAGAGAATCCAGGATGACCTATCTGTGCCTGCGCTGTAATGGCACAGTAAGAGAAATGAAGGGAAAAAAAAAAAGAGAAAGGGAAAGAAAAAAAGAAAAAAAAAAGGAAAAAGAATGTAATTTGGTGCCTAACTTCTATAAACGTGGTGTACTATTTCAGGCTGAACACGTATGTGTACACATATATATATATAGAATAGTGGTTATTAGAGACACCAGAGACACCACAGTGCAAGGCTTGTCTTCTCTCTGTCTCTAAAACATTTTCCCAGGTTAGGTACAATTCCCACGACCATCATAATGTTCATCTGGCTCTCAGGCTGGATAGTGGTACTGTGCGTTGTATTTGGCTGTGAATACCAGTGCACCCAATGATTTCCTTTTCCATGACATTTCTGAGAAACAAATACTGGATCTGATTCACATCCAGCCACAAATATGAATCAAAACCCAATACCAAATTGGATACACGCTGGAAATTTGATAACTTGTGAATATGAATTTACTCCTGTAGTTGCTGAGCTGCTAGTGGAAATCTGGAGCATGCTTGGAATTACAATTTTTGCTGTCCAAAAACGTGCATAACTTGTTCCCTGTAATCGTGTTTCTGATGAAGTCAAAGAGAGAAATCCCACTGAAAGGGCTGGGGAGGAAGGACTTTGTTTTAAAGAAGTACACTTGATGGAACCTTTCCTACTTGCTGTCCTTTCAGTATAAAATATGAGTCAATCTAATCCCTTTCTTCTTCTGTACATTAATAGGGACTTGAAAAAAGACGTTACGATTTTTATAAATTGGGATGAAGTGGCCTCTGTTTTCTAACACTTGCCAAAGCATACAGGGTCAAACTCAAACAGTCACCCACCCTGGCCAGTTGCACGTCTTATTTAAACAATAAATTAATGTCAAAGTTTCCAGTAATTAATTTCTCTACCAATTAACATATTTCATTCTTTTCTTTTCGTTGTTTTTTTTTTCTTTCATGTTTTGAAACTGTAACGCAGCTAACATCTATTTAAAGCAACCACCCTTACCCTGTGATTGATGTTAGATACAACAATTACAATGCCAGTACCAGGGATAATTCTTTGCAGATGTTGTCAAATTACAGGTTAAATGAGGAAAAAAGTTCCTTTCTTCCGGCCACCCACACTAGTTCTCTTGAAATAGGTGCACATACTGTATATCCTGTGCTGTAGGTGCAGTAATTCCCTGTCCAGTCACTCATCTGGTTTAAATGACTTCCATTTGCCATTTCAAAGGATGACAGAACACTGTGTTCAGATTGTTTTGCAGGTACCAAAAATGCAGTAACTCTGCTTTGTGTTTTAGCTGGCAAAGAGAAGTGAGCTCGATCTGGCAAGGCTATGCTGGTTTTCCCTTTAATATAAATAACATTTGCCATTGTGGAGAAGAAAAGAAGAGAATAGGGGGGTGGGAAAAAAGAAAGTGAGGTTAGATTATTTTAACCCTTCATAAACCTTTGCACTCTTTGAGATAAAACAGGATCCTTGTCTTCATGTTATAATCATAACAGTGTGTGTTTCGTGTTGACAGCAGCAAGATTGAGCATAGGTCCTGTAGTCTGGGGAGAGGTGATGAAACTTCTCCATTACCCATCCCTCGTAGCAGGAGCCAGGCACATGGGCATTCCCTGAGCACAGGAGAGGGAAGGGAATGCGCCATAAACCGAATATGGAAAAAATCAAGAACAAATGGAAGAACTGGCTTTGCCTACCCTTGCGTGAGGCCGGGATCGTGCTGTGCTCAGGAGAGGAGCAGAGTGTGCTGCTCCTGAGCTGGGCCAGGAAACCTGCAGTGCTGGCACAGCCCACGGCTCTGGAGTGGCACGTGGTGGGACACGCCATGGGACAGCTAGGTGGGATTGGCCACCCGGCTCCAGTCCGAGACACTTTTGTTCCCTGGTGGCTTGGGCTTGTGTGGCCAGGTTTTGGTAGTGGGGGGCTGCAAGGGTGGCTTCTGGGAGGAGTTCTGAGAAGTGGAAGCTGAAGCAGGTTTGCTGCCAGGACTTGTGACCCCTTGGAAGGGATCCATGCTGGAGCAGTTCCTGAAGGACGGACTCTGTGGAACGGACCCACACTGGGGCAGCCAGCTCCTAAAGGACTGACCCCATGGAAGGGACTCACATTGGAGCAGTTCCTGAAAGACTAATGCCATGGAATGGGCCCACACTGGAGCAGTCAGCTCCTAAAGGACTGATCCCATGGAATAGACCCACGCTGGAGCAGTCAGTCCCTAAAGGACTGACCCCATGGAAGGGACCCACACTGGAGCAGTCAGCTCCTAAAGGACTGACCCCATGGAAGGGACCCACGCTGGAGCAGTCAGTTCCTAAAGGACTGACCCCATGGAAGGGACCCACGCTGGAGCAGTCAGTTCCTAAAGGACTGACCCCATGGAATGGACCCACACTGGAGCAGTCAGTCCCTAAAGGACTGACCCCATGGAAGGGACCCACACTGGAGCAGTCAGTTCCTAAAGGGCTGACCCCATGGAAGGGACCCACGCTGGAGCAGTCAGTTCCTAAAGGACTGACCCCATGGAAGGGACCCATGTTGGAGCACTTCATGCAGAACTGCAGCCCATGCGAAGGACTATGGGAAGGTGTCCCATGGGAAGGTGTCCAACCCCTGAGGAGGAAGGAGCAGCAGAAACAATGTGTGATGAACTGACCACAGTCCCCGTTCCCCATTCCCCTGCACCACTGACTGAAGGAGGGAGAGAAAACCAGGAGTGAAGTTAAGCCCAGGAAGTGGGAGGTGTGGGGGGAAGGCATTTTTAGACTTAGTTTTTGTTTCTCATTATCCTAGTTTGATTGGTGATAAATTAAATTAGTTTCCCCGAGATGAGCCTGTTTTGCCCATGACGGTAACTGGTGAGGGATCTCTCCCTGTCCTTATCTTGCCCCATGAGCCTTTTGTTGTGTTTTCTCTCCCCTGCCCAGCTGAGGAGGGCAGTGACTGAGCAGGTTGGGTGGGCACTCAGCATCCAACCAGGGTCAACCCATCACACCTGGGAAGTGCCTCAGTTCCCTGACTAATTGGGCGAGGGGAGAGTGGCTAAAAATGCCATGGGTGTCCCAGGCACAGGCAGCACCGGGCACCAGACCCCCCTGTGCAGCAAGGGCCAAAGCAGCTCCATGGCACAGATACACCCCATTGTCTCCCAGCAGACTCTGGAGCTGTTTCTGTGTTCCCAGTGCCAGGTCCTTGCAGGCCTGCCGTGCTCGAGCCCTAAGGCTTTGAATGGGATTTCCATTTTAATTCTTTCCCTACATATGTTAGGCTACGATCTCTCCTTCTCAGAGCGTACAGGAAGGAATTCTGGCCACAAGGAGGAAAACAAGAATAATTTACAAATAGAATCAGTGGACAGAAAAGCCAGGCTCTCACACTTCACAGTTTTGGACAAGGCAGCATTTTGTTGTGTGGCCTTATCCTCACTAACTCTTCCACATCTGATTTACAACAGCAGGTAGAATAAGTACAGTGAGAACAGTCAACAGGTGGGACAGACAGGCAGACCTCTAAGTACCTGTAGTAAATAGACATTGCAGTGGCCAAAAAGATCAGGGACGGATGGAAACACGTTGCCATTTATTTGGGTGATGGTGAACATCCCCACTGCCAATTTGTAATATCATCTGTTGTGTAACAAACTCCTCAGAGGCCTCTGCACAACTGTGTGCGAGGTAACTGTTGCATGCTGCTCCCTAAATAATTATGTTCTCTAAATATTCACTAAACAGCCCCTTTCTTTACTTCAGATCACCACCCCAGGACTCTTTCTCCTCCTGGCTACACCAGTTGCACCCTGAGGCATCACCACCCCAACCCATTTATTTTTAACCTACAAAGTTTAATAATTTAAGTGAGCTGCAGGGTGGTTGGTGAGTACTGAAGGCATGAGCATGTGATTTGTGTGCTGAGCCTCAGTGAATTGGTTTTCAAGAGGAAAGCGCAGCTTGCTGATGAAGTTTGTGGTTTTCCTGTTTGTTGTCTGAAAAAAAAAAAAAAAGCAGCCTGTGGAGGTGGGGTGCCAATGGGCATATTGGGGTAAAAAAGGGAAAAAATAAGAGATAAAAGACCTAAATATTTCTTTCTAAAGAATTGAGATGTTCAAGCCTCACGTGCTTCAGGAGTTGAAGAGATTGCAGTGTCCCAAATGGAAGAGAATCACAGATCTTGCTCTTTGAAGCACAATCTTATGGTTTAAATAGTATTTGACCCAAGTGCCATGGTCATGGATGCTGCAAATGTGGCTGCAGCTACTGGAAAAGAAAGGGTTTTGGTCTGCCCCAAAGTGAAGCCAAAGAGCCTTTGCATGTAACAATTTTTAAAGCTCTCCAGCAGCTTCTGCCCAGCCAAACAGGCAGTTTCTGTAAAAGGATCAAGAGCTTCCTGCCAGCCTCCCTTCCTCTGTTTTCTTTTATTATACACTTTTGCCACATTAAGTGATTTTAAGACCAAAGGGCTCGCTTTCCTGGTAAAAGAGGGTGGACAGGATTGTGAAACATGAAGGATGTTTAATCTGTGACTTTCTGGGGTGTAGGATGTGTAAGACTTGGTTAAGAATTTGGTAAGGGGTGGATATTCCTTCCTGTTAACAGACTCTCCCAGACTGGTCATTATTTAGTGCATTCTTTAAAAAATGTAATAATTAACACATTACTTATTTTATTTGTGGTATAAATTAAACACAACAGTTCAAAAATGCTACTGTGAGCACATTTAAAGAATCTGCAAACAGCAGTGGCATAAATATTTTATGGACAACTCGAAATTTTGCTCATACACTTTGACAAGTTCCAAACCAGTTTCCTGCCACTGCTTTTGCCAAGGAGACTCAACAGTCCTCAAAAAGGAAGAGTGAAATGTCCACAAGACTGTCATCCACAGCTAGAACATAAAGATTCCTCAGATGATAGGGGAAATAAATTCCTTTAATATATGTTGAGCCTACAAACAGGGAGATTCCTGCTCTCAGCTCTGGAGAAAAGCTCAAGCTCTGTCTGTACATTCAATAATACATTTGCAGCTGTTTGCACAAAGGGTGCATTCCATAATATTTTTGTTTGCAACTGCCTTATATTGATTTCTGGTGGCAATCATTTCAAAGCCTTGACCATGTTCAACGAAAATATTTCCTCCGTGGGGTGAGAATTAAGAAGCCAACACTGTCATATTAACACTACCACCATGCACCAAATCTTTGTTTAGATAAAGTCATTTGCTTTTCTGAATTTATGGCAGAATTTATATAGCTATTATCTAACAGATATCAATAGTTAAAGAGATTTTACAGCATTCTGATGTTCAGTATATCACGCAGGTTTAAAAGGCTCTGGAAAACGGATGAACTATCTGAGCTGAACAACTTTCCAGTTGTAAAAATGCTTCTCGTGGTACAGAGGACTCAGATTTGATACTTAGTCTTGCTTGTTTAAGCACATGCTCAAATGTGGCTGGGTTTCTCATCTTTTAATCCTGACAGAACAATGCAGGCTCCTCAGAGCCAATGCTAAATGAAAAAATGACAGACATCTCTTATTAGGGACGATAATTTAAGTAGTACTTATTTTAAATGCTTCAGTTAAGCAATACTATTTTATGTCTTCAAATACATACAGAACTCTTCCCGTCCCATTGTTGATTTATATTACAGCTTGCGTGGCACAGACTCTTATAAAAATAAGATTTTGAGATGATTTAAGTCCCTAACATGTTGTAAGAGCTCTATTATATATCCCCCAAACACGGTGTGATGGATCCTATTTTCATGCTATGCTTCCTTCTTCACAAGCACAATTTCCATTTGCCAGATAGCAACTCAGATAAAGGCTCTAAAACAGAAATAAACTTATACACAAAACTCTTTGATAATTTATCTTATGGAATGGTTGGGAACCTAGAGAATAATCTGTGAGTGATACAAATAATAGAAAATTTCCTAAATAACTTTTGCTCCTGGTCAGCTTCCAAGCAAGTAATTCACAAAATATGACTTTCTTCATTGGAGAGGTTTTAAAAATTTGTTTGTTGGAGGTAGGGAAGGAAATGTAATTAAAGGCTAAATTCAGGCTCACATTTCATTTTAACTAAAAGAATATGTGTGATTTGGATATAAGTCACCTAGGCACTTCTTTTTTTTTTTTTTTTTTTTTTTTTGTAAATTTTTTTTAAGGCAGTGCACATTGTCAGCAAATGAGATTATCCAATAGCAGAAGTACATCTGGCTGAGCTGACTATGCCAGGTAACCTTAAATAGAAACTCTGCAGCAGTTAACTCTGTTGCAATACTGGGCTTTGCTGGTAATACTTATCAAAAGTTCCCCTTTGTAGCATTTCTATAAAAAATAAAAAGGGAAGAGGTGAAATGAAAACATAAAACTTGTTGGGGTTTTCTGTATTTATAAAAAAAAAAATCCCTTTGCAGTTGGAAATGCTTACAAAGGCTTATATAAAATACAGCAACTCCAGTTATTTTTAACTGCATATGGTCTACATAAAATGAATCTATAGATCAGGGAAGCAATAATGAAGGCGAGTTAAAGACCATAACAATGCAAGTGCTTCAGCTGGTCTCGAATTTATAATGTCTTCAGGTAATACTTCAACATTCAAAGGACAAACAAAACAAATTTCCACATTACTGGACATAAAAGAAAATATTAATTTGTCCCTTTGGCAATTATTTTAATTATAAGAGTGAGATCCTCATCTCGGATACACTGCACACATGACCTTCCATCAGTTCTGACTTTTCTCCTCACAGAAGTTGGTTTGACGAGACATATTGTGGGGATTTGCACTGTCTGCTACGTTTTAGATCAAAATCAGGTTCTGGATCCTCAGCTCCTTACAAGTCACTTTTAAACTGAGACAAAGCTTTTGTTTCTGGGGCTGAGCACTCAACTTAAAAAACCCATCTCTCCCCAAAGGCAAGGACTATATGGAAATAAATTAAAACCCAAATGTTACTGGTCAGCTATTGTGAATGTATAAATAGGCAGTTTCATGTGAGGAGAAGTGACCTGAAACTTTGGGTTTTATCTTTGACAAGCCTTGGAAGTGCCCTTCTTTTTGTCCTTTCTCAACTAAATTTTGGCTTCATTCTCTCTTCATGATACCAGCAAGGTTATGCATAAAACAAGCTACTACACAATATGAATAAAAATGGCAGAATCTCACCCAAAGTGAATTACCACAGGGAAAATAGGACTTGGAAAAGACTGCACCAAGAAAGCATGTTTGAACAGATGTGCCGTTACATGCCCATAATTCATTTGCAAACTAAACCATTTCTCTACACTTTTAAAGTCAATTGTGTGTTTTGAACTGTTATATCAACAATATATTTGAATTTTCAACTTGGAACAAATGCATCCGTGTGAGAGAGAGCCACCTATCCAGAAATCTCCTTTTGCAAGATTTCCTTTGCTGTGTAGAATTCATACTCTTTGAACACAGAAGAACTTTATTTTTTGCCCATGGATTTAATGTTGTGAGGTTAAATCCTCCAAACAGTTGCCTGCGTTGATGCATCCTGGGTTTTTTTAACCTTAGATCCTTTAACCTAAAGCTTGCTGTGAATTGTGTAAACTGAAACTATGGATATTTACTCTTCTTCCCAGTTATTTCCCCTCCGAATATTCCCTTTTCTCTGATCCCCAAGCGAAAAACTAAAAATATGCTTGTGGAGAAATAGTGCAGATAACGACCTTGGCTTGTGCTTTGGCCTATCACGTCCCACGGGTGTGGAAGAACTGCAGTGAAGGTGAGCTGAAGGGCAGAGGTGCTCTCTGAAAGAGCTCAACAAGTTTTGCTGGAGCCACACAGAAGCAGCCGAGACATCCTCGGTGCTGCTCACCCACCCTCAAAGCACAAAGTATCGATGAGACTCTGGCCAGATAAAAGCTTAAAATAAATGTGTGGTGCAGATTCTCCTTGGTGCTAAGAACCGATGCCTTTGCGGGATGTGGTGATGGGAAGGTGAGTGCACAAATCCCTGAGGATCCAGGTGCGGCCGTACCCCGGGAATTGAGCTGTTCTGGGGACTGCACGGCACATTCCACAGGTGGAGGCTCAGAGCAATTGTGGAATCACAGAGCTGTTTAGGTTGGAAAAGGCCTCTAACATCAAGTCCAACCACCCCACCAGCACTGCCAAGGCCACCACTAACCCACGTCCCCAGGCGCCACATCCAATTGGTTTTTAAACCCTGCCAGGGATGGGGAATCCACCACTGCCCTGGACAACCTGCAATTGGATGTGAAATGCACTCAGCAGCTGAATTTGACTTTTATATGGAAATAGGTAATATGGATAAATGCCCATAAAATATTTCTGTCTTGAAAGAGAGTTGAGACTTTTCCATGGGTGACAGTGACTGACAACAGCAGTGTAACACATGAGTCAGAGAAGGGAAAAAAATTGGCCACAGAAACTGGTATAAAGCTATTTTTGCATGAAAGAAAGGCACTGAACACCTACTGGCTGTGCAGAGGAGGAGTAGGAAGGCTCTTGGCCCCCTGTGTCTGGTCCGCAGGACTCCCACACACTGAACGGGGGGCATTTCAGGTTTGTGTCCCTCAGATGGGGCTCTGAGTCAGCCTGGCTTGGTGCTGCATCTGCGCCTGCACAGGCTCTGGGTGCTTGGAGTCTGTATCTGTTGCTCTCTTCCACACAGGGGATCATGAAATCAGAACTATCAGGTAGGATAAAGGGGGGGAGGATGAGGCTGAGTCACAGCAGAACTGATAAAACCCACCGGCTGCTGGATCCGGGGGAAACACGGACAGATAAGGGGGAGAAAAGATTAACTCATGACTTTCCCACTTCCCGTAACCCATCAGAGACCTTTAAGTCTACCACAGCAGCCAAGAAAAAAGAGAAGACAAGAGACCTTGATGGTCTCCAGGCTCCGTGGAGGCTCTCCTGGGGTGACTCTTCAGCCCATCAACCTCTTGGTTACACAGGAGCTGCCAAGAGCAGCAGCGTGCACAGGGACTTGTGGTGACAACCTCAGAGACCCTGGGAAGCATTCCCAGACCCCCAGGTATCCCTAACCAGCCTTCCAGCAATCCTGTCCTGTGGGCAAAGCCTCAGGCAATCAAGCTCAGCTTCTGCCCTGGGGTGTTTTCTCCTTCCAGAGGTGACCAGGGTGAAATGCCCGACTTGTGTGACCTCACCAATTAATTTGGGAATTGTCAGTCTCCAGACACATTCTTCTTCCATTCCAAATTATCTGCTGACCTTCTCTGCCCCCTTTCCACTCTCCTTTGCTGGTGAAGAACCATGGAGCACTGGTCTCTGAGGTTTCTGGGTTTTACCACTTCTCACTATTATAGTGCTCAAAAATTGCAGATTTTTTTTCAGTGAATGGGACCCAATATGTTTAAAGATTTAAAAACAAATCTTATTTTAAAAAATTAAAAAATGAGTCCCACAGAAATCCAGACGACTGCACAGATTTGTGACCCAGCTTTGTTAAACAACTAACCAAAGACTCAAACCAGAATTGGAAAATATATTTTTCCTCTCTGAGTTCTGAAAAACCCCGGTTTGGGTGTTTTGCCATGGGTTTTGACTTTCATATGCTTGTGTGTCCACATGTGCCAGTGAAGTGCTGAGTCACAAGAAAGTTTTCCAGTCAGGCTCTGTGCCTCTGTGAAGTTCATAACTCTAGAGTCATCTTCTTAGAAAACATCTGCATATTTGGGTGCTTCTCTGAGCTCAGTTTGGCTTTCAGGTCTTTGGAGGGACTCCCAGGACAACAAAGTTGTGCGGAATTTACATGATCAGACCCCACCTGCCCTAAGGGCAGGGCGGTGCCAGGGTGCAACTCCTGCCCCATCCCTGATGCCACTCACTGCAGGATCAGGGAGGGGGAGCTTCCCCAGTGGTGGCTGATCCCATTTCACAACCCGGGGCAGGGAGACAGCTGAGTGTAAGCAAACCAGATCCTTCAACTCTAAATATCCTCGCTTCTCTTGTTTCTTTTTCCCAAAATCTTATCATGTGAATGCAGCGTAGTTTCTTGGTTCAATAAGAATAATAATGGCTCAGGATGCAGGAAAATGACTCACATGGAGCTAGTCCAGCTCTCCTAGCTGGTTCTAGTCAGGTCATGATGAATCAGATGACCCTTATCTTAGTTTAAGACTGTGAATAAAAACCTCTCCCCTCTACACCTCGGCCAATTTTTCCTACATTATGCAGCATATCTCCTTCCCCTCTCACATTTCCGAGTCCTTCCAGTCTTCCTATTACCTCCTCCAAAAAAATTCCCATGCACACCTCCCTCCTGAGTTAACCTCTGAGTAAATCCTCTTCTATGCTCTGTAATTTCCCCTTTCTTATACCTTTTTCCCCTCTCTTTGTCCTGTCTGAACCTCAGTTTTATGGCTCTTCCAGCTCAATACTGCCATGTGCTTTCTCATGTGTTGTAACACATGACCTACATCCCACCCAAGCTAAAATTGCTTTACTTGCTTTAAAACCCTCAGTGGATTTGTACCTTGGACCCTTGAGAGATTTCAGCTGTATCAGAAACCAAAGCAGAAAATAGATCCTTTCTTAATTTTTTTGTTATAGACCTTATAATATAAACCACGGCAACACTTTCCAAACCAGGAATGCAAAACTGCTTTTGCTTCCCTGACTAGACAGTTCATAAAGGTTTGGGTTCAAAACTGCAGTTTTTCTCCACTTTTTCCTGTAATAAAAAGCACAGATCAAATAATAAATCCCATGTTAGTGACCTTTCTATTCCCTTGGCAGTGCCTTTGTGGAGGCCCTGGCCTATATTATGATGAAAGTAGTAAGTGAAAAACAACAAATGAAAGGAAAAGTAATATTTAGTATTGTTATGTGAAAAAGAAGCCATCACAGATCTGGCTCCAGAGCAAGAGCCAACCCAGCGTAGCTTGAAAAAGATGCTCCTGTAACAGGGGAATAGTTTTTGTTTCACATTTCTGCCTTTTTTTACTCAGAGACGGAGGAAAACAAGGAGCCTGCAGAAGAACAATTAACCTGCGTTACACTTGAGCAAACTAAGATTAAGAAACAAAGTGGCAAAAAAGCATGGGTGAACTCCAGAAGGGATTACAAAAGGTCATGGACGATCAGCCTAAAAATTCAACCGTCCCCCAACAGCCACAAACTCAGAAAGTCCCTAAAACACAACTCAGCAAAAGCCAGGAAAGCATACCAAAGTCCTATTCTTATACAGCTTCCCGAACCAGCCACTGCTGGAGACAGGGCACTGGGCTAGAGGGAATTTTGGTTTGGCCCAGAGCAGCCTTTCCTACGTTAGCAGTTGGAGATCCCTCACTAATGTTTAATAGGAGCAGTCTGGCAGCGCCAGGGCAAAGCCCCGCAGAGCCACCGACCCCTGGGCTTTAACCTCTCGCCTGCCCCCTCTGCCACAGTTCTGCAAATCTGCCTCAAACACGGGGAAAAAGTTCTCACTGAAACAACCCCCAGTGGGAAGGGAGGTAAAAGGAGTGCCACACCTTGGAGCAATTAAGGTTGGGAAAGACCTCCAAGATTATGTGACCGAATTGCAGAGCAAGAAGCTGACAAGAAGGATGGAAGGGGACAATTTACAAGGGCCTGGAGTGACAGGAAGAAGGAGAATAGCTTCAACCTGACAGAGGGTAGGGTTAGATTAGAAATTTGGGGAAAATTCTTTCCTGTGAGGTTGGGGAGTCCCTGGCAGAGGTTTCCCAGGGAAGCTGTGGCTGCCCCATCCCTGGAAGTGTCCAAGGCCAGGTTGGGCTTGGAGCAACCTGAGATAGTGGAAGGTGTCCCTGCCCAAGGTAAGGGGTGGAATGGGATGGGCTTTAAGGTCCCTTCCAACCCAAATCATTCCATGATTTTATGACCATCAAGTCAATCCCTCCACCTTGTTCTGCATTCTCCTTTCCTTGCATTCACGGCTTCTAGGGTCCAAATGGGGCTGAGCTGGGTATAGCTTGATCAGTGCATGGCCATTCCCAATGGAAATGGGTAAGCTCTCGCTGCTCTCACTGCCAAGGGTGTTTCCTGAATCCAGCATCCTCAATGCTCCCATCTCTCTGCTCTCGACTCATCTGTTTTGGAGCCAGCCCCGAGCTGCTCGTGCACACACCACACACACAAACACTCAAGCGAGGAGCGAGTGCACAGCTGCCTTCCTGTAATTACCATCTATCCCTCTACCTGTGGATAGGGATGGGAATGAACCAGCTTCCCCCTTTCCTCTGCAGAGCCTCCAATTTTCTGCTGTTCAAAATTGCGGGTAGCAGATGATCGAGTTGCAACTACACCAGTGTGAAACTGCCATTGCATCACCAGCTTGCAGACACTGTTACAAAACTGAGGCAAGACGGGGCTCTGGGAGGTTCATAAATGTTTCAACATAACCTGAAGAGAGTTAGGAGGAAGCTGGGTCTAAATCTGGAGATTTCTGGGTTTGACTACGTACAGCTTGAAAGTCAGCCTTGTCAAGCCTGAGCGTGGAAAACCTTGTCAGCCTTTAGTTGATATGCACTGGAGATTTTGTATTGAAGATCTTTGCTGTATTTTTAGGTTCATTCAGTTAGAATCAAAAGACAGCTTAGGGGAGACAAGACTGCAAATACAGAGTACAAAAACAGTGCAAAAAAAAAAAAAAGAGAAAAAAAGGAATAAAATACACTTCCACGAAGCCCCTGTGAGCACAAACTGCAAGCCATGGTTTGCTGAGTTTAAATCCAACTGTAGTTACTAGTTATCTGCTGTTCTGATAAATATTCATGTATCATATGTTCATATCTGACTGCAGGAAAAGAAAGGATTCAGAGAGCTTTGTCTGCCCTATGAGCTTTTTATCTGTGCTTTAGTAACCTTCTTATACATTAGTAAATAAGAACGTTTCTCTGTTCAGACTTTAACACTTTTATTATCCTTGCAGATTCAACAAACCTTTGTTCTAAAATGCTTTGTGCCCATTAGGGCTTTTGATTATAGATTACACCACCATTTGATTTTTTTTTTCCTTTTCTCTCATGGGCAACATATTCTTCTTTCATTGAGCAATATTCAGAAACTTGGAAATCTAACCTGTGTTTTAGTCTCAGGACAGGCACATTCTTATGGTAAAAACCTCCCCAGTTGAACTTGGGATGCATTCAACTCTTGTATGGTTGATACTTGGCCAGGTTAATTATGCAATCACCCCGAGTAGAAGAGGACAGCAGGATACATGAGCATTTTTCAAAGACTTGTTTTCAGCACAGAGACAGTTTTCTGGAATCAAATAAAGAAAATGGAGAATGTCTGTGATTTACAGCGAACTGGCACGCTGAAAATGCAAGGATTTAAAAGATCAACAAGGCCAAATTTGCAGTCATTGAGGGAATGATTACAGCACGAGGCTACACATCCCAGTTTAATCAAGCTACCTGGGGCAGCAGCAGCAGAGTAGCTGTGGCAGCAGTGGCTTCAGCCTGCTTGGGACCCCGGGTGTGTCCTCAGGCACCTGGCCTGAGCCGAAGTCCGTGTGGACGTGGCTCCGTGGACTTTGGCACGCCTGGGAGCTGAGCTGGAACCAGCTGCACGGGGTTTGCACATCCTGCAGTCGCTCTGTGGCTCGTGGAGAAGAGGACCGGGTTCCTCTCAGCCTCCAGCCACGCCACGG
Source organism: Atrichornis clamosus (assembly GCA_013400975.1). NCBI lineage: Eukaryota > Metazoa > Chordata > Aves > Passeriformes > Menuridae > Atrichornis > Atrichornis clamosus. The sequence continues at coordinate 502,701 of WBMZ01001161.1, forward strand.
TGGGGCCACGTGGGGACAGGTTTGGGACGCGTGGGGGTCTTGCCCTCGGCGTCTCGTGTGCGCCACGGCGACGTCCTGGTTTCCTGAGGCTTTGGAACGCAACACACGGCCCTGTCCTTCAGCTGGGGCGGCTGTCCTGAGGCTGAGCACAGCCCGGTGCAAATGGGGCTCTCAGGATTTAAAAATCACCAAGCAGGATCCTGAAAGTCAGACTGGTTTTGAAACCCAAGCGGTTCAAGAGGCAAGAATTGTGGTGGGTTTAATTGTTCTGCCTTAACAATGTTCGTGATTTTAAGCTTTCTCGTAGTAAACACGTGGGCTGGAAAAAATACTTTGCAAAGGACTACATGTCCAGATTAACAACCTTACTCCAGCCATTGGGCTTTAGGGACAATAGCAAGTATCACAAGACTTGTGCTAAAATTGCAGAAGTTGCCAATGTTGAAAAAAAAAAGCCCAAATTTGGCTTAAAATGTGAACTATTTATTAGCTAAATCCTATCCTGTCAAGCTTGCTGGTGATTCTGGATGCCTCTAAACAAACTACAAACACCTCAAAAAGACCTGATTTCTCAGAGGGTGTGTGCTCAGTTATAACAATTTAGGCCAAAACTATTATGAAAAGAATGCAATGATTCTGCTCTAACATTAGCCAAAACATTTGGAAATTACTTTTTCTGAACTCCAAGATGTCTTCAGAGATACTCACATGTAAAAAAAAAAAACCAAAAAAACAAACCAACAAACAAAACAACCAACCAACAAACCCACAGTAGGAACGAGCAGCTTTTAAATTTGTATTTTAACATTTCTCACGGCCCATGTGCATGCAGGCTCTCTCCTTTTGCCCATTCCTCCACCGTCTCTGCTGGTCAGAAGATAAAGCCATCCTTGTCATCTTCTCCTAATGCTAAGAAAGGCAGCAAGAAATGAAAAATCAAGTCCCTGTCATATTCCATCGAGCACGCTGGCTAGATACGGATGTCTCGCCCCCATTTACAATCTGAACCAAAAGATTTGAAGCCAAGAAAGCAGCTGGCACAATAAAAACAGTAAAAGCTCTAGCTGGCACCTCATGCTGACAATGACTAGCCAAATCTCCATGGGGAAAAATGCCAATATAGATTTCTGTGACAAAAACAACAAAATAGATTTTTGTCAATGTACATAGATTTGACAGGAAGTCAGACAAATCTATCAATAATGAGTGACATATATCTGCAATATTCCCAAACAAAATGGTACATTTGAAGACAAACTGAGAAAATAACTAATTGTGTTACGTGTGACACAGATTCATCTGGACTTTTTGATCACAACACTGTAATTCATTAATGCAGGTTAATTCCTCGTTATCCCAGGAAGAACTGACCAGATACACAGACATATTTCTAAGTGCTATCTAAAACATCCTTTAAAAAACTAATAATTCAGAAAGGGACAAATTGCTTCTGAGGATCTTACAGCTCAAAATCAAGCCTTTATGAGATGCAAACATGGATTTCCAATTCTGGAGCAAACTTTTAAACTATTATATTTAGTTTCACATGTAGAAATAAGACAGAATATTAAAAAATGGATGCTGAAGAGTTGTTATAGAGTCTATTTCCTGAGAGATGTATGCTGTACTATGCAAACCACAACATTGCCAGTGCTCTTCTGTCACCGAATAAATCTTGCAAGGAATTACCATTTATTTTATTGCCAGATGCCTTCTGTGCTGCATCCACATGCATACCATGAGAACCAAGTGCCCAAGCTTTTGGAAAGACTGTTAAAACTTCAGCTGGGCTGGGGGAAAATGACTATTTAAGAAATCCCATAGTCGATAAACTGAATTTAACAATGTTTGTGTATTACAAGCCAAGCCTCTTAACACACACAGAGCTTTAGTGAGTACCTGGGGATGAAATAGGTATCCAAGATCTCCAGGAACACATAAGTTTTACCCAACCTTTGGGACAGGTTCTGACAGAGCTGGGAAGATACAATTGGGTTCGGAAGCCCCAGGGAATTGCTTAGAGTGTCTAGCGAGACAGCTCTGCAAGCAGATGGCAAGACCCAGATAGAAAATGCTTTTTAAGTCAGAAACTTATGAAAAAAATGTCTTATTCATACAAATTCTATAGAATTTCTATAGAAACATCTGAAGTAGTTGCTGTACATAAACGAACAAGGCGAGCCAAAGTCCTCTTGACTTGGAGGAAGTGAATCAAACACACTGCTCTGATCCACCATGAGGTGAATCAGAAATTATACTGCCCTGAATTTCAGTATCAATTATAACAATAGGAAAGCTGTAAGAGCCACTGAGTCTCAGACATTTGTTCTGTCAAAATGTTCCAAAGATTTGGGAAGTTCCTTTCCATGGACAGTTCACTGACTGATGGAGGAGACCACAGCACCTGCCATTCCTGTATCCCACAAGCTCCCAAGTCAACAACTAAATCATGAGCAGAGAGCCCTGAAGCTCCTTGAAATCTGGAATTACTTATTAATACAGACCATTCCTTTTATAGCTATGATGCTTACAGTCTGAACGTATTTGGTAAATTCAGTAGGGAACCGTAAGTAATACAACCAGGAAAAGGAGGATGCAACACCACCACACAGCAAATATTTTGAGAAATTAAGACCCAATGGCTGAGCCATTTCCAGCCAAGTCTACCTTTTGATTTGGACTGAACAAAGGGCCAAAAAAAAGAAGTGTCCCCAGGTCCCAAGGGTCTGGCTGGTGAATGGGGACAGTGGTGGATGCTGTGAACAATGACCCCCAGAACAGCCCTGGATGGAGCCACACCACCAGCTGTGCTTAGAGAGTGAACAGAGGTACAGACAAACCCAAACCATGATGGGGTACTCAAAACTCACACAGAATTAGTGCAAAAATAATTGTGGTCAACACCATCCTTTTCTCTAGGAATTTTGCCTCCTTCATATTTTAATTTTTTTTATTTTAGTGGCCTTATCAAAGAATAATATGAACCTGTAGTTCTGAATCCATTCAGCTCTGTAAGGTAATTTCCTCTTCAAAATGAAAAACGGAAAAGTAGTAGGTAATGCTTTAATTTGTTATTAGGAGTAATTACTGTCTGGCCTCGAGGGGTTACTTGTACATTGGTTTTAACAAGAAACCCATTTAACATATATTTATCTTTGTAAATTGTCCTGAATGATCAGCAAATACCTAATCATCTGCAAAAAGCTGTTTAAAACATCCTTACCCTGATAACAGGAAATTATAACCTATGAGACCAAAGAAGCTGAAGTGGTGGTTTAAACCATGATAGACATTTGCAAAGAGGCAAGAAATAGGTGTTTTCATATGTTTGCTTTGAATCTTTTCCTTTGGTTATGAACACATCCTGTGTTTCTCCCATGGCTGTGAGTGACAGGACCCTGGATCTGATGAGTCCTGAAGTCCTTGAGGAAAGGTAAATCCATAGGCCAAACCACCCAGGCAAAGCACAAAACATTGGTCTGGATGTTGAGAGGAATTCAGGCCAGGATCAGACCTTATATGAGGCTCACGGATGCTGCAGATGAGCAAAACACCAAAAATGTAGAGAAAATTCCAACACTTGAAGAGCGAAGGGGTCCACCCAGACTTTTTTGTATACTAAACAACTGCAAATTATATTTCTTGTTTATTGAAGGCTCTGTGACGTGGTTAGAGATAAAAGCAGACTACAACTGGACCTCACAGCTTTGCTTTGATACATGAAAACAGACATGCATGTCACATCATTCCTCTGCCCTGCTTTGTCTGCTCATGTGAGTAGACAGGGGATGGAAAAACACAATCATTTTCCTCTCTATGGACTGCATAGCTCAAGGGATTGGTAATAGGACACAAGCCTTTCAGCCCTAAATCAATTACTCAGAATTGACTCAGGTTGTTAGAACTCAGTTTGTTTGTTTGGCTGGCTGCATAAAATACATTCACTCTCACAGTGAATGTTGGTTTTTGCTCAGTGCAGACCAGAAGCCAGAGAGGTGGAAGGACACCTTCCCACCTTTTCCTACCTTGAGAGTCTAATGAAACCAAAAACAGGGGAAAAAATGATGGAAACAATCATTATAGTTTGTATACAGTTAGAATTCTCACACTCTGGACAAAACACTCTCAAAAGTTTCTTTACAACTTCTCTGAAGTTAAACAAGCTCACCCAAGGTCTGTGACTCCAAGACCCCTCAGATGAGAAGGTCTAGGGGCTTTTGTTAAAAAAATTTCAGTAAATCTGCTTCCAGGGGATTCTGTTAATTAGGAACCACTGTTCCTTTTGCTATAAGGAAAATAAATGCAATTTTACACAAACAGGATTTTCCCTTTCATGAGGCTTCAGAGAATCCTTAACTCCATAATAATTCATATAAGCATTATAATGAGGCAATAAATATCCAAGTGCAGGTAGTATTCAAGATTCATCTAACATTAATCACCAGCTCCATGGGGCTGAGCTGACCATGGATACAGAATATGGGGATAAAAGGGCTGAATTCATGAAGGGAAGTGTTCCCATGAGAGTTACCAACAAATACCAGGCATTTCTTTATACCCTATTTTGCTTTTTCTCCTTCCAGACCCAGAGAATGACCAGAAAGAACTAAGGCATGTGAAAATGTGTAAAACAAACACAAAAAGTTTTCAAAACTTTCATAAACCTCAGAAAAGTGTATGTTTGGCTTGAGGAATGCAGAAAAAAACTAAAGAAAAAAAGGAAAAGCGGTTCTGGTTCTTATTTTATCTGAAGTGGTTCAACTGTCCCTGGTTAATCCACAGGACTTTGCTCTCTGTGGACACTCTGTAGCCAGGGGTTTTCATCTCCAGAGTGGATGTTCACAAAGGAAAAATAAGGAAAAAAAATAAAGAGCCAAAACACCAAGAAGAAAACAAACAAGCAAACAAACCCCACCTAAATAACCAAAAAAACCTCCAAATATCAATTTTTTTAATGCATTTAAGTCATACGGAATGGAAAATTGAGACCCCTATGAATATTTTCTATGCTCAAGACTCCAAATTTTCCATAAGAATATGATTTTTTAAGACTTTGGTCTGCGTGGAGCACTGAAGAGAAGCAGTGGTGTCTGGAGCAAGGGGAGTGAGGGACCAATGCTGAGTTCTGCCTTGGCATGGGAGAACAGACACCTGAAATCCAGATCAGCCCCAGAGCCTGTTTCATCACAGAATTATTAAATTCTGCCTACCAGAATGCAGACAGGAATCTATTAAATATCTGTATTGCTCACAAAACTGCATGAGGGATCATTAACAATATATATAAATATTTAGTTGGACAGATAAAAAGATGTTTTCTGTAGAAAGTCCAGACACTGTTTCCAATTTTTTTTAAGCAGAGCCATAGATGTACAGGCACATGCAGACAATGACAGCAGACTTTTGAGATAAAGTATATTTAATACTTTTAAAATCTGTGTCTTACTTCCCTATTTTCCAAGGCAGGTCTGCACAGCCAGGACAACATCAGCCCTAAATTATCTCAGCAGCAAAACAGAGAAAATTGATGCAACAGGTTTCAGGGACGAGTTGGTGGCTGGGACCCAAAATCAGGTGATGAAACCTGAGTGTGGAGTGGCATCACAGCTATGGGGCCGCAGATGGGACCTCCAGGTAGGATGGAGGTGATCAGCCTGGGTGAAAGATGTTGGGCAGCAGGAACAGGAAGGGAGTTTATTACCAGGCACTGCAAGAACTGGCCATGGTTTTAATAGTCTTTTCCATCCAACTCAAGCTTTTCCAGAGCCTTTCAAAGTGCTGCTTTAAAGGCTCAGCAGTGGTGCAGTGGCTCACAAGAGCCCTTTAGAGATTCACACAGCTGGTGAGTTTGCAGCACACCCGGGTTAACTCTTGTATACCTCAAGAAATCAAAGAGGAGCTTCCAGAAGCACGGAGGGATTAGAAACAGCAAGAATCACAGTTTTGGGAAGGTGATAGATGGTCAGCTTCTTGTAATTTCCACAGCCACTGATTATCTCCAGAGCTGAGGCGGGGGCTGAGCAAGTCCTGAGCAGTCCAGAGTTCAAGAAACTTTTGGACAGTGCTCTCAGGCACGGGGTGGGATTGTTGGGGTGTCCTGTGCAGGGCCAGGAGTCAGACTGGGATGATCCTTGTGGGTCCCTTCCAACTCAGGATATTCCCTGATTCCCTGCTGAGGAACAGCCGCAGCCTCACTATCTGACCCCATCTTTTGAGGTCCATTTCTGGGCTCTGCCCTGTCCTGTGGCACCGTGGCTGTGCATGACCAGTACCACCCACCTCTGAAACAGCTCCTGCCCCGGTGCATTCACGTGTGGCAATTCTTTAAAGGTTATTATTTTTGGTGAGGCTTGCTTTCATACCGTGGGACTTGCCTGAGCTGCAGGAATGACATTCCAAGCTTTTATTTATTTCTTTATTTGCCAGACTCTTCACGTTCTCCCTCTGTAGCTTTTTGGCGCATGAATTTATGGCACTGTCTAAAAGTCTAATGCTTTTCTTTGAATATACTTGTGGACGTTTCTGATCTCACTTTAATTGGGCATGCTTTAGGCTCACATAAAATATTAACGTCTTAGCCAATGAAAGTCAGTGCCCAAAGCTCAGATGGTTCTAAAATTAATATAACCTTGTTTCTTGCTCACAGAAGCCACAAAAGATCAATTCCAGAATAATTTTTTCCCAGTATCTGATAGCTCATTTTATCTGGGCAAAACATGCTTGTTTCATGACCTTCTGGACATGCTGGGATGCACATCTATTGTTTGTAGAGTTGAAATAAGGACAGTGCGAAGCTTTTGATATAAAGATTATTCAGGGAGAGTTTGATTATTCCTTCAGCTGACTTATTCTTAGGTGCACACACCTAATGATTTTTCCATCTCAGAAATCAACAAGTCTATTATTATTTTAAAAGTTAAATAACGTTGATATAACTCTTGTTTATTAGTTTGGTTTCCATCAGCAAGAGTGTTTAATACTCCAGCACTGTCTCTGAGTGCAGGAGGAAAGGCTGAGGGAGCTGGGGCAGTTCACCCTCGAGAGGAGCTGATGAGAGGGGACCTCATCCCTGGGTGTCCCTGTCTGTGGGATGAGGGCACAGCAGGGCCCAGGCTCTGCTCCGGGGAGCCCAGCAATGGCACAGGAGGAATGGGCAGGAGCTGATCCCAGGAAGTTCCACCTGGACATGAGGAAAAACTTCCTCCCTGGGCAGCAGTGCCCGAGCACTGGAGCAGAGACCAGAGAAACAGTGGAGCCTACCTCCCTGGAGATATTCCAGACCCACCTGGACACAACCCTGTGCCCTGGGATGACCCCATCTGAGCAGGGAGGTGGGAGAGGATGACCCACTGGGGTCCCTCCCAGCCTGACCCCTTCCGTGATCCCCATCACCCCACAACAAAACCACACAGAAGAGATGGTCAGGGAGCTCCCATTTAGGAAGCACCGACAGCTTCCTAAACACTGCCTGGCAAGTGGAGGAATGAATTTCAGCAGGGTGACCGTGGGAGGGCACAGCTGCAGCAGGAGCTCAGCCAGGTCCCTGGGCGATGAGAATTGGCTGGGATGGCTCCAGCACAAGAACCAGAATGCCTGGAGTAACCCATTGAACTGAGGGACACTGGAGAGGTCAAGGCTGTACAGAGTTGTGCAAGCCCATTCTGCCCTAATTACACTCAATTTCGCCTTTACTGCTTCAATACTTTTGCAAAGAGGAAAAATCAGTGCAACATTTCTAAAGAGAAACACTGAGATGTGATAAACTAGGCTTGTCATCAAGGCCAGGTTGGATGGGCCTTGGAGCATCCTGTTCTAGTGGAAGGTGTTGAGATAAAATAGTCTTGATGGCTCCTTCCAACCCAAACAATTGTAGGAATCTATGATTGGCTTTCACTAAAATCAGCCTTGTGGGTTTTTCTTTTTTTTTACTTTCCTGCAGTGCTGGGAGCAAACACCAACTTGTAGATAATGGTGTTTTTCCCCATAACATGCTCTGGTTCAGAGCAGAACCCAACAACTTTTGACACTCAGAGAGTCAGAGTCAGTTTTGCCACGTGACATCATCAATTCCTAGAGCAACCACCACTGAAGGCAGAGCTTGAGGAGATTGGGAAGTGCTTCCCTGGATTTCAGAAATCTCCCAAAGCAGGGATGCAAAATGTACTTAAAACTCTCTCCATTCCTAACAGTACCCCCAAGTGGGTCCTCTTTGCCAACTGAATAACAGAAATTAACTTTTATATTTGCTGGAAATGTATTTCCCTACTTCTCCTCTGCTTTGATAGTTCTGTCTTTGAAAACAGAGGTAGCCAATTTCAGAAACCAAACTATCTAAAGAATGATATCATTCTCTTTTTGTTTTAGGTTTTGTTTGGGGTTTTTTGGGCACTGGGGTAGTGGTAATTTCTTTGTAGGAAACAGGACTTTTCCTAAAAAGAAAGAGAAATCAGTGGCTGGGAAAAAAAGGAAAAAAAAAAAGATAATTTTAATATGTAATAAGAATGAGAATTTAGTAATATTTTTATTATTAGTTTTAATTTCCTCCATCTGAATCCACTCTGGGAATAACATTCAAAACATGAAAACATTAATCATGTAAACTTCTGTTAACTCCTGACACCTCTCTTGTCCTCCCATACCACAAAAAACCCTCAAAATAAACAAGAAATTAAGTTCTGACCCCTCCAAAGACCTCAGGAACTCCTCTGGAGGTTTTGCCATTGCTCTTCATTTTACACAGAAAGTTCTGGGATGCCTTTCCGATGGCTCCAGCCTGTAACCCTGAGACAGATAAGCTCAGAGCCGGGGAACCGAGTCCAAGTCAGGAATTTATGGGAAAGCATGTGGAGCAGATGGTGGAGGAATGAGAGAGGAAAGGAGACACAGCTGAGAGAGAGTGAGTGTTGAGACTGTGTCAGATGGGAGAAGGAGGAAAATTATGCTGATCTAGAAATGTGCAGTGGAGCTCTTCATTATTGAATTAGTAAATAACTGGAAAAAGACATCCTTCTCCTCCAGGTGCTCCAGGGCTTCCATCCCCACCAGGTACCTGCAGTTATCACTGAAACCCTCACTGCACCCCAAACAGGAGAAAAGCACCATTATTGGCCTTTTACTGATCCTGGCACCTTCCCATGCAGTGCCTCCAAAACTCGCATTTCAGGACAGCTTCAATCCAGTTCTGCCTAACTGGGACCTTTGACTCATTTCTCCACCCACTGCTTCCCAGGGGTACTGAACTCCCACCAGGATGGTTTGAAAGACAGTTTTCAAAGAAATTTTCATTCCTTGTTTTTACGGGGGAAAAAAAAGTTGTGGTATCTCCTATAAAATAGCTCCAAAACGTATTTGTAATTATAGTAATTTTTAATGATGGTTAGTAAAACACTAGTTCCCCTCACTTCTCAGTATATCTGTTGCATAAAAATGTTCTTCTCTTTTGAATAATTCTGTAACAAATACCTTTGGGTTTGCAAGTTTGGATATTAGACCTAGATACAATTTTCAGCTCATGCAGCACAACCTGAACGTATACAATATTTAAAAGAGAAAATAAGAAACAAAAATAAATAAAAGCTTCTTACTACATGGTTTTTGGAAAATACGTCTTCTTGTCCATTTTGTGCTTTGAGCTAATCTATAACACTAATTTCACTGAAAGAAATTACCTTTTTAAAAGTGAGTCTATAATAAATAGGAGGCCACAGTGGGCAGCTGAAAAGGAGAAGCAAAGAGTAGCCCTTACACCTCACCATCAAATATATGATCCTGGGCCAAGACAATTCACCCCCATGGGCAGAAATCTTTGTGTTCCCCACCACCACCTGGGACTCCCCAAAAACACAACCAGGTAGCCCTGGTGCCCAGTTCCATTCTCAAAATTTGCACCCTCACCCTGGTCCCAAACAGTGGGCAAGGAAGAGCCAAAATCTTGCTGCTGGCAACAAAACACTCCCGAGGGTCAGGGACAGATTTCCACGCACCACTCCAGCTTCTACAACCGGTCCTAACACAGTCTAGCAGAATCCAAAGGTATCCCCGCCATCAGGAGTGCCACAGTCTTGCTGTTAAGTGTGAGGTCAAGGTGACAGAAGCTGTCCCTGTTTTCCCCCACTGGAGCCTGGTGGTGGGAGTTGACTGGGGATCATCAGGGAGAGGCTGTGACGCAGCACTGGGATACAGGAGAACGCAAACACCACCACCACAAGGGCTGAGAGCTTGTGAAAGAAGCCAGGCTGGAGAGCTCGTCTGGGAAACTGAGAGAGCTTGCGGGCATCAGAACCAACCACGCTGCTCTGTGAAATGTTCACAGCCTGGAAGGAGGTTTTCCCTCTCACACCGCCCGCGAGTCCGGGCTGTGTGTCAGTATGGGGCTTTATGGACGGGCGTCTGGTGGGAAGTGAGGGGCCTGAGGGACACACAGCAGCCTTACCTTTACAAGAGCGATTTTAGAGGCCTAAATATTTGCCTTGAATCTGGTGCTGATTACCACCATTACCCTGGGCTTTCCTTGGAACTCCTTCCAGCCACGTGCACAGGTGAAAACAAGCAGGCTTCCTGCTTGTTACTTCCCTATACCTGTAGCCAGAGCTAAAACATATAATGACCCTAAAATTAGAAGTAACCCCATTCCACCTCTGACGCTGTAGTTCCTAAACCCCTTCGGTTTTCAGGATTGTCCAAATCAGAAAGTTTCAAACAAAAAAAAAAGTGTTAAGTTCAAGTGGCACAGCTTGATCCCAGACTGAGGGTTATTGCTGACCACATATTTCTACCCCATTCAGGCAGAGGTCACTGGATGGAAGTTGTCATGCACCAAAGGCCAGACACCATGTCATCCATGACACCTGCCAGTCATTCCTCATGATACAACGTCGTTTTCTGGGAATATTAGGGAGTACACCACAGACTATCAGAATTGCAATTGCCTTTTACCCTCCAGTCCCAATAAAATGAAATAGTGTTTAAAAGGGACAAATAAGTGACAAATCAAAAAGCTGATATGAACAGCAGTCTATTTTTAAATTATATTTTTAAACATTGGAGGTCTGAGCTCAACAACATCAAGCAGAAGTTTTTATTTTCTGAAAGCAACATTTCTCTTGCTCTCTGCCCTGCCACTTCAGTGCTTCAATTTCAGAGCCCAGGCAAAAGGCAAAAATGTAAATTTTTTTGAAAAATAGCAAGATCAGGATGGAAAAATAAGCAACCAAACAACAGCTCCCCACACCAGAATCCTTTATAAATATTAAAGAAAACTTCCACATGCATAAAAAATTCATTTGCATTTTGGACACTGTTTTCTCATGCCTCTTTTTGGGGTGGGGAGTCCAGTTTGCCCATTCCTTATAGAATTTTGCTAGTTTTAGCCTAAGCAGTGCTGTTTTCTTGCCCAGATGTGGCCACATCTGGGGCTGTGCCAGCCCACTCATGTGCATGGTCTGAGAGGGGGATGAGAAATGGTGGTGGGGTTGGGGAGGGATGAGGGGAGTGTTTCTTTTGGCTCTGAGACAGTCAAGATGTAAAGTGTTTTCCTTCAGGAAAAGCAACTCTGACACCTGTAAAAATATCAATTCACTTTGGAGAGTACATGTTGCTCTCCAGAGATGGATGAGAAGACAGTGATGGAAGGAACGATCTTTGTCTTTTTACCCCAAAACTGGAATCTAGGACGCAGCTGTGTTGAGGATACAGCACCAAAGAGAGGGATCATCCCCTAAAGGATGATGTCAACACAAGAACAAATGGGATAAGCAAAACCTGTCGTGGAGAAACTCAGATGCAAAACAAACACAAGGCTGTGTATTAGAGGATTAAAAGGCTGGAACAACTAGGAGTAAGTTTTAGCTCTCTTAGTCCTAAAACAGACTTTGAGAAACCTGGAAAATGGATAAAAACAGGTGGTTGAAATTATAAGAAGCCTTTTCATACATATTTGCAAATTTGTGAAGTGTTCCAAATCATTACGTGTAGTGACAGGACAAGGGGCAATGGTTTTAAACTGACAGAAGACAAGGTTAGGTTAGAGATTAGGGAAAAATTCTTCCCTGTGAGGGTGGGGAGGCCCTGGCACAGGGTGCCCAGAGAAGCTGTGGCTGCCCCTGGATCCCTGGAAGTGTCCAAGGCCAGGTTGGACGGGGCTTGGAGCAACCTGGGATAGTGGAAGGTGTCCCTGCCCATGGCAGGGAGTGGAATGGGATGGACTTTAAGGTTCCTTCCCACCCAAACTCTTCTGGGATTCCATATTTCCAAGACCTGTTCAATACTAATCCAAAGAAAATTATTGGGTTTGTTGCTCCCTGCTTCTGTTCCTCTTTGCTTACAGAGCTGCTACTTTCTCATGAACTCATATTTGAGTTTAAAATCAGTGTTACTGGGGAGGGGTCATCAACTTATCTATTTACATGTTACAGTATCCATCTATAGGGACCCCTATAAATAATTTAAAATAGCAACAACCATAATGGCTTTTTAAGAGCACAAATGAAGACACACTCGGAGTCTTAAAGACCGTGCACTCTGTGTAAGAACGGAGCACCCAGTCCTAGGGATTGGACAGGTTCATGTCTGCAGGAATGCTGTTAAAGGAAAATGAGAAAAAGAGCATAAGGGATTTCCAGGAGGACANACGGCAGGGAGTGGAATGGGATGGACTTTAAGGTTCCTTCCCACCCAAACTCTTCTGGGATTCCATATTTCCAAGACCTGTTCAATACTAATCCAAAGAAAATTATTGGGTTTGTTGCTCCCTGCTTCTGTTCCTCTTTGCTTACAGAGCTGCTACTTTCTCATGAACTCATATTTGAGTTTAAAATCAGTGTTACTGGGGAGGGGTCATCAACTTATCTATTTACATGTTACAGTATCCATCTATAGGGACCCCTATAAATAATTTAAAATAGCAACAACCATAATGGCTTTTTAAGAGCACAAATGAAGACACACTCGGAGTCTTAAAGACCGTGCACTCTGTGTAAGAACGGAGCACCCAGTCCTAGGGATTGGACAGGTTCATGTCTGCAGGAATGCTGTTAAAGGAAAATGAGAAAAAGAGCATAAGGGATTTCCAGGAGGACAGTGAGGTTATGAGGTAAACCATTTCAGACTCTATAGGAAGATAATTGGAAAATAAAAAGGGGACAGAAACTGGAAAACGAAAAAAAAAGTCACTCTCCCGCTTGTCCCCACTATTTCCACAAATGTATAGTAATGTTACCCTAAATTACTCGTATATCAGATCACATGATCTCAAAAGATAAAGAGGGCAAATATTTCTATTCACGTGGTGGATTTAAATTGTGCTGATAAACTACCTGACTGTTTTTGTTGTCATTTTAGACAATTTGCAACACAACTACATTCTGTCAGTTTTTTACAGGCCAGTTCCTTAAACTGGAAGTCAAATCACTGGTATGAGTGGTGCATTTTCTAATGACATCTTTGGCTGGAAAGGATGAACAAGCCAAGTGAGCCAAAAGTCAGACGGACATTTTTGAAGCCACTTCTTTCAAAAGCAGCGTGTAGCACATACCTTACACTTTACAAACCAAGAGATTTTAATAATTTATTTCCCCGAGGAGTTTTATGACCCCAGGGATGACAAATTTAGCTGTCTAATTATTAAAGTTCTTAAGTATAGGAATAGATGATTTTTCTAATATTCCAATCATTATCCTCATCAACACATCAGGGCTAAGATTTAACACACTCAGGGTGGCAAAGCTCAGCTTAAAAGCACTGACTGAGGTTGCTGAAGCACTTCATAGCAGTCATAACACAGTACAGTAACAGCAATAATCATACTCTTATTTTAATTGTATCCATCTGAGTTATAGCCCAGCACAGTACAGTCCACATTAGCAGTGCTGAGCTACTCTGAGCTATTAATGTCATATTCCACCGTGGGGTATTTCAGGGGCTTGTAACTTTTTTCTAAATGCACCAGATTGTTAAAATTCATTGTTACATGTTTAACTGCAAGTAAATAATAAAGGGACCGAGAGTTTTTAAAAAACAATTTTAGCCATTACCGAGATAGTCTGGTTGATGTTTAACAGATCCTGTTATAATCCTTCCTGTGTCAAAAATTATAGCTAATGTTAAATAAGAAAGCACATAGTTTCACAAGCTCCCAAGTACCGTGCCTTTAACAGTCCCCACATGTCTCAGCAAGATGAGTAATTGTCCATCAGCCTATGGTTCATTAGGGATCAGAAATCAATTGAGTGGGAGGGTTCAGCATAGCAGGTTATACAAACCTTGGCTGTGCTGGATTCCTGATGAATAGAGGAGTTGGGAAAGGGAAACTTTAATCTGATGGCTCCAAGGTAGTTAGGCTACTGACAGCCATGCAGTGTAAGGCTAATTGGGCTGGCAAGGAACAGAGACAGAGGACAGGGTCCAAGCAGAGAATCAAATGCTCCTTTGGAGCTCCAGGGCCAGCAGAAAGCTTGTCTGGGAGGATGACCTACTGTATAAATGAAAGGCTCACAAAAATTAACCAAGTAGAGAAATGCTCCTTAGACAAAAAATATGTTTTATAGCCATGGTTAAAAGTGTGCTGCTGTAAATAGCAGCTCTGTGTGTCACAGGCCAGTTTCAGCCTGCATTTTATCACCTATTAAAATTAAAATTATTCTGGCTGAATCCTCTCTCTCCATGGATGCTGCTTCCTCTCGCATTCTCTCTCCGAAGCTTTGCTCTTTTGGAAAGGTAACGAATTATCAAACTGATATGATTTCTTCCCTTTTCCAGGAATCACAGCTCCTTCCCATTACCACCTTAAAAGCAGGATTTTACTGTAGTCACCCAAACCCAGGGAATGTGAGAAAAGTTCAGTATCCATTTCACTGCTCTGTTCTGTACAAAAGGAATCATGGAACAGGCAAATATTATAAAAAGACAATGATTAAAAAAGATATTTGGGGAGAGCAGTGATCTTCAGCAACAGATGAGCTCTCTTCCTGGTGCCGAAAATCCTTGATTTATACTCTTTCAGCAGAATGAATAGGGTGAACTAAAGTGTCTACATCTGCTCAAGACTGCATGGCTTTAATCACTGCTGGCCTTAGTGGTCTGCATATGCTTGCAGAAATTCTTACAATGAGATGAATAAATACATGAAAGCATTTGCCCGCATGACGGCACAAAGCAGAGGTTCTGAATAATGATGGATGAACCTCAAAGGAGATCATAGGTTCCATTTAGCTGAGTGCTGGCGCATTAGGGTAAGAGCCCTAACTACATCAACCACTTAAGCCTGCAGAAGTGGACTGCAAACTGATGCTGCAACTGCAGCTCCACTGCTCCTGCCTGAGTTTGGGCGAGAATGACGGGGCAGCGACTTTTCTCTTGGTGTCACAAGTCAGCAATACCAGGATTTGAAAGACTACCTCCAAACAAAACCTTAGGGAGGGTGTAAGAAACTCAAGGCAGTTGTTGTATAAGTCTACATGGCATTTGCCACTTCAAGTATTTCCAGTGCAACTCCTGCTGCGTGATTGAGGAGACCTGTGGGGAAGGTGGTTTCCACCCCTGTGGAGCAAGGAACCTGTTTTCTTCATGCCATCACCATTCAACACTGATTTCCTGCCACGGAATAAGGGCAAGGGACAACTACAGACCTATGAGGGGCGTGAGGCCCTGGCACAGGCTGCCCAGAGAAGCTGTGGCTGCGCCTGGATCCCTGGAAGTGTCCAAGGCCAGGTTGGACGGGGCTTGGAGCAACCTGGGATAATGGAAGGCGTCCCTGCCCATGGCAGGGGGTGGAATGAGATGATCTGTTAAATGCCTTTCAACCCAAATAATTCTGTGAGTTTATGACAAAAATTATGGAAGCCTATCAGAACTTTTTCCAATGAGGATAAAGGTCTTCTACAGTCACTTTTGTAGAACTCCCAGATAAACTCAAAAGCAGTGATTTGTAATTCTTCTAAAGGAAATTTAAGGAGTGGAATTTCCCATTTTGAGGTTTCAAGTATCCTGCTTCCATATGGGACACAGCCAGGACCTTGTTGATGATTACTCCATTTCTTTGAACTAATACTCCAAGCATGCAGCATCTCCACTTTGCACATACTTCACTTTCTATGAAAAATATGGCTTGATTTACTCAGATAAAAGGTCTTACTGCATCCTGATTTGCAAGACTAAGAGTAGAGCTTGCATCCAAGAGTACTGGAATATTTACAAAGCCTCCCTCTGATTTCAGCAAGCTCTGGATCTGGCTTTATAGGGGCTATATGTTTATTACCCAAGCATACACAAGAGTAGGTAGATTTTAAGACCTTGTGTAGACAGCTGTGATGACAAAAAATGAGTGACATAGAGTGTCCTTTAAGTAATTACTCAGATTTTTCCTTTCTCATTCTTAAGAAAAAAATATACATTTAAAAGCACTAGAAATGGTACCATTAATTTAGTTTTTGTCAATCTATGAAGAAGAATTTTCTGGTTTGTGTAAGTTTTCTTTGAAGTGACTCTTGGTAAAGACATGAATGCAAGGGCCTGGAATGCTCACTTCAGCACAGCCCAAATCTAGAGCTAGACAAAGACATTCCTGGTATTTAACTTTCTTTTTTTTTTTTTAAAGTTGTTGTTTTGAAACTTCCATTTTTATGTGAAGCTTCATGACATCCTGAGTCAAAGCAATAAATGCAGCACATTTTCTGGGTCACAACACTCCCATCCCCTTCAAGAAATCATGCCAAATAGCTGTGCCTGTATTCACTCAAAATAATACTTCCTCTAAAAATGCATGACATCTTATATGATTTACATCATGTTATGTTGCGGATTAGGTTAATGACTTCTTGTGCTTCTGTGAACCATTCAAAGTGCCATGGCCCAGATTATTATTTTATATAAAATATAAATAGGGTACATTGCTGCAGTGGTGGGTTATTTAACACATGTATTTCCACATGGGTCTAGAAAGAGGGGTGGGGACCAACCCATAACGAGCTCCTTCTTCCTGTGTAAAAACAAATCTATTATACTGCTTTTCAGAGCTAACTGGGCTATTTATAGATGAGAATGAAATGCTTTTCTAGCTTTGTTCTGCGGGTTTTATTTGGAATGTGTGTGTGTGTGTGTGTCTTAAGTACTGAAGTGCTTCGTTTCAAACACAATGGCAATTGTAAGAGTAACAGTTAAGAGAATTTTTTGGTCATCTATTGCAGGCCTCTTTGGATGAAATCCAGGATTGGGATAATGTTTGCTTAACTAAAAGACTACTGAGCAACCAGATCACAGCAGTGCCAAAGGCATCCCCAAGATAACTTAATTTGAACAAATAGCTATTATTTTATTTCCTGTACGAAACCATTTAAAACATATACAAAGACTTTTTCTAGATGATCAGATGCCTTTTGTTAAGAACAGACTTAAAACTAGAAAAAAGTTTTGGAGGCACTAAATCACTAATGTGTGGCAAATAGGTGGGACCACAATGATGAGGAGCACTCTGAAGGGAAAATGGGGATAGGCGTTATTAGAAAAGAAATAAAGAGGCACAGACATTATAGAGAGAAGGTTTAGATGAGATCTTAAGTAGAAAATCTTGTTGGTGAGAGTGGTGAGGCCCTGGCACAGGTTGCCCAGAGAAGCTGTGGCTGCCCCATCCCTAAAAGTGTCCAAGGCCAGGTTGAATGGACCTTGGAGCAACCTGGTCTGATGGAAATGTCCCTGGCCATGGCAGGAGGTGGGAAAAGATGATCTTTAAAGTCCCTTCCAGCCCAAATCATTCTATGAATTCTATGATAATTCATTTCTTTTCTTTTTTCTTTTTAAATCTACTCTGTGCCCATATCTGAAATACTCCGTTTTCTGATCACTCTCGCCTTGAAAAGTGCATAATAGACACAAAAATGGAACAACGAAAGGAAATCAGGGTGCTCGGAGCTTATCACTTCTCAAAAAGAAAGAAACCAAACAGGTCAGCACTGGAAACATTCGAAAAGAACTGGACAAAGCTGTATCGAAATGCATATAATGCAATAAGATACCAAAAACATAAATCAAGAAGTCGGGAACACTCAGACAAGAGGTTCCAAGCTGCAACCTAACAAAATCAAGTACTTTAGACACACTGAGGTGTGGAACTCATTGGAAAGATGTGAATTTTATATGGGATTAATTACAGGAATACTGATCCAATGAACAGAAACAGTGAAGTGAAGAGAACGTGGTTGGATGGCCACAGTCTCAGTATCACCCCTGCTTCAGGAGGTCCCAAATCCACTGCCAGGATCACTGAGGCTGTGCCGAGGGGAGCCCCTCTCTTCCTGGCCTGTTCTTTTCCATAACAAGCTACTTTTGCCCACTGTTGGAGACAAGCTATTGATCAACTTTGGGTTTATCTTTGTGGAGCCACACCCTACACAGAAGTTAAAAAATATACTCACTCATACCTGTAATGTAACCATAAAACTGACATATTTTCTTGGATTTCTTAAAAAAACCCCAACCATATTTAGAAATTTTGAGAAGAAAAGAGCTATTTCTGATCAAAAAAACCCTCCACCCTTTAATGTACAACATGGAAGCTTTCCATGCAGCTTCTATGAAACAGAACATGAACTATAAGAGATTATTATCCATAGATGTGGTAGAGGGTGCTACTTAATATTTGGAAGTTAATAAAGACTCTTTTAATGCTTTTCTGAGCCCTTTTGTTGCAATCAATTGCAATTCACCAGAGGAACAATCCACTGAGAGGAAATGGGGACAATCCAGTCCCCAACCACTCAAAACAGTGATGGGGTGATTCCTCCAAGATATTATTCAGAAAAACAAAACTTATTGGGATCAATCCAGAGGTAATTCCGTGAAATTTAATGGTCTGTGGTATACAGGAGGTCAGATTGGATGATCTAATCATTCCCTTTGGCTTTAAACTTTATGAATCATGCTTGAGGTGGAACTGGTAATGGGAGTCATCTAATGGGAGTGGACGTGGAAGAAACAGCCCTGGTGCTTAGGGGAGCAGAGAAAGCTCACAACACTTGGCCCGAGGAAGGAGAAACCAATTAAGAAAGCCTCCCAAAAGAGGAAAAATCTGCCAAAGAGGATTAAAGGGAGAGGTGCAGGCCTTGGTGACTTGGCATGAAAAAGCTGAGTCCTGAGTTAGCCTAAGTGAAGAGGGAAATGAACATGGCCAAAGTCATGCCTGACCTCAAGTCTTTGGGGCAAGAGCAATTTTTCCAGTTCTGAGCATCCCTTTGCCCCCTTCACCTCTGAATGAACCCGCTGGCTCCGGCGCCCGCAGTCCCTTTACTGCGGGATTTGGGATTTGCCACGTGGAAGTTGGGGTGTCCAATTCTCCCACGTCACTGTGCTTCCTCCCCATCAGTTCTGCCTTTGGAAGGGGCTGTGGCACACAGGGCTGTTGCCTTTTCAGTACTCTGGTCCCCTCCACACCACTCACACAGCCCATCTTTTCCTCTCATAAAGGAGGTTCAAAGCACAATTTGGGTTTGTTATTTTCCGAGCCCAACAGTGATAGACTCTCAATTGATCTGGAGGTCTTCCAACCATGCCATGAAAAGGAACATTCACATTAAAACCAAAAAAAATTGTGCATTACAGCACTGGCTTCCTAACACAATCACCCACGACACAGTGAAAACTGCAGTTTGGACTTGAAGGGGGCAGAAAATGTGTAGCTCTTTACATATAAAAACCTGTAGCTTGTGGGGAGCTTTGTGTTTGCCGAGAGTTAACATATTAACAACAACAGCACAATTTGCTGCTCTGCATTTTTCAAGTTTTCCTTCTAAGAACTGTACATTATTTATAGAACAGCCTGATTTACATGCGGCTCCTTCAGAGCTGCCGGACGGCACATCCAGCACTGCTCCACTGCAACTTATCTCCTGGAACTATCTGTTTGAATAGCAAAATGAATATCACTCTGATCAAATAGACAAGTCCCTCTGCATGAAAATCAATCCTCTGCAGAAGACATATTTTGAAGATTTAAGTGGGGTCTAAGTACTGCTTAGTCCTTGTGCATGCACAAGAGTGAATACCACCCACAGGGAAAAATATGCCATGGAAAAATTCATAAATAACTTCCAATAACAAAGACATTTGAAAATGTCATGATCTTCTTCACATATTTCATACACAGAAAATGTAGTATAAATTCAAGGAAAACATTAACAATTACAAGTTATTTGCTCAGGCCTAATGAGCAGCAGCAGCCTAAAAAGTACTGGCAGATGTCTAGGCAAAATAAAGATAAACACAGTTGTGTTCAAACCACTTTTTAAAATTCTAGAGAGAGATTTACAGGCTTTTTGGAGCCTGTGACTTTATGCTGTTTGTTTACGAGTTTAAAAATTTTAAAAGAGAAAAAAAATTGTTTGCTCTGCGAACGTGAGCCTTACATCTTTCTTTGCAGTTTGCGTGTTTATCCAGATCAAAATAAAATGTTCGAGACATTTTCCTTCTGCTGAACATACCACTGTCAGAAGGACTTTGCCCACAGTTTATAGTTATTGTATGGAAAGCGTGCTTTGTACCAGAGATAAAAAGTTATACTGCTTTTATTGATAGAGTGGCTGTGAAACAATTTTATTTCATTTAAAAAATGATATATATTAAATATCAGCAAGGTTCTGACCTGCAGAACCATTTGTTGATTTCTTATAATGTAGGAGATTGCTCAGCTATGAAGATATGGTGCATGAATTAGTAGGGTGTGACTCAATATAAGTGTTTTTATTTAACAGATCATTATACTACTCCTTTTTGTTAATGTGCTAACCAGAAAAGTCCACAACCAGCTCAGTCTCTGATATTCAGACATTTATATCACTGCAGAAGGAAGATATCATATATCAAAACAAACAAACAAAAAAACCTGATATAATCAGAACCCCCACATTTAATAAATCCACATTGTTGTCTAAGGAATACTACAAATAAATACTTTTCCATCTCTCCATTTTAACAGAAGCCTTATAAAGCTGGGGTTTTGATTTTGAATTTTCTGGTTTCACACCTTTTTTTTTTCTTTGAATTTGGACTATTTTCCAGATAATTCTTGGAAAGTCAGCATGCTGAATGCACTTCACATCATATCTTTTATTTGTAAAGCAATCCTCTGAAGGGAAATAAGATTTTTTCTTTATTTTAGATTAGTGTAAATTCTTATTATTCTTATTTTTATTAAAAATGCAGTTTTTAAGGAAAGGTTTGTCATAATCAAATCAGAAACCCTGTCCAGAAAGTAGTAGGGTGTGACACCACATACCAATGACACATCAGGATAATGATGAATATTATAACCTATAAAGTATCACATTTTGTTTGTTGCAAACAGAAACTTGCCAAAGACAGCGTGTTCTAGCTAGAGCTGTGAAAAAAAAAAATCACTAATCTTTGTTTCCAAAGATCTGCATGAAGCCATGGCAATTTTTATGAATATTTGCAAATCAAAACCAGATTAAAGTTTCAAAAATCCAAATTTTTTTTTTTTGTATAATGGTAGATTAAATGTTCTCCAAACAGATCAGAAATTCAATGAGGTTTGAGAAATGCTTTCCCCTCCCAGCAAGTCATTTTTAGATTGAAAATAATTTTCTTAGATGATTTGTCTTTTTTTTCTTTTAATCCCTTCTGAAGAAAGAAATACTTCTTGTTTTCATTCAGAATAAAAATTACAGCGAGGAAAATTGTATTCCAAATGTTTAACTTTTCATGAAACAGGTGAAAAGTTATTACATGCTGGTGAGATTTTTTAAATGGGATCTTTATTCCTCGCTTAAGGGGGGCAGAGAGAGAGAAAGAGAGAAGAGATGAATGGCAGTGACATCTGAAAATATACAACTCCTTTATATTAAGAGAGTTTGGTCATATAAACCTTCTGTCTTGTTGCTCTGAGACCCTTTAATAATGTTTGATACCACTAAAGTTTATTGTTTTTATTCATGAAAGAAAAGAAAAATAAGAATTTTAAATAATAGGCTGATCATAAACCTGAGCTCAATGAGTGATGAAGGAGTATTTTCCTCTGGGGAATTACAGTAGTTGGAAGGGTTTGTTTGAATGTAACCCCCAAGTTAAAAAAAAAAAAAAAAAAAAAGAAAAAGAAAAAAAGGATTAATGCTTCAGCAGGTTGAAGGGGAAAATTATTTTCTACATTAGTCTTGCTATGAGCTATCCTGAGCATTAGGTGCTACTGTAATAAGTCAAACTACTACAACTGAAATAATGTTCTTACATGTAGTTTCGGGCAATTTTATAGCAAAATATAGTGGTCTTTTTAATTAGAAGATGTATAAGAAAAAACAAAGTTCATGATTCCAGAGTCAAGACCTGATTTACGCTTTGCTTCCATAGAACAGTTTCCATTTGTTTTCTTCTTTTAAACTGCAACCAGAGAAATTATTTCCAATTATTTTTATTAAACACGTTATAAGGTTTGAAAGGCAAACAAATTATATGTGCAATAGAAGGACAAACTATTTTGTCTTATTTTTTCGCATCTAACTTTTAAAAGGCCTCCAAATTAAGATACTGCATCATTAAGCTTTTGACATTTGTCCAGTTAAAACTATTGACTCATACTTTCGTTTCTTCCCCCTCAAATTACTACAGTGCCACAGCTGATCTAACTATATTTTCCATTTCTTATAAATAGCCACAAGAAAAGTATTAATTATCCTTGTACGATTTAATGCACCAACTGCCTTAACCTTTCAGGTTTCCTTAAACGCCAGCATAACAAGGCATATCCATGGCAGCAAATGTGATTTATGACAGGAATCTTTAATTTCTGTTTTTAAATATGTTACCCACCGATCTGCATACATTTAAATTCGCCTGCAACACTTTTCTCTGTCTTGAGGCTGTTGTTTAATATTCAAGGATGATTTTTGTCCACATACATTTTGGTCTATGTCACCTCAGATTAAATTATTACTGTTTGCAGCCTTTTTGGAGCAGGCCTCAGGCCCTTATTTACAAGAATCAATGAAACAGTAATGAAAATCCATTTTTCATACTATCAGCTCTGGCCTGCTTTTATTTAGTTAGCTGTGTCTAAGCAAGCAATTCATTTTGTGCAAATGTCACGTTGATAAAACAGGACGAGCCAACAAAGGGTTAATCATGAAATAAAGCCTCTGCTTTCACCACCCCCCCCATAGCAAAGCACATCTGTAATGGCAAAATTAAAAAAATATTTTCTTAATGTATGCAAAGTAATGTATATTGACACATAAGCAAGCCTTTTCATGATGAATATTGAAATATATATGCAAAGCACAGGAAATGTGTAACATGTTATAGATCTTTCAGTGTACATTTAGAGGAAATGAGCCATTTATATTCCACAATTTAGTGAATACCTACTGTTTATTGGTACAGAGCACATAGGAGTATATTTGTCTTAGTAATTTATTTAGGTAAATATATTTATTCTTCTAGGGGTTCTTGTGCTTTTTCTGGTTCTATAGTACTAGACATAAATATTTAACAATGCATTGTCTCAAATGTTATTCATGTAATTTATCAGGGGAAACAGTGGAGCTGTAATAACTTTTAAGGCTGCACCTTCACTTAAACCTGAGATTGATTTAAAATGTGGGAAACTGGGACGTTTCTCCATATACAGTAAGGACAGGGATGGTTTGCCTGAAGGAGCAGGGAGTCACAGAGCTTGGATATGAGCTAGGAGAGAGGGCAGCAACAGATGGGTCACTCCTCTCTCTGGGGTTGTCTTCTCTAATCTCCCCAAAGCAAAAACAGGAGTGAAGGAGATTTTTCCAAAACAATTATTCTTGTTCCGTATCGCCTCATTTCCCTCCACAGCCTCTCTTGGTGCCATGCTGCTGAGGTCCTTCTCACTCTCCCTCATCTGGGAAGTCACCTTGGACTCCATCAGCCAGTCCAAGGTCTCCTCAATCCCGTCTGTGTCCCTGAGACACGCCAGGAGCCTCAGGTGGGAGGGTTGGTTGCAGCAAAGGGTATTTTTTCCTCTGTCAACTAATTCCTAAAATCTTCAGCCAGCCGGTCTCCGGGCATTTCAGGACAAATTTTCCCGTGGTTATTCACTGATGCCTGAACACAGAGTTTCTGAGTGGGCCTGTTAGTGCCTATTAGCATCCTCTGCCTCAGCGTGGGATCCTCAGCTCCTCGTGAGCACATTCACACCACTGAGGGAGCATTTTGCTACGGACTCCGAGGCGATAAGGATATTAACTGCTTATCTCCTCTCCTGGCTCTGCTATCTCCATGTCTATAGCTCCCATCCTGGCAACTTGACGGGGATTGGAGTCATTTCTTCCTCACCTCCTATTCAGGCTGGCACTGCTACAGACTTTTTGGCCTGAAAATCCAGGACTATTTCCTATCAGACTACACACCAAATGCTGAAGCACTTGTCAGTACCTCTTTTTTGTGATCACTGCTGATGCAGTGCACACAGAATTTAGTTTGGATTTTTTTATTCATGGAATTACAGAATGGTTTGGGTTGGAAGGGACCTTAAATCTCATCTCATTCCACCTCCCTGCCATGGGCAGGGACATCTTCCACTAGACCAGGTTGCTCCAAGCTCCATCCCACCTGGGTTTTTTTCCTGTCTCTCTTTGTCCCACCAGTTGCAGAGCCCACCCATATGACCTCACAACCCCACCAAGGGAATGATTTCCAGCTGAAGGATGGGAGAAGGTACACACTGTCCTGCAGGCAGCTTGGCACTGAACACATGTTACACACAAAATATTAGGAGGAGCAAGTGGGAAAGAAAATAATGTGCAAGAGATTTGGAATGGGAAGAAAAGGCTCTTAAGAAAAAATTATTCACAGAATAATCTTGAAAATGCAATACTTTGCACTAGACAGGCAACAGGCCTATCATTGCAAAGCTAGAGATTAAAATTAAAAACACCCAGCAACCCAAGACTCATGTAGAGGAGAGAAAAAAAAGAAAAAGAAACATCAACTTTCTGAAGAAAATACTTCAGAAACTGAGTCAGTTAAATTTTGGACAGAGACTTGATCTCCCCAGAGATTTAAAATGGTAAGGAAGTGTAGGGCAGTTCCATATGAAAAAGCTCATGGAAAACAGAACCTCTTCCCCAGATCAGAGTGCAACTATTGGGAAAGAAATTGAATACAACTTAAGTGTGGAGGTTGGATCTTGGTGCTGGCACAGAAAGCCTGGATGCCCTGAGTTGCTATAAAATTGGACTTGGGCCAGGGAGAAAGGCACAAGAACCACTGATGAGGCTAAAGAAATAAAAACTCCATTTATTTTGGACTAACACTACTCTGTAGGATCACACATATCAGACAAAAAGTAAATCTTTCATATTATCACAAGCAGTGAATAGATACCCACGCTGGTTTCCATCCTTCAGGGAGGGGAAGGGATGTGAAGAAAAGCAAAAATTTTCTCTTTTGAAGGACAGATGTTCATATACGTATGGTGAACACCATCATAATTCCTCACTAAGGTGCTGTGGGAATTCAGAACAGGACCCAAAGCTATAAATTAGAGAGCAATTTCAGCCTACAAGTTGTGAAACATTTTCTACAGAGATGTGTCTGTGGGTATCCCAACATCAGGATGCCAATACAGCTCCATGAGAAACTCAGAGTTCATCCAAAGCAGCTCTCTGACCTGCCAGACCAAAGATCCAAAGAATGGACTGTTTCTGAATGCTGTAGCCATGATAGACACTGCTTTCTTAGTTGGTTTTCTAGTGTCATACAGTCTTTATTTTCACATGCTAAAATTCACTTATACATCTCCATCTCTCTCTGTCTTTTCTGGAAGTACATGCTGAAAGAGGAAAATAATTGCAGTCTTTTCCCAATAAAGTATAAGAAAACTAGATGAAAGCCCTGAAATTTTCATTATGGCACAGGCTATAAACTTGAACTTCATAACAAAAGATATATGAGAGCACTAATAATATAAAAGAAGTTGTCACAAGATCAATATCATATTACAGAGGTGGTTTTACTTGTTTTTACCAGGTCAACATTATTTTTGGATATCACGTGCTTGGTACATTGATCAAAGTGTATATATTTGAGTCTTCTCTAGTATTTTCATTTCCTGTTGCTTTCTTTCTGGTTAGACATCCATTTGATTTCTCGTGTTGTGCCACGTGCCTTGGTTGGCACTAAAAAATTCATCTCAATCTTTTAAATTTTAAAATTTCCACCGGTGCAAATTTCACATCACAATTGTGAAGAACATCTACTTTACTATTTTTCATTTTTTCTCATTTGCACATTTGTAAGTGCTGTTAAAAAAATTCTCGACTATGATACTCAATGCTTTCGGTGAATAATAACCATCACTTTCTTGGGTAATTGCAAGGAATAAATGACAGCATCACACCAACCATGCTCAGCCTTTATCACGGTACATGACAGAACACGACCCTCGGAGAACAAACGGGGTGATTACATTTCTGCTATTGTGGTTATTTTCTGACAAAGAGCCTTCTTGGTTCTACCAGAGCATACTAAGGCATTATCTGGCCAAAATTATCGACTGCCTGATGGGCCGTGCAGTCCTGGAAGGCCCTGGATGCAGTTTGCAGAGCTGCTGACCTATTTACTCTGCTCCAACCAAGTCTATCTCTGAAGGACCCCTTAGGGTTTCCAGTGTCAACAGCCCTGTGCTGTTTGTTTTCCTGCTCAGACCACTCCTTATTTAACAGAAGCGGAAGAAGAACAAAAGGGAACTCGGTTAATTCGCGTCAAATTTTGTCACATGGCATAAAAAAGGATGGGAACTTTAGCAAGGCTGTCGGGGTCGTGAGGCCTGCTGGAAGATGCGACTCGCACGCATCAGGGGAGTGCCCACGATGCCATTTCAGCCATCAGATTGTCTTTCTCCAAGCCCAAATCACAGAATTGCAACGCTGTTGGTGCAAAAAGCAGAAAAATATCAGCACTGATGGGTGAAGGGGTTTTTGCAGCTTTAAAGGGCTGGAGATGAACAGACAGTTAACCATCTGACAGTTACCTTTAGTTGAACAAAGCTGTTATATTCAGGTATTTCTAATAACATAGAAGGAGCAAAAGAAAATGGGAAGGACAAGATTTCTCATCTTGTCCTGCAGTCTTGACCTGTAAAAAAAAAAAGCTCTACCCCAACCTGGACACAGTTTCTTGAACATATAATCTGAGAACAGATTCAGATTGGTGGAATAGTCCATTTATATTAATTTCAGAACAGAATAGTCCGTATAACTTTAGATTTTCTAAACCTATTTCTTTCCAAAAATAGAATTTAACAGAAAACAACACACCACTAAGTGCCTTCAGACTGAATATTTCCAGCCTTTAACAAATAAATTTCCACTGTTTGAATACAAGAGGAACTTGGAGCAAGCTGGCATCGTAGTTTTGGTTTTTTGCTATTATGTATTGTATTTTCACAGATATATGTTCAAGTTAGAGTTTGATAATTATCTCTTTTCTGTAGATCTTCAAGGATGAGATCAGAATTAAAATTTACTCACTTCCAACCTCTGTTTATACTTTATTCTCCTCATATTTTGCAAATGATGATGGGAGCTCCATAGACATTAATGTTTGAGGCAGAAATATTTTCATATATACACCCAACTATGTACCGGGAAGAGTCACTGCCTGACTAACCAAGGGAATGAAACTCTTGCTATGAACACAAATGCTGTGAGCTGGGAACCAAAAGAGGTCAAACAACCCATTACAGTCAAAATATTCCTGAGAACCAATTTCCAAATGTCAAACACGCAAAATATTGAAAACAAACAAACAAAAAAAGGAACTAAACCCAGCACAACACAAATACGGAAACAAAGAAAACAACATGCCAATCATGTAATTTAGAAAGAGCCACAGAAAAGGGTATTAATACTAAAATCCTTTGAAACTTCTAAATATTAAGAGAAAGAAATAGATGCATGACCTGGTAGGGAGAACTATTGCTCAAGTGTCCGGAGAGTTTGCAAGTGGAATCTCAGTGTACCTGCAGACAAAGATCACCACCAACACAAATCCAGTGAAAAGGAAAACTATAGAAATTTTGAAGTGCTCCTTTATCAATTGCTCATCAGAGGGAAGCTGTGCTGTTGCAAATATGACCAACGTGACTTCATTTACCCTTCAGCCCAATACCCACATTTTGAGATTACCTACAGTGGTCAACTGTCCTTGTGTGCTCATTTCTTCCTGTACAGTCCCAAAATTTATGCCCTCTGCACCTATTTCCAATCATCCTTTCTTCCTTAGCATTGTTTTCCGGCATATTTAGTGCATTCTAAGGTTTACCAAACTTTATTAACTTTTTATCCCCACACAACCAAACATGATGCCACATGACTATGCCAAAACTCAACATAAAGCCTACGCATAGTGATTACATTTCATGAATTATCTCCTCTTTTTGTTGCTTTTTTCTCTAAGGGATACTTTATCTGGGTGGAAAAAGGAAAGATGAAGAGTCTCAGAAACAGGGATTTGAATCCCCAGTCCCATTGACAACAGAGAAAGGAGAAGCCCAGACCTTTCAGGCACTTAAATGTCCTTTGATGCTTCCTAATTCTACTGATCTGGTATTGCTCTATAAACTTGCTCAGAAGTTCAAAGTTTCTTCAAGTCCTCCCTCTTAAAAGACCCTTCTGAGCACTGAAAGGATACAATATCCTGTCTTTTATGTCACCAGCAACAAAGTGTGGACATCAAATACAAATCATCCCTAAAAGACCATTCATGATTACTAAAAACCAAATAAACAGAAGTCCATAACTGCTGTGGAAAAGTGTCACTTGGAAGTTGAAATAAAATAGAGTATTGCTGGGTAAATTATTCTGTGAATATTAAATATTTCAGATTAAAAAG
This sequence comes from Atrichornis clamosus, assembly GCA_013400975.1. Classification (NCBI taxonomy): domain Eukaryota; kingdom Metazoa; phylum Chordata; class Aves; order Passeriformes; family Menuridae; genus Atrichornis; species Atrichornis clamosus. The sequence continues at coordinate 531,561 of WBMZ01001161.1, forward strand.
TATTCCCATTCCTCACAAATTAAGGAAGGTGTCTAGAAATGAGATGTTGCACTTTTGGGGGTTACTTCTCAGCAGGATACGTTAAAATTGTACCTAAATGAGAATATTTGAGACCATATTTTGTTGTTCAGAGCCTGGTTGTGTACAGTGCACAGTCACCTGTTCAACACAGGAACTTGGCTGTTGCACCACTGATCCCCACCAGGTCAACTTCTTTCCCTTTTATTCTGAATCAGTGGGACACTTATTGTCCTGAATATCACATAGCACCATTGTCTTTCTCCAATTGCAGAATCCTGAAGATGCCCAATGATTTCTGAAACAAACCTGAGTCCAGTACCCGGCAAAAATTGTGTTTTGTGATGCTTAGTTGCAGCTAAACAGCAGGACAGTTATTTCTCTGCCTATTTCCATAAAGACCTTTGAGTCAGTACAGTTTTAAAAAGGTCAATCATAACATTTTTCTAGGAGTTACCAAAAGTCCTCATCAAGAAGCAAAGACACCCTGGCTGGCACTTAGGGAGCTACATCTGCTTTGCTTTCCTGCCAAAAGGGTCAAGAGACACCCACTGTTTTATAAACCAGTGAAAACTGGGTGATGTGAGTACACTTCATTTATTTTGCCATGTGATGCTAGATGCAAATATTTATTGAAGGCTTGGGTACAAAACAGTTCTTCAAGCACTCAGTCAAGTCAGTGCCCTGCAAAAACCAGCTTTGCAGGAGTGCCTGGGTATTTACTTCAGCATTGCTCCTTTTTCACCCTGTCCCAAATCCCTGCAGCAAGGTCAGCCTTAAAAAGAGAATTAACAGAGCCTGCACAAGCTCTTTTCATGACCTGCACAAATGCCCAATTTTACCTCCCTGTACTGAAAAAGTTGCACTCCCCTAAGTCTAATGAGCATTAAAATTTTGGGAGTGTTTGTCCCTGCACTTTCAGGGTTCACTCCCCCTTTAATCCTGGTGTCTCTTTGGTCCCTCCTGTAAAGCAGAGGCCAAAGGATTGATTTTATGCACAGGAGGGTGAGCTCTGAGAGCACGTGGCCACGGAGAGGGTGAGGTGCTGTCACCAGAGACACCAAGAGCCCTGTGCAGGGACCACTGGTTATGGACCAGTTAAACCCTTTGTGACCTATTTAAAGATATTCACCTAGTGAATGATTCCAGAGGTGTGAACTGGAGTGGATTCCTGTGCTCCATTAGTGCAGCTCCCATTAGTTTTAATGACTTCACAATTATCCTCTTGCAGCAGGGACACGCAAAGCACCTTTAAATACCCATTATGCTCAAAATTTGTTTTTAACTTGTTTTGTTAATATAAAATATATCTAATATATTTAACCTAATATCAGATCCTTGCGCGAGAGCTTGTTGTATGAAATGGATACACAGAGCTTGTGTTTGAAAAAAAAAAAGTGACTTCATCCTTGCTTTTATGGGCCCACTCGATTCAAAGGAATAGCCCCTGGAAATAGTAACTGCTATGATATGCTTATGGCTCCATTTACAGACTTTCTTATAGGTTCATAAATGGAGACTAGGAGGAGGAGGGAAAGGAATAAAATTTAATAACTGAATAAAAATGTAAATAAAGATTTGCCTAAAATTACTTGTCCAAGAAATAATTCTCCCTCCCCCTTAAGCTAATACTTTGATAAGCTCTGAACAGTGATCCTGATTTGGAGCGTGACCTTTGAAAATGCTCTCCAGCTTGATTAAAGATGTATTAAATTTGTTTAAATAAACCTCGTTGTAATGGCACATCATTTGTAAGAAGCTATTAGGGGGCTGGAAACTGTGCTGCTGTATTTGCATGAAAATGTGCCCTGCTCGAATTGAGGATCTCTCCTGAATTAACCGCAAAGGAAAAGCGACACTTTCATAATTTTTTTTGACAAAAGAGGAAAAAAACCCAACCCCACAACTTACAAAACTTTATGCTAGGCTCTATGAGAAAGGAGGCAACTGCATATTAAAACAGGGCTATGTACACAACACGCACTTCCCCAAACCACTTTGCCCTGGTTTTTGCCTTAAATTTTTGAGTTGCATGCCTATGTTTTTTGCCTGCTTCCCTTTTTTTTCCTTTTTTTCCCCCTGAAAAATGTCGTTGGAAAGAAAAAAAAAAGGCAATAAGGAAATGTTTTCCAGTGTGGTTTTTCAGCTGATTGAGAGGAAACCCATCCTGTGTTACCAGCAGAAAGAAACAGTAATACACAAACTTAAGAGACTGCTTGACATTGATAATAACTTTCTCCTTTCAGTGGGGTTTCATGCAGTCAGATTTTGCAGCCGTTGAGAAAAGGGAAAATGTAACCCTGGATATCATGGAATTTATGTGATTAGGCAGAAAGGTGGATAAATAGATAGATAGATCCCATTCCTGCTTGAAGCATATAGATTGCCAAATGTACTTTAATTTCTTCCAATAGCTCCCCACTGAGTGAGTAACTGCTACGCTAATGAAAAAGTCTCTCTCCCTTAAATCAAATTTTAAATTAAAACCTTTCCCATTTCCCAGCTAAAGCCAGGACTCTAGGATATGTATGTGTACTCGGGGGCTTGGAGTCTTTTTTTGTGCTCCCTGTTCCTCACCACCTATTTCACATGTCAGCCTCTGCAGCCATCCTGGTGCTTGTGTCCTTTGTCACACTTCCAATAAATGTGGCCACAAGGATTCTTCTACAGGAGGTGCTTGGTGCTGGGAGTGCCACGAGTGCTCAGGACCCTCTGCCCACCCTGCAGCCCCCACCCCAAACCCCAAACCCACCCTGCAGAGCACAGGGGCCTCCAAAGTGATCTATAACAGGCTTTAATTTTCTTACTTCTTCTTGTTTAATCTTGCAGACCTCGTTCTCAAACTCCTCTCCAAAACCACAAAGGAACAAACGTGCAGAGTCACGAGAGTCTCAGTAAATCACAAGAGTCAGCAGCATTACCTGATGCAAGAGGCCACTGGTAGGGGCAGTTTGCAGAGCAGGGAATGTCTGCCCTTGGATTAGAGAACAACATTCAAAGAATGAGATTTTGAGCAATAATAGCTTTCTTTGTGGCCATTCCTCCCTTTCTTTTCCCCAGCTGCTAGTAAAAGCTACAAACGACAAAAACTTGAGCTTTGCAAAATCAGTATAATATGAAATATATATAATAATTGACCAGAAGATCATTCACTGTTCCAGAATATCAAGCACATGCACCCACAGGTGACAACACGTTTGTTGTGTGTGTGAGGTGAGCTGGGGCACATAAATCTGGATTTTGTTCTGCAGGAACTCATGCAATTGGCACAAATCCTTCAGTGTTTGAACAAAAGGTTTACCAAATGAACACTGAACCAAAACTAAAGGTGACAGATTAGGAGCAAATCCTGCTAACCCAGAGTGTAGAACAGTCAAATGGTGTACTCTTAAAGGGAAAGACAATAAATAACTTTAAGTAAGACACAAGAAATTCCCCTTTACTGAATAGGACTAAAAGAATGTATCCAGAAATATCCCACTTAGTAGCTGGTTTTGGTACTGAAAATATTTTCTGGTAGCTGTGTTTTCCAGGCCAGTTCTAGACTGGATTATTTTTCCTTCTAACAATTTTCCTAAAACAAAGTAAGGAGTCTCACCTGTGTTATACTTAGGTCTATTTCTGCCACATTCCTGTGTATTTACTTTCTGCACTCAGCTGTCATGACCATGTAAATCTGACTGCATGTGGGACTTGTGCCAGTCACCCATCTCTGGACTCTTTAAACCTCTGTTAAACACAACTCTGGTGCTCACAGGTGGATTCTCAAAGAGATGGAAGGACCCAAATGCTTTTGGAAGTAGCTAAAGCCAACTCTTAACTTCTTTTGCACGGTAAATCCATGCACAACATTTTTCCATTTTTCCATCTCACTTCCCTTATAAGTGCACTTGTTAATGCCTTGTGAAGAATTAGCAAGAGTGACCCTTTTTACTGAAGCCACACCCCAGTGTAGCCAGGAACATGAGTCAGGAGAGCAAACCTGGCTTTCCAGATTATTCCAAGTTTCCTTCCTAACAGAACATCAAAACAAACACACAGGTATTCCAGGAAGACTCAAATCCTGCTCCTGCCTGATGGGTATCCAGAGGCACAGGCAGCCTCCCACTTCTCCTGTGAGTCCTCTGCCCCTTCATGCACAAGGACCCAGCTTGGCCAAATCCTTTGTGAATTTTCTTCTGACCTGGATGGTCACGAGCACCCCTGAGACAGGGAAAGCATCCTTAGGAAGGAGGAAAATTTAGAGATCCACAGAGCAGAATCTTCAGGCATCACAGTTGTTAATTACATCCCTGTAGCCAGCAAAAATACCCTGTCTTAGATGAATCATCTTTTATTTTGGGGACTGGCCATCCCATCTCAATGAGAGCATGGACATCCATAAAAAAACTGGTCTGCTTGGCAGCAGTGAGCTGCAGCCACAGAGGAACCCAGTTTTCTTCAAGTCTGTGCCATCTTCCCACGTTAAACAACCTCTGACGTGTTCTCTCATCTCTTTTTGGTTTTAATTTACCCTTCTAAATTGAGACACTAGAGCAGGTGGAAGCAACCCAGCTCTGGGCTAATTGGTTCATCATGCACGTTAGGATAATGTTCATTCTGGATTTCGATTAGGTCAGTGTGGAGACTGCCTTGGTCAGAGTCTGTAATGATCTGCTTATTAACTCTGGTGCAGGGTCCTTGACTGTACTCATGTTATTAGAGATTGCAGCTGCCTTCAGTCCTGTGAACCATGGAGTTTTATTGGGCTGTCTAATGTCCTGTGCTGGACTAAGTGCTCAGTTTCTGTCCTGGCTGGCGCCAGGATTCCGTTTGTTCCTTTACCTCCAGCCACGCAGAAATTGTGTGTGTTGTTCTGCTGGGTTTTGTTCCAGTTCCCCCAGTATTCATCAAATGCTTCCTCACTGAACAGATGATCTATTTATAATTTTCCTTCAAATTCTGCTACGGTAAGACTCTAGATTTGATTTATTCTTTTTTTTTTTTTAATTTAAGCTCAGAAAACTTTTCTTCGGGCTTGATCAAATCCCAAAAAGAATGGATCACCAGTGGTTTACAGAACATAGAAAAACAGTTGTGACAAGTAGCAACACTTCTTACTCATGTTGTAACAACAGGTATCCAGCTTTGGGGATATTTTAATAAACCTATTTTTGACATTAGGCTTTCCAACATCTAAGCACACTATTAGCACTTTCAGTGTTTCCCCATCTAAAGTGTTTCCAGGAAAAAAAAAAAGGACATTTTCTCACTTAACTGACTCAGAGATTCTCCTTAATGCTCTCATTAGGATCAGATTTGATTACTGCCATGCATTTTTCTGCTCATCTTCCTCTTGTTAGTGTTAGTTCCTTTCAGTGGTTCAGCAAAACTTCTGCCTCTGCCTAAAACTGCTGACAATACAACCCTGTTTTCTAGTGCATGCATATTCTCTGTACTGTGTTCCCCTCTTTGTTGATATGAAACCCTTGGTTTCAAGGGTTTGATTTTTAAGAATGAAACTCCTTGCTGGGTACACAGGCAGGATCTTCTAAGGTGGGTGGGAATGTCCCAGAGGTGTTGGGTAACTTCAGGGGAGTGTGAGAAAGGGGTGGAGGGGTGTTTAATCAGTGGGAAAGCAAGCCTTGATGTGGAAGGAGTAAAATAGAGCTTCAACAGGTTGATCAGGTGAAAAGAGTTATGATTTCCATAATAAAAATGGTTTTGTTAAATAATTCCCTAAAGAAAACAGTTCTAAGCTGGACAGTTGCCCTAAGGGTTGTCAGGATTTCAATGCAAGATCTCTTGGTCTTCTGACATATCCCTGATTTTCTTATTATTTCTATCCCTATCAATTCCCCTCTTGTTTTCATTCTGGGAGGTATTAACACCCCTAATGTTTTCAACAAAGGCAACAAAGGCATTTTGATCAGAGAACTGAAGTGATCAGCAGTGCTCTGATTCAGCTCCACCTGACGGCTGTGGTCAAATTCACAGCAAATTTATGCAGAATGAAATTAGACACTTATAAATGAACAAGCATGAAAAATGCCTCCCCCCAAGTGTTCCAAGTAAAGATTTCATTTTCACAGAAAACCGAGCCTTAAATTACGCTAAGCTCATGGATTTTTAGCATGTAGCTTCCTGGATATCAAACTGCCCAAGCCAGAGGCTCTCTGACCCGTTTAAGCCTGACAAGCCTTTGCTCAGCTCACAATTTAAACCCAAATTTGTATTTTTAATATTAATTTATTTGTGCAGTTCATTTGTCCATAACACTCTACGAGTTTCACCACAAATTTCAGTTCCCACCATTCTCAGTGATGTTTTCAGATGAGCGTCCAACCACTCCAACAGCATTTTTGAACATATTTGGCTTTCATTTTTTGTAATGGGAAAGGATTTTATTTTGCGTTTGTTTGTATTTTGAGGTTTTTAGGGGTTTGGGGGTTTTCTTGAGAAGCAACAGATCAGTGACTGTCTAAGTGATGTTCCCACAAAAGCAATCACCTATATCCTTCACTGAACATGAAGACTGGAGATTAAGTGGCCAAATTGATAGAACCAGATCTCAAGTGAACAAAACTGAACACATTTTATTGACTCTTTGGATAAACGACAATCTCCATCTTAACTTTTAGCCTGGGTTTGTTGTTAAAAGGAATTTTGTCTTCCCCTCCCAGCACCTCTCTCCCTTCCCCAGGCAATCCTGATGTCCCTGCTGTGTCACTTACTGTGGGCTCATCTCATTTCTCCTCAAGAAAAACCTCTCAGCCTTCTTGTATTTATCTAAGGAAGGGAGCAACTTGATGAAGATTCTTGTCTAGTTGTTTGGAGTTATGGATTGCCTGAAATCCTATTTCCTCATGTATCCAGAGGCAGTGATTCCTCATTTGGGAAACCTGACATCCTGAGTGCAGCCACCTCACTCATGGAAAAGGAACAAATTACAAAGCATCCCAAGTGCACTTGCCCTACTGAACTTTTCCTCATCCAGCTTATATGGCATTTAATTAAACAATGCTCTGCTGCACACCATTAAAAAATTATCAGGAAGACTTGCCTGTAATAAATATCTCCTTCCAAAATAAAGGATAAAATCTAGTCCCTGACCAACATAAAATCCTTCAGTGTATTCCTCTGGCATTGGTATTCACTGCCTGCTTTATTTGCATTCATCCAAGACCCCCAGGATTCCTCAAGCACCCATTGCAGTGGCATCAAAGGATCCATAATTTGCAAAATAAACTTTGTATGCAATAAAACTATATGAATCATGTCATCTGCAATGAATGTACCAGGGGTCTGTATTCCAGAGCTACTAAAAATTTACCTACTTCACACCTCACTTCTTTTTTGGTCATTTACTTTTAGTTGCATTTGTCTGAGCTTTCATTACTTCATTTTCTCCTCAAGTTTCTGCTCCATCACACCACGTATGGAAGGGGGAAAGCATCACCTCGAAGATTTTCCTTATATTTAGGTAATAGGGGAGGAGTGAGGAGAAAATTAAGCAAAACCACAAGAGAGGATTTATCCAGAAGCATAAGAAACTACATCAAACTTGAATCAGAGGTTTCAAATCCCAAGACAGTGATTTTCATAAAGTTCCATGTAGAAAACAATCCAAATAATTAAAAATTCCGAAATGAGCATGTTTTCAGACTTCAAGGGAAAAGTACAAGGAGTCATAGATTACTAATTACCTGCAAACTCTTATCAAAAGGTACCAGCAAAGAGCTCCCATGCAAAGGAGAAGGGTGGTAACAACATGAATCATAAAATACCGATGATAATTCCTTAACCAATTTTCTTAACACCTGTAAAATTCTCCAATAGCTTATCTTGTTCTCATGCTTAAAAAAAAAAAAAAAGGTTGAAATGTAAGCTTTACTGATAGTTATCACAAATTTCCATGGAATAATCACAGCATAAAGCACTGTGCAAATGGACTGTAATTGTAAATTGTCAGTAATAACGTAATGCAGGCACTGGTTAATTATGGGCTGTATTTGATCCATGTGTAACACTCTACTTGCTTCAGTTGGAGCCCATGATAACCCAGACTGACTTTAGATGGGAAAGATTTCTATTGCAGACACAATAAATCATAATGAGGCATGCTGGGCTTTACTCTTGCAAAGCCCACAACAGGCCAAGTCAAGTATTTCAACTTTACACAAAGTTAAAGATTTGAGGAATAGGTCTTGGGGGAGGGGCACGAGGGTTGCTTTGTGTATTGGAGATGCATTCCCCTGGTTGATGCAATGATTGCTTCAGAGAAAAGTACTTTCACAGGTTTTGGTGTGTCTATTCTACTTAAGGAAGCCAGAAGGGAGCTCCATGCTGTGCCAGGGGAGGCTACAGGGGTCCCAGCACAGTCCGACATCCTGACTACAACAGGACAGAGAATCACAGAATCCTTTAGGTTGGAAAAGATCTTTGAGATGGTAGCATGCAACTGGACTGAGTAAAAATGAAAAATTTTGCTGCTCTGCCAAGCGTTTTGCAGGGTAAACTCTGTTCAACAAGTAAAACTACATTTCTAAGCAGCAGCAGGCACTGGACTTAAAAAAAAAAGGAAGAAAGCATTAAATAGTTCACATGCCTTCCTTCTTTCCTTGCAAGCCAAGGTTGCAAAGCTTCATTATCTCAGATTAGTTGGAAGGGCTTCACCAACTTGACCAGCAGTTTTCAGGTGCAAGGAGACCTCAGGAAGTCCTGCCATGCCACCCCTCCAGTCCAGACGAAGATTTTACCCTCCCCATTGGACAGGCTGCTCACTGTGTGCAAGGCCTTAAAAACTGTCACATTTGTGACCTCTGTTCAATTTTCAGAACCTGACTCTATTTCCTGAACCAGAGTTGACCCTGTTTGAAACTGAGATCAGTAGAAGACTTTCCAGCCCAGGGAGCAGCCCTCAAGCCTTTAAATATCATCAAATCATAGAAAGGCTTGGGTTGGAAGGGACCTCAGAGACCATCCAGTTCCCCCCCCTGCCAGGGGCAGGGACACCTCCCACTATCCCAGGGTGCTCCAAGCCCCGTCCAACCTGGCCTTGGACACTTCCAGGGATCCCGGGGCAGCCACAGCTTCTCTGGGCACCCTATGCCAGGGCCTCACCTCCCTCACAGGGAAGAGTTTTTTCCTAATATCCAAGCTAAATCTACTCTGTCAGTTTGAAGCCATTCCTCCTTGTCCTGTCACTCCAGGCCCTCGTAAATTGTCCCTTTCCATCTTTCTTGTCGGGTTCTTCAGGTACTGGAAGGCCACAATTAGGTCCCCCCAAAGCTTCCCTTCTCCAGGCTGAACAATCCCAATTATCCCAGCCTTTATCATTATAAAACCACTGGAAACTCAAAACCATCCCAGATTATGCCACAAATCAGAGCAGAGTTGTGTCTCTCATGAGCTGCAGCCCGAGCTGGTGTGGGGCAGGGTGGCACTGGGTGTGAGGGCAGAGGCACCATCACATTCCTTCCTCTCCATGGCACCAAGGTGAGGGCAGTGAAGGTTCCCAGACAGGAAGACAAGGCAATTAGCAAACTGACAAAAGACATTTCCAGCCTTTTGATGCAAAATGTAATGACACCTGTGCAATAAGAGCTGTCACATGATGTTTTACATCATGTCACGATGATGTCACAAAACATACTGTAGCCTTTCAGATGATCTGCTACATCCTCTTACACCACCAGGCCACACGTGATTTAAGCAGCCAGCACTCATTTTGAATCAGTGTAACTGTTTGCAAAGACCCATGAAAACAACAACAAGGGTGCAGAAAGGACAACATTAGTCATGGCCATATTATGGCTATCAAAAAAAATCACTGCAAGTGATCAGTGACACCTGGGTGGTGACTTCAGGAGGAGTCACAGGTTAGCAGCTGGGTTGTGGCAGGCTCCCAGGAGCCCCCTGGCAGGGATGTTGCCTTTTTAAAGACTCAGAGGCAAAACTTCCAAGGTGTAACACAGCAAATAAGGCACAGGTGTCCTCCAACAAGCACTGAAAGGCAAGTGATGCTGAGCACACCTCGCTGCCAGGCAGCTGGAGCAGCACCAAGCTTGTTGCTGCCATTCCCAGAAGTGCTCTCGTTGGAAGAGAATACCTCCAGGAATGTATATTAAAGGACTGGAAATGTTAATTTGCTGGCACAGTTTCTCTCAAGAAATCTCCTGCCAGTGGGGAAGAAAAAAGTACAATAAAACCATAGAAATGTGTGTCTTACTTTTCACCTAAACCTTAAGTATGGTTTCAGTTTTAATATTTTATTTTGTAGACCAAAAGTGGCATTTCAGCTGACTCCAAGTTGTCACTTAATGCCAACCACCCTGTGAACAAGAAGCTTTCACATGGTCATTGCCCTCCTCGGTGTGTTTGAGAAGCTGTTAATGAAACCTGCAACTGGTCTGCAAAATGTTCATAGAATATTTTTTTTTCTCCTTTCTTCCCCATGCTGAAATAGCCAAGACTAATAATAATCTGGTTTCATTTGCAACTTGTATATCCTTAGTCTGATCATATGATTCAGTGGTTGCAAAATACAGATTAAAAAAAGAAGTATTTTAGTTGCCTGGATTATGAAAAAAAAAATAAATCAAGAAGTTACTTAACATCTGCAGCCAGAATTAAATATCTTAGGTACAAAACGTATCTGGGGAGATCACAGTTCCTTGACTTGCCTGAACCCTGCTGCCAAAAGGTGGAGCAGAGTTTGTCAGGGGGACATTGAGGGTGGCACAGTGCGAGGGGGATTTCCTCACAGCCCTCGTGCAGGGAAGGGGCAGCCAGTGACCCACAGTCCTGTGGTTTGGGGACTGAGAGCACACTTTTGGGCTAATCCTGACCCGTGCTTATCCACTCTGAGTGCAAAACAGATGTTCCTGCACCTTTTTCCGGGGGGTTGGAAAATACTGCTTTGCTTTGGAAAGACAATTCCATCAGCAAAGCCCAAATTATGTCAGTGAGTTACAGGTGATCTCCAGGAAGGAAAAGTGATGATGTGCTGAGCTGACAAGCCAAGGACATCCCCCACAGGGCTCATCACAGCCAGCACCCAGGCAAAGCCTCAGGAAACCAAGCATAAACCCAAAACCTCTTCCAGGAGACCGTACTTCAAAAATCTCCCCTTTACATATCTCCCACTGCTCCAGTTTTACTGACACTAAATAAAGCCAACGACTGCCACTCAACACTGAGCTCAGTCTGCATCATCTTCTTACTGCTGTGATGCACAAAAGTCAGGGTTTAGATGCAACCCTCACTCTTTACGTTGTTATTTTGGGATTTTTTTCCATCAGCTGGTGTGCAATGACGACTAATGAGCCCAAAATGCCAAATTCTCCAGTCTGCTCTTCCTGGCAAGTGAATTTTTCTGCTGGCCTCCCAAAAACCACAAGTGTAGGAAGGTGAATATTTTCACTTCAGGTGCTACAGACTCCAGCTCCTGCAAAGTTAAATAACAAATGCAGCTGACAAAACTACCAGTGGCTCTTTTGAGGTGAAAAATGGATTTCACAATTAAGAATCAATTAGATGCAACCCCACACTTCAATAAAGCAAAAAAGCTTGATTTTCTAATAATTATTCATTGAGCACCTCCTGCATTGACCACACACTTAGTGCTGTCCACTGTGCTTAATCATCTATTCAAAGAAAATTTCTCTCCCTGATAAAGAGCCAGGGTGGGTTTTAATGGCACAAATCATGGGTCAGCAGAGTTTGCTGCCTGGCTTTGAACTCGTGGTGTTTCGCTAACAGTAAAATCAAGGTGACAGATCCCAGTGCCCAAATTATAAATATAGAATCACAGGATGGTTTGGGTGGGAAGGGACCTTAAAGCCCATCCAGTTCCATCCGCTGTTGTGAGCAGGGACACCTCCCACTATCCCAGGTTGCTCCAAGCCCCGTCCAACCTGGCCCTGGACACTTCCAGGGATAGGGCAGCCACAGCTTCTCTGGGCACCCTGTGCCAGGGCCTCACAACCCTCACAGGGAAGAATTTCCTGATATTAGGTGTTGGTAGACAGAGTCTTTTCAACCACATTTAACTCATCAAAGATGTTTTAGTTTAGGCATCAGAGAGAGAGAGAAAAATGAGGAATAAGCTCCTGCTTGTAGCACTGGATCAGCTGCACTCAGTGGGGGTGTCCAGGACAGAGCAGATTTCATCATTCCCCTTTGCTTGTGATGCCTGTTTGGGTTCTTTGAAAAAAAAAAAAGGAAAGGGGAAGGGAAATAAAAGCTTTCCCATGCTGTCTTAGAGGCAGAGGAAGGAGAACTGAGCTGAAATGGTGCATCTGGGGGCAAACACTGCTCCTGTGCTCAATGGCAGGGCTGCTCTGCTGAGCAGAACCACAGGACCACAGAATGGCTTGGGTGGGAAAGGACCTCAAAGGTCATCCAGTTCCACCCCCTGCCATGGCTAGGGACACCTTCCACTAGACCAGGGTGTTCTAAGTCCCATCCAGCCTGGCCTTGGACACTTCCAGGGAAGTTTAAAGCAATTCTGTCGTGCCTGTACATCTCAAACACAAAAACAGGCATCACCACAGGCCATGAAACTGATACTTAACAGAAGCAGAGGTTTATATAATGCTCCAGAATATCTGCTGGATATAAATATAAATAAGCACTGCTGATACAATTGCACTGTGGGACCATTTTGAGATGAGTAGGGTTATAATGCATCTACAAAATCAATTTTTCTATCTTGATTTAAAAGTCGAGCCCAAAGCAATTTTTGTTACTTTGAAATTTTTATTTTGCTTTATGAACTCCCCCCAACAGTTGAAAAAGCCCTTGGAATACACTTATTTAAACGTGCCTTTTGTGTTTGTCTCTGCAAAAGAAAAGTTAGTGCTGAATGTTGCCCTTGCCTGTGAACTGCACTTCTGGGGAGAAAATTCGGTCCCTTCCATTTGAGAAATGAAATTTGTTAAGTGCCTGGGCCACAAAGCAGCAATAAGACTGTTGGCAATTTGAAAGACCAAATTAAAAAGGAAAAAAAATAAAAATAAAAAGCAAACAGCTGAGACACCGAGCCTAGAAATTATCCATGACACATGCATAGTAAAATGTTTTTACAAATTCTCCAAAGGATTTTTAATTATTACAGATTGTATTAATTAGGTAATTATGCAATAGATTGTTTTGGAACCATTCCCATTTATTATGTATGCAACATTATGTATACATATGTTTTTAAGGACTGTCCTGCTTTGTAAAGCTCAGCTCCAGCCCGACACTCAGAGGGGCTACAGGGGGGCAATAAAGCACAATTTTGGCCATGCTGGACACCTTCTTGGAAGCAGAATGGCAAGAGACCTAAGGAAAAGCAGCAGACAATTTTTTTTTTTAAAAGCTATAAAAATAATATCTTTAATGAGCATCTGAGGATTAACGACCATCTGGGAGGGGCTGATGGCTCCAAGTGTAGCTCAGGGCCATTAACTCCAGCTCCTCGTTAAAAGGTGCTTAAGGGGGTTTATACCTTTGCAACACAAGACAGATAAGAGCTCCTGGGCAGTAAAACCTTCATCCAGCTGTTTCAAGCAACAATATATATTTATTCCCACATTTTGGACTAGAATTCCCAGTCTGGCACCAGGAAAAGTTCATGGAGGATGAAAGGAGAATTTGGCAGCAGCTTTTTTCTTTCCTGCTTCTCTTTCCTTCCACTTTGTGGTCTCCAATGTGAATCAAAAAAAATGGTATCATGGAATGGTTTGTGTTGGAAGGGACCTTAAAACTCCTCCAGTCCCATCCTCTGCCATGGGCAGGGACACCTTCCACTATCCCAGGTTGCTCCAAGGCGCGTCCAACCGGACCGTGGACACTTCCAGGGATGGGGCAGCCACAGCTGCATTGGGCACGAGTAAACAAAGCTTATAACAACCTTGTGAGCAAATCAAGTAGTCACCATTTCTAAACTAGTTTCTGCAGCTTTTAATTAGTCAGAAAAGACTCAGGAAGTGCTCAGAAAAGTCTCCTCTTCTCCTTGTCCTTACAAAAGCCACCCAGGTAAGTTTTACCACCTGTGCAAATGAAACACACAGAGCTTTCCCACATTTAGAAAGGAATCTGTGCCAATGCCTCTAATTTAAACTTCTGGTGATAAATGCACAGCCCAAAATCTATATAAAATCAGTGCATGAATTTTCAGCCTCACTGTGACAAGATTTGTATCTGCTTCGTTCCCTTTCTCTACCTCTGTCCTCACTGGAGTTCATTTTTCTAGACTATACCACAGTTCAGAAAGTTGGTCCTCAGATTAAAAAAAAAAAAAAGACAAAATAACCAAACCAAAAAAAAAAAAAAACCCTATAGGAAAAAAAAAAATCCCCAAACCCACAAATATTCACCAGGGAAAGATCTGGTGACTATTTCTCCAGCCCCTTCCTCATCACATTCACCACGAGCAGGTCTGCTGGGACTGCCACCTGCAGCACCCCTGGGCTGGAGGACACGAGGCAGCCAGTCATGTGTTTACAAATGAAACGTAAAAGCAGTTTTAAATTTACTTTAATCAACAGTGATTAAGAGCAAGAGGAGACTCTGTCCATGCCTTCAAGGCAGCTTGCCTGGGAGAGACTGGAGGGAGCAGAGTTCTGCTGGTGGGAAGGCACTGGCCAGGGGGGCTGCGGAGGGCCCGGAGCCCTGTGGGGAGGGTCAGATGGATCCCAAAACCTAATAGGAACTGAAAGCATTAATTGAGCCTGGAGAAGAGAGCTGGAGGGTTTCCTATGACATTTGCAGGGGAGGAAAAGAACTAAGGAGAAGACAGAAAAAGAACGAACATTTTGCAGACTTTATTTTAAAACATTTTTTAAAATGTATGGTTGAAGAGAGACCACAATTTCCTCTGCTTCCTGTAAAATCCCAGTCCTCACCATAATACACTTTTCTAACACAGCCATCAGGTGATAAAATCTCTTCGCCACCTCACTGCTTCTTCCCAAGAACACTTATTGATCCCTGATCAGTTCCCTTTAACCTCATTAACACTGCTTTTACTGACATTCATTCCCTGTGCCATCTAAACCAGATATTCCCTTGGACTGAGGCACCACGTTAACCACGTGTATGCTATCATTTCATGCTTCCAACACTGGAACTTGCCTGCCAAGTTTTCAAATGCATTAAATTCTTAAATACATAAAATAGAAAACCCTCACCTTAGATTTCTAGCCAGCACTTGATATTTTCACTCATTTTCTGATACATTGTTCAGGAAAGTGGAATTCTGGTCTTCCCCCTCCTTCCTTTTGGCATGTTTAAACATTTTAAATTGTTACTCCAGTAGCCCACTAAATGATTTTGTTCTACTTCACCCACATTGCTTCATTTCTTGTATCACTGCTTGTCCTTTGATTACAATTGCAAATGGAAAATGTTTGAAAGTTGCTTTTGTTCTGAGAGCAGCTCGAAGCGAAGTGAATTAGTGGATTAGCCTATTTGGCAAGTGAGTCCCCAGCTCAGAGGGTACTGTGATAAATTTAACATTCACAGACTAAAACTCCAAGTCCACATTGCACAATCAACACCTATTACAGTGTCTAATTTAAAGAGTTGTGGCCTCTGCCCCAGGTTTGCCACACCTAAATAAACGGGGCTGTTCTTGTTAGCCAAAACATTTTCTCAGTCCAGCTCTCATGAAACAAACTGGCTGTTCCCCCACTGCAGGACACATTTGAAATCAGAGCAGAGAGAAGAGGCACTGAAGCGTTTTGTCCATGTGTTCTGTTCTGAAAGTGTTTTGGAACATCTTCAGCACCAGCAGAGGCCTTCCCACTGCCCACAGCAGAGCCAGCAGTGTTGGGGGCTTCCCTCCCTCCTCACCACCCTTTTTCATTCAACTACCTTGAAACACAGATTAAACGACAGTCCCAGAGTAGGCTTCTTTTTCTGCTGCTGGTAACACAGATTCCCTAAGGCGTTTCCACAGTCTCCAACACGTACTGTGGGCACCCTGAGCCAGAAGCCTGCTGACAACTCGCTGGCACGGGCGCGGTGACGCGCAGGCCGAGGGTCCGTCCGGATCCCGGGTGGGAGCCCTGGGCCAGGACCTCCCTCAGCACAGCCCTGCACAGGCAGGGGACATCAGCCCTGTGCCTACCAAAACTGGCTGGTCCCCACACGAGGGAGGAGCAGTTCATTAGCACATCTCCTTCCCAACCACGTTGGAGCAAAAAACAAACATGAGCTGTGTGCAGGCGCTGGCCAGAGCTCGTGGCACCGCTCTGTGGATCACATCATGGCTGTCCTTGCTCCACACAGCACATCTGGAGCACTCTAAGGGATGTCACACTCTGGTCACCTGTTCCTCGCATGCTACATCCAAAGCAAAGAGGTGATGGGTTTGCTTGACCTCAGCACTGCCTTATGCAGAAAGGATGGACGGTTCACGACCACAGCCTCAGGATGAGGCTTCAGTGCAATACGGGATGCTCAGCTCGGCACATGAACTGCTCCCGTTCTTTTCCTTTTGTAGGTCTGAAAACCTCAGAGGAAGCGCAGAGTTTCCACTCTAAACATAATGAAGATGTGGGCAACCAGCTGCTCACAAACACCCTGTCCTGTCCCTCCACGAGGCACCCCTGAGCTCATGGAGCTGGTGCCTGGCATTCCAGGCCTTTACCCAGCACCAGACCCACTGTCTTGCTGCAGGAGCAGCACATCTGCCACCTCTTGCCTCTACACAAAGCAATGGCACCTGCCAAGATCCTACAGCCCTTTGAAATGCATCCCTTTTGCCTGGTGATAATGATGATTAAAACCATGACATGTCACCATAAACCTCGCAGCATGCTGCTGCTGCTGCTGCCACGGGTTTTGTCAGGAGATTGAAACATTTCAGAACTGAAGACACAAAGTACAACTTCCCCAATCCAGTGTGGGAAGAAACACACCCAAAAGAAGGACGATGTGCTCGTGATATGGTTGGAACCAGATGATCTTTAAGGTTCCTTAAAACCCAAATAATTTTAGGATTCTATGATTGCTGTCAAGCTCAGCATCACAAGTATGAGCAGACCATGCTGAAGGAGAGGAACCTGGTTTTAAATCCCATGAGAGAACTACACTGCATTTAAAGTGAAATTGCAGACCAGTAGTGGTATCTCCACACCACTTCCCTTCTCTAGAGCTCTTACTCTGAGCTTAGATCCTATTTCCATATAAGCCTCAAACATTAATACCTCCATCAAGAGGTGGGTCAGAGTAGGACAAAAATACCACCTTTACAGCCCCTGCATGAACATTTTATAGCTAAAATCCACCTGTATGCATGGACTGAGGCAAAACCTCTGACTTTACTTAATTTCACCATTACAGGTGTGAAATGAGGGCTGTCCCATAAAGATCCAAAGCACCCAGAGGTTTTGCTCTTCAAAAAGACATGAGAAGTTATCAAGTATGTCAAGGTCAGGTTGGACAGGGCTGAATTGTTACAAACAGCCATAAATAAGAGATAAAGAAGAACTACCTGTGTCTCTGGTATGTGCAGTGATTGTTTCCCAAGAGCTCCAAGAGAGGTATCAGAGTAAGGAGCAATTTTAGGTTGCAAATATACAAATGTTAAGGACCAAACAACGAAAAAAGTGTTTCTTCTTTTACCTACCAGCTGAGCAGGTGCATTTTAGCAGAAGACATTAATGTAAAACAGTCAAAATTTGTATAATATTCATACTTCTCTATCACACCTTAATAATTTTTGTAATAAATATCTGGCTCTACACGCACCATTAATAAACCTTTAGAATCATAAAAAGGAAGAAGAAAGTTAAGCTAGTATGGCTAATTAAAATTAGTTTGTTGGAAGTTTAATCAATTAGCCCAGAGTTTTCAAGGCAATATTGCTGCTATTCACGCTCAGTGGAAGCACTTTCAGGCAGCCCTTTATTGCAACATCTCTGCTCAGATGACCTTTACTTCATAAAAGCACTGAGCTAAACATTTTATACACAGGGCAAAATCTGTTTATTGAAGGATGCCAGGGGACTGTCTTTAGGAATGAGATTTGGCCTCACTTGGGTAATTTACCAAAGACAGAAGAAAGTTGCAAACCTATTTGTAGCCTCCATTTGAAAGCCATGCCATTTCTTTGTAATGCTCCCTCATCTCAAGATTTGAGCTGTGGTTCTGCAAATAAACCTTCTCCCAGACAGATGCTACAGTGATTGTCCTGCTAAACCGAAAAAAAAAACCCAAAAACCTGCCACAAAACACAGGACAAACAAACAAACATCCTTCCACACAGCAGCTGCTTTCTCAATTACTTAATTTGACTTTTGGGTAATTCAGACATGATTTCAGGGAATAATATTTTCCAGACAGAACTTATTTATTAAGCAGTTTGTGGTCAGGCATCAATTAACCAAAATAGGCAGCACATCTTTGGGAGGCATTAGTTTCCCAGTTCAGAGAGGGGGAGAGTTAAGGGCTTCAACATTGCCACCAGGTCCCTAATTCTGAGGTCGGCCCCCTCTGTGAGGACCCACCCTGGAGCTTGTGGAATCCTGACTGTTGAAACAGCACCTGACATTTCCCCCTGAACTCCCGGAGCATTTGCTGATTCATTGCCCACACAGGGGAAAAAAGCACATTTACAGCTCACAACAGTGCCCTGCCTGGCTGAGTGATGGGAAACAGATTTCTGGGCTCGCTGTGGAAATCCCAGCACTTCCTTCTTGCTAATTTGCAATCCAGTTTAGAACTTGGCTTTTCTGCAGTGCATGGGACGAGCAATCCCAAATTGTACTTAAAACCAGGAAGGAATAGATAAATGCAGAGATAAAGAGTGGGAGCTCATCCTACTGTATGGCTGTTACAGAGGGGTGAGGCTGGATCTCAGGAACAGGTTCTTCCCCCAGAGGGTGCTGGGCACTGACCAGGCTCCCCAGGGAACGGTCACATTCCCAAGGCTGCCAGAGCTCCAGGAGCATTTGGACAACGCTCCCAGGTACAGAGTGGGATTGTTGGGGTGTCTGTGCAGGGTCAGGGGTTGGACTGGAAGATCCTTGTGGGTCCCTTCCAGCTCAGGATATTCCATGATTCTGTTCCATGCTCTATTCCCCAGTGAGCCTTCCATGGTCACTTTGTGCACAATCACCAAAGCTTAAACCAGGACAAAGTTATCCCATGCAATATCAAGGAACAGCTCATGAAATGGGAAAACAGCTCAGGTACAACCTGGGATAGTGGAAGGTGTCCCTGCCCATGGCAGGAGGTGGAACCAGATGGGATTTAAGATCTCTTCCAACTCAAACCATTTGAGGATTCTACTATTTAGTCTCAGAAAATATCAGGATAATCCAGTATACAATTATTTCTCCCTTCATTATCTTTCCTATATCAAACTATTACTGGGTGTTGAAGCTGATTGTAATCTTTAAATGAATACCAAAAAAGTAGGTATTTTGGTAGCAAGTTTGGTAACAAATCTCCAGTAGGTGAAGTTGCCCAAAATTAATTGGAAAAAAGCCACTTAATGTAAAATGTTTTACCATAAAGAATCCATCCAGGCCACTTGCTGCTTTCACCGTCAAAATATGATCTAATTCCCCCCCTTTCACTCCCTCTATTCTCCACTTTAACAACACTTTCATGGTGACTGGGTTTTTTTGAGTTGTCTTGGTTTTTTTGGGTTTTTTTTAAGTAAATACCTGGTACATACTCAGCCACAACAGAGAAATACCAAGCCCTGTTTTTCCTAATTAGCTGTGATTGTCTTGTATAAATTATGGAAGAAGGAACACCACATAGATGATTTCTAGAGATAAGAAGAATTTATATTGAAACAAAAGTATTCTCCAAGTGATATTGTATTTATTTTCTCTTTAGCAAAGATGTGTTCAACCCAAATTTTGTGGTTAATCACAGCAGTTACCTGCAACTCACATTTTCTGCAAATTCTGGATCCTCTCTTAAAAGTATTCTTGCTTATAAATCATTCAGAAATTCAGACAAACTCTAGTTTTCTAATGATCAAGGACCTCAGTCATATTTTCCAACTCCTGTAAATGATACATTCCCATAATCTATCAAGTAATATACGTTTTCAGGAATGGAAAGTTATGTCATGTGCTATTAAAAGACTACTTGTATTAAAATAGTTATATATCTCAGAATAAAGTAAAATTCTCTGTATGAACAAAAATCCCAGCAAAAAGTGGAACTTTTTTTAATGCAGTTAAAAATTTCTTGACAGTCCCTTTAAATTTAAAAGCTTGAAAATAACCAAACTTTTATTTACATTTGCCTATAATGATGAATTAAAATCATAAAAGTGAAAGTACAAGCAATATCCTGAAAAAAGTCTTAAAAAAAATTAGGCAGTTGTGATTATTCCTAGAAAGTAAATCAGACTTTCATAAATTCTAAGCTAAATGTTGCCAAACCAAATTGTATCAGTTTCTCTCATCCAAACTTGCCATTTGCCTTTCTTTCCTCTGTTTTTTAGGTTGTTTTTTGTTGGGTTTTTTTTTTTCTGAGACTGTGAAATTAGCACTGTTTATTCAGAATCACATTCCAAAAGGCAAAGGCTGGGAAGACGAAAAATTCCCTATATTTATAAAATCCAGCAGCATCTGATAGAAAAGGTTCCCAGAATTCAGTGAGAGAGAAAAATCATTAAGTTATGTTTCAAATAATGTCCTATCTGGCCTTTGAAGTTTGACATTAGTTGGACAGGACAAAAATGTGTCTGCAATTTTTTCATAAGCTGTGAGAGGGCTCATTTTTGGGAGACCAAGAAACTTTTTTTAAAAATGACCCAAGTTATATACACACACACACACATTTATATATAAAGTGTCATGAGTTATTTTGGTGATTTTGGACCAGCATCACATAAATAAAACTTAAATGCACAAAAGTCAATATTTTCCTTTTCTACTTCTCAGCCTTTTCCATCAATTACACTAAATAATGAGAATTTGGGGGTTGTTATTACAACCCTGCAGCTTCAATTACCTTCATTCCAAAGACATTTCCAATCCAAAAAGATTTAAATTTAAAGAAGAAATTTCTAACAAGGTGCTGAAGTTGGTCCCTGTCCTGGAGCAGGTCCTCACACTCCTGGCCCCATGGAAGTTAATTCTCCCTGTTGCCAAGGGTTCATTTTTTTAATCCAGTGAGAAGAGAGAGACTCAGAATTGAGACACAGAAGCAAAATACCAGCTCCAGCTGAAGGCACTGATATTTTGCTGTCTGCCTGTTCTCATACACACCCACCATGGCCAAAAAGAATCAACAGATAGAGTGCAAAAAGAAATTCAGAAGGCCAAAAAGCAGGTGTCTGGCTTAGGTGGGTCTGAAATGCTTTCTCAACTCCATTTATTGTATTGAATAAATCTCACTGTTATAAGAAGGATTTTATACACCTAAAATCATATGAGATATCCCTGTCTGAAGCAGAATCCAGCTATCATTTTGCCAGAAAATCTCAACTACAAATGTAGGTTAAAAAGAAAATAGACAACAAAAAACCACCCAAAACAACAAAACAAACAAAACAAAACACAAAACCAAACAAACAAAAAAACCCAAAACTTTATAAACTCAGTAGAAGTAGATTTTCAGTTTGAAAAGGAATTTTAAAACATTAATTTCCATAACTCTTCAACAAAACCCCAAGACCAGCATCTTCTGAACTGGTAGCAGGACTGGGACTCTTATCTAAACACACAAGGACCAAAGTAAAGGTAAAACAGTTTTAAAAGTATTGGGCACCTGTGCTGAGGTCTGGTATGTGCAGGCATTTCTACAGCAAAGTCCTTCTATTCTTCCAGGTTTCTCCTAATTAGTTTTTCCTGATTAATATTGCCATCTCCCTTCCAGAGGAAAATATCCCCTGGCCCACAAGCAGAAGGAAACCTCCATCATCCTTATTTCCTAGAAGTTGTCAGCCCACAAGTTTTTTATCAAAGGTTTATTTAAGGTCTTCCCGTGTTCCTTGTTTTCCCTGTTTGGAGATGCTCTCATCTGCCCCCTGCTCCCAAGCTTTGCCTTCAGATGATGTATTTTCACTCAGCTTCATCCTTTGCAGCTCATTATGTTTTCAGACCTGTTCTCCGTCTGTCTCGAGGAGTTTGAGCCATCTGAGCCCCCTGGGAAATCCATCCTTCATGTTTGAAGCTCTCCAGGTGTTAATTTTATCTAAGACAGTAGAATCAACCTTTCAGCTGAGAAAACATAGGAGATGATCTAGATTTTTGTCTATTCTTTAACATCTTTAACCATAACAACCGGGGTTATAACATTCACCCATAGAATTCAAAGGAGTTAAATAACAGAAAACTGCAAATGAAGTTCTTCCACCTCTCCTCTCCTTCTTAAGCACCAATTTTAGTGAACAAAGGCCTAATTTGCAAGGGTGTTAAACAGAAACTGCACTGACATTTAAGGATATTTCAGTTACCACTTTGACATCTAAATAAGTAGTGAGATTCGCAGCCGTGCTTAGAGCAAAGGGAGCAGCAGAAGGCTCAGAACATTTGGAAAGCTATCCCTGAAATTCATAAAAATTAGCAAGACTAATTATAAGTAGCTTCACTAAGCTCAATGCTTAGACATT
Organism: Atrichornis clamosus; assembly: GCA_013400975.1. Classification (NCBI taxonomy): domain Eukaryota; kingdom Metazoa; phylum Chordata; class Aves; order Passeriformes; family Menuridae; genus Atrichornis; species Atrichornis clamosus. The sequence goes on from WBMZ01001161.1 coordinate 554,137, forward strand.
TCAAACGACATCAGGGCTGAGCAAGGGTTTGGAATTTCTCAAGAGCACCCAGAATTTAAATGCTCGTCTAAAATTCATCGTTTTGGTTTTTTTTCCCTATCTCCCAAGCCATTTTTCAACTCATGCAGTTCAGAGTCTGGGGCTTGTGTTGGTTACAGACATTTCCACCATGGTGCCCAAGATCATTGTCCCTTAATTAGATTAAAAGGTTTTATATGAAATTTCCTGCTCTGCTTCAATGTGGCTCAGTCCAAAGTGGTGGTTATGAAGAGAACACCCAAAATGGACAGCAGCTACTTATAAAGGATCAACGAAGTTTTGATGCTGTGGATATTTCCAAGATTTTTTTAATTGTTAACATCATCCATCCAATTGTTGTTAACAATTGTTAACAACATCCATCCATATACATGGTCTTATATTTACCACAGTTTTACCAGGGCCTTATTGTTATACACATGTATTTCTTTGACCACAGTAATCCATGTAACTTTCATCAGATCCACATTGAAAAGCTGAAGCCCTACAATTTTCTTTACTTATTTCTGATCCTTTATTTTTCATGTTTAAATCTTGTCCCTTTAGTCCAATACATGAAGAAACCTACTTGGAATGAAGTGCTCAAATTTATTGTTCAGCTTTGTTGAATACGTACCTGAAAAACTACAACTTTCTGTGTTCGGAAAGTAGATGAATGAACCCATTCAAGGAAAAAAAAAAATAAAATTCAAGGATGAATAAATGGCAACAAAAATTCCCCACAGCAGCCTGACCTGAACATCCCAAGGGAGAATCATTTTGTTAAGAATGAGTGCAGCATGTTTGGGAAACGGTGCACTGTCAATATAATCTTTACAATTACAGTCATATGATCAGTACATCTGGAAAATAGCAGTCAAGTGATTAGTCTGAACTTTGCCTGGATCAGGCAATTTTTACACGGCTCTGTCAAATGTCAGACCTCCTTCTCCCTCACCAATTTCAGCAATGTTGCACCATGGTTTCAAGCAGTGAATCATCCAGCCCTGTGCCAACCATCTGTTTCGTCTGCCCCCTCAGTGTTTGAAATTAGATGACGGAGGGCAGGGCAGGCTTTCCAGAGTGGCCATTAATGTTAGTGGAGGAGGGGCTCTGGAGACAGATTTTCCATCTGAAATCATGGACTGCTGAAAACTGGCAAAGACTAGAGAGGAGTGAGTAGAAAAATAATGTGAGGAGGAAGAATTAATAAAGGAACAGGGGTAAAACAACAGAAGAGAGAAAAGTACAGGGGAAAGGAAATTGGGTGCAGAAGAAGTAAAGTAAACGTGATGATGTAAAGGAAGGAAAATAAAAGAGTAGAAAACCCTCACAAATTCCCCTGCACCTTTTCTGTTGAGTTGTTTCTTTGTTCTTTTCAGAGAGGAACAGTGATTGAAACAGACTTGCAGTGCCCACTAAAAATTCCAACAGTCCTGGAAGAGGTGGCAGGAGGAATAGAGTAAAGCAATTGTAAACAGCATAAAAGGAGTAAGACAACTCTTAAGAGTTCCTCTTCAACTCAGATACCTGCAGAAGGGCAGGGATTTAGAAGAACACTGGATCCTGGGAATGTCATGCATATGGAAACAGCAGAGAGGTTGAAGGATTCCAGCAGACTCTTCATTTCATTGGTCATGTCCTACAAACCGCATTTTCCCTACAACACATTTCTGGGAACCCTCCCAGAGCAGGTCTAGACTCGCTTTTGACAGACAGGAGTATTTGTGTGGGGAAATACCACCCTCTTAAAAAAATAAAACCCCAAATTTAAGAAAACAAAAATTAATATTTGGGGATAGTGATGCAAAAAGCAACAAGGCACAAACCAAACATACAAACTTCACTTTCTGATTTTTGACTCACAGCAAGGTTGTCCTACATCCCCCACGTTCATTGCAATCCTGAGCACAACACACAGGAATTCACCACACCAACTATCCCAGGTCAATCTCTCATCAGCACAAGCATAGATGTCCTTCAGCATGAAGAAGGGGTTATGGATTGTATAGGAATGAAGAGAGGTAAATCAACAAACTGGTCTCTGCTTCAGTAATGAAAGCAAAATATTGCTAGAGAAAAGCATTCTGCTCTTTTATAGTTATAAAAAATGCAATATAAGTTTATAAAAGTAAAATCATTCCTCTGAATATTAACTGATTTTCTGAAGGTGACTAGTTGGGAAATCCGAATTACTACTATCCAGAAATAATTAATTAGCTCCTGCAAACCTAAACTACACCATTTGATCTGTGCTTAGAACATTTGACATTCATATAACAATAACAATATTAAGCACTTCAATCATATGTAAGGAAGCAATGCCTGAATTGTATTGCTTGGCTAGCACAGGGGTATGGTTTGGCTGAATTTGGCCAAATTTATCAGTGTCTTTATCAGAAGTTTAAGGATTTTGTGCTTCACACAGGTCAATGTGTAACGTTGCTGCTACTGAAAAACACAAACTTATTCTTTAATACTTTTGTCTAAGCATCAAAATATTTGTTAATATGTGTATTTTATCAGATAAAAATACAACATTCAATTTGTATAATGTCTGTAGCTTTCTGGGGTGATTATTATTAGAAATAACATTTTAAATGTTTATTTCCATGACAGAATTTTAAAAATACTATTTACATACTGTATTAAAAAAGATTTAAAAGAAAATAGAAAGACCATTCCAAACAATAATTTATCTGGGATAAGTGGAACAATGAGTTAATTTATTATTTTGGGGTCAGCTAGATAAATGTTATAAAAACACATTATTTACAACACTATTTTCTCAAATTATATTCAATATTAATTGTATACAATATTACCTGCTTGCAGGTAGATTAATTATTCCTGAGAGCAAATTTGGGTGAACAGCTCCAATTCTGACGGATTAATTAAAAACAAAAAATAAAAAAATCGACAACAAATATTTTATTTTACATGACAGACAGAAGTTGAAGGTTTCTGAACAGTAATGGACCAAATTTTTAGCAATCATCAAGTTGTGCTCTGATTTTGCATCCGTGATTTTGCACCTGCAGTCAAGCACTAAATTGTGGGCACAGTCAATTGTAAGAGCATCTCACTGTTTGATTGTACCAGCAAATTAAAGAGTAACTGGTGATGCCTGGCTGCTATCTGCTACACCCCTCGTGGAACTCAAAGACAAAATTAGATTGCTTTTAAAATAAAATGTGTTTACATCTGAGCAAAGTTCCCGGTGTACTTCCTGCATTTAGTGGCACATTCACACGTTGGGTTGGCTGGAAGTGGTCAAGAGCCTCCTTTGTGAACTGGACCTGCACCGAGAAAATTTTGAAAAACAAACTTACTTTGGATTTACAGTCATAAGGTAAGCTTTCCTCCTGATTTTCAGCACCTCTTTTCTGTTGTGATCACACTGTTCTTTCTGTCCTCAAAGTTCACAGTCAAGGAAAGAAAATACAAATATTAATTTGGTGAATTATTTACCTGCCTTCTGAGAGAAAATGCAGTAAATCTGTTCAATTTGCAGTTTTAAAACCTATGGAAATGTGACCATGGCAATGGCTCACCCCTGGACACCTGTGTATTCAATTCTAGGTGCTATTTTCTAAAATGTACCTTTCTCAAACAGAATAAAGTCTGCCCATCAGTTCATCCTGACATCTCTTTGTCACTGTTTTTACTTTATTATAGCTTTCAGGGGAAGCTATTACTACTCACAGCAGTACATTTGACAGAGAAAAATATGACTTTCATAATTAATGAACGGTGACTTTCTTGCTCTTAGAGAGGAGCAGAAGACTCGTTTTCATCCCATTGCTGTTATCCCATAACACATTTTCAGCAGTCAGGAGCAGCAACAGGCTACCAGTAATAGCAAAGTGGACCTGTTTGAGGCCTCTGCCATCCCCATGTGATTATCTGCTTGTAGTTTTGGGAACACTTAGTTTCCTACTTCCGTGTGAAATACGGGCATTCATCATGCACTGGTTCCAGGACACTTCTACCACTTCCCTACAGCTTCTGCAGTTTCCTTTCTTCAGGACTCCTATATTTCTCTTCTACTCTCCCTTCCTTTTCTCCCCATTCAAAAGGAAAAAATTATTGAAATTCTTGAAATTTCACGAGGGGAGATTTTTGTGAAAGTTGTCCCCTCATACATTCCAGCCTGGCCTGGAACACTTCCTAAAATGGAATTTTGACAAAACACTTTGAATACTTGCTCAGTGCCTCTTCCACTGATGCTGCAACAGCTCATTAAGGCCAGCCCATAACCCTTAATTGGGGTATCTGGAAAAAAAATTACTTCATCTCTATGGAGCAGGGAAGAAAAAAATAACCCCAAAGGGAAAGGTGAAAGATTATTGGATCAGTAGGAGCATCCAGAGATTATAGTGCTGTGAGAAGACACCCTATCTTAGGAGAGAGTAATCAATGATACCTAAAATTTCATTAAGATGGCCTCTAGACTTTGATGTACAACCAGTCAGAGTTCAACCAACTCTGACCTGGCTTTAACTTACTATCATGTATCATTTGATTCATATTAATAAGAAAACAAATGTCTCTTTCCACCCAGAATGATCAAAAAAATATCAAAGTTATTGCAGATCCTTTTTATTATTATTTTGTAAGACTGGTGAGTTTGTTCTATTTGTAATATTAGCCAGAAGTCTTAGCAAGATTAGAAAGATGTAAACATTTCCCTGAGCATAAAAATTAGTCCAAGAAAACAGTAAATAACCTCAAAATTTTGTTTTGTCCTTCTAAAGGTTGAAAAAATAGAAAATTCTTTCCTCTCTTGTCCTTCTTTCAGTCTCTGGTGGGTGAGACTGCCCATGTTTGTAGTTAGGCAACTGGCTAAAAGTCACGATAAAAGCCAACGTTGTAAGCACAAAGCACAGCAAAGCCCAAGTCTTCCTTTAATGCTTTACTGGCACTCCACTAATAGGCCCATGGGTGCAGTCAGTCAATAATAACCCAATAAAATCAATAACGATAAACAAGAGCCAGTGTTCTAATAAAAACAGAATTTTTAAAATCCAAACCAGCTGTTGCAGCGTTATGTACAAACACAGGCCTGGTGCGAGGGCTCGCTCTGTTCCCGAGCGTCCGTGTTCAGCTGCCAGTCCCACATGGAGTTCCCTTGGAGGAGGCACAAGTGATGGACAACACACAACCACACTTTACTGCCAAGGTGAACACACATTTATTGCTTGCTTTTTTCTGGGATTTTAATGACACTCTTCAAGTTTGGTTTCATTTGTTTTTGTTTTTTTCATATTTACTCCATGTGGTTTATTTGACACAAAAGCTGGGAATATTTTCCCCCAGTATTCTCTAAGCAGAACAGAAGACTATATAAAGACTTTGGTCAACTATGAAACACCTTCCTTGGGTTAAATTTGGACCTTTCCTATTCAACTACTCAGACAATAAATTCTCTATTTCTGTCCCCAAAGGAATGGCCACATGCCATGGAAAATTATTTGGAGAGTGAATGTTCTGGGGAGATGAGAAAGAGCAGAACTGAAGAATCAGAGGTGATCTTGGCTGTCATACAATTAAGAAAGGTCTACTCTTATTAAATGGCTTTGATCTGATAATATCACTTTCATATTTTGCCTCCACAAATATCTGAAAATTGAAGTATTTTGAATTGGAAAAAAGTAACAACATGTATCTCAAAAATAAGTCATAAGTTACTCTATACTGCTCAGAAGAAGAGATTCTTCCAACTTTGGAAGGTTTGTTCCTACCTCGTCCATGAAATATGGCCACGCTACAGGAAGGTCTAAGACCAAAGGCTCAATCCATCTCTTAGGCAAAAAAAGAAATACAATAAAAAACTTTATACGGTTTTTAAGACTATTGAAATCTGTTAGGAAGATTAATCAATAGTTACGGACTTTAGAACCAAGTTTAACCTGATATTTTAACTTCATTCCTTTGATGTATAGAGTTTTATTTCTTTTTACCGGTGAGAGAATTAAAACACAAGTTTGTGCTTCAGCCCAATATTATATGCAACACAAAACTTTGGAGCACTTTGATTTTTCCACTAAAGGGACCTCAGTTTCCACAAAGAAATACAAGATATTTGAGACCAGAAGCAGTTCAGCCTAGAACAGATGTCACTGATGAGGAAGAAACTTGCTAAGAAACTACAACTGGGACATGGGGAACATCAGCGAACAGGAAAAGAAACAAAAACTTGAACAAACAGCAACTACCTCCGTAGACAAAGAGTAATGTTCAAATATGTTACTACCACAGAGAGGAGAAGGGAGTGAAAGACAGGGGGAGGCACTTAACAAAGGGATAGTGAAGTAAATCATCCTTTTCCTAAAAATTGTTCCAAGACAAATTCTGCACCTAACTTGTTTTGTTGAGCATTTGGCCAGCTCACATTTAAAGTCTGACCAGGAACTGTTGCATTGAGGTCCTTTCTACCATAAAAGTGCTAAATCTGGTATCAGATTGACACCTTATGAAAAGCTCAAAGAAAATAAAGAAGGTTTTAGTTCACTTGCAGTTGCACAGGTGAAAGAGGAAGTCACAAAATCTACAACTCCTGAGAAAAACCTCTGGTCTAATGTAATTTTCAACAATTACACCGTAGTTTGATATCCCAATGAAAATTCTTCATCAGACAGACTTGGCTCTCATTTACGCTCAAAAATCCACCCCTCTAATGGCACAAAGGACATGTCCTATCTTTTTCCTATCTACCCTTAGACATATTTTCTTAACCGGGTGATGAAATTTATCTTCTAACATACAGCTTCTTCTGAATGCTCTCTGACAAACCCCATCAAAAAGTGCTCTGTTCTGCTGCAATCATATGTAGAGTTATGGTTTACTCATTTTCTGCATGAAAAGATGGGCACAGTACTTTGCAGAAACCATCAAACCTCTCATTTCTTGTGCTCTTCCTACAGTGCTCCTTTTGCCAACATCATTAATTGCAGTTGCCTCTGCTGCATATACTATGAAACACGGGCCTGGCCAAAAGCAGTTCCTGGCACCATCACCATTCTGATATATGCATCTCAGCTTAACAATATTATCAACACATGGGTTTGAATCTTACTCAAAAAAAAAAAAAAAAAGTTTCACCATCTCCGTTAGTAGTGAAGAAAGGAAAAGTTCTGCAGTTTGAGATATTATTTAAGAGTGAGCAGAGAACACCTTATTAGCATCAACTGAGAGGCCACAGCTTATCCTTTTGGCTGGGGTAGAGTGGTACAAGGTTTCTAATATCCTTCAAGACGACCATTATTTTACCACAGAGACACAAGACCATGCTCTGTGCATGCTTTTATGAGGGAGAGGTGTGGACGTCCAATCAGACGGAAAGGCGCAGTTACGTGCTCGTGAAATGAATTACACCGACGTCTGTTATAAATCTTTAACATAGCTCAGGAGATCAATTAAGATGTTCAAGCAGCTACAAAAAGGATGATTGAGGCAAATGGTAACATCAGGATGACCATATGGTAAGGGAACGCTAGAACTGCGTGGACATAAAACGCGAGCCATCGGAGCGCCACCGCTAACGAAACAGCGAGCGGGAAACGCGGCAAGATAGCGAAAGAAAAACCAGGAGGAGGGAAGGACAGCGCGGGATGCACGTGCAGGATTCAGTAATACCAGACTTAAAGAAGGGCAAAGAGCTTCATTCCTACAAGTCACAGGTTCAAGGTGTCAGCACAATGCAGAGTTGATGATCCCAACCCCAACCGCGCAGGTGGAGAAGGTGTGGCTGAATGTTTCACATAATTATATTCAACACGAGACCATCAGCCGTAAACAGCAGTGATTTTATCTTTCTGCAGGAGTGGAATGAATTAATTGATTGGCCTTTTTGCAGGTCTCAGACAGATCCTCTCAAGATTGCTTGTTGGGCTGAGATTCCATGAGCCATCATAGAGATGGCAGGACACAACAACCCAGAGACAACCTGCTTCCCCTGCAGATGTGTGTTATTATAAGGTGACAACAGCACCATCAGCTCACAGCACTGCTGCACTAAGGGTAAAAGACTTCATTTCCTCAGGGTGTTCAAACTGCTGGACTGCACCAATTGAGCCCAGCCTTGCACAGCAGCCCTAAATCCATCCTGGTAATGAAGGCAGCAGCACACGGAGCAAAACATCCTCAACACCTGAGCAGGGAGAGGAGGCAGTGCAGAACCCACCTTCTGCAGAGCCCTATTCCTTCTCTGAGCAAGAGACAATGCAAACAGTCAGAATATCAGATAGCTATCTTAAGAATATATAAAATAATTTCACATTTAATTCCATTGAGTTCTGATCTGAAGATTAAGTTTACCTCAACTGATGATTATATTCATTTCCTTATCACACATAATAAAAAAACCTATTTCTATCACATTTTGGAAGGTTGGGATTGTTTCACCCTCTTTGATGTCAGAAAAATTAACAGGAAATAACCAACATTAGACCATATTTAACCCCATTCTTAACAAATTGCCTGCAGGTGACAAAAATTCAAGAGTATTCAATATTTTTTAGTGTTTGTTTTTCAATCATCTCTTTTTGGATTTGGATCTTTCCTCTTACTAAGCCAATGTTGTGCATTAAATTCCAGAAATATAGTCATTTTCCATGTTAAAAAAAAACCACAAAACCAATTTTGAGAGAAAAATTAACAAATTTATGAGATAATGTTACCAACCACCCAATATACAATGCTTTTTTAAAAGGAGAGAGAAATTGTATAAATGTTTTTGCTTTCAGCTCTGGTTTGTACAGTGACTGGAGTCAAAACTGGTGAAAGATGAGGTTGTCAAGGTGGAGGGTATTAAGACATTTTGAAAATTAACTTCTAGATGTAGAAAAATCACTAGAAAGATTTTTATTGATTTAGAGTTATTCTTTTTTACTTTCTGTGCGCATTCTGTTCTAGCACCAGATATGGATGGAAGGGTTTTACATGGTTTTCAGTCAGTTCAGATTCACGTGTTAGAAGTTCAGCAAAAGACACAACTGACTCTCATTTGATGTAACAGGAAACTGAGGAGAGCAGGTCACATTTCTACGGGCACAAATGTTTTGTGTAGGTATTGAAGAGAAATTCTTCCCTGTGAGGGTGGGGAGGCCCTGGCACAGGCTGCCCAGAGAAGCTGTGGCTGCCCCTGGATCCCTGGAAGTGTCCAAGGCCAGGTTGGATGGGGCTTGGAGCAACCTGGGACAGTGGAAGTTGGCAGGGGTGGAATGGGATGGGCTTTAAGGTCATTTCCAACCCAAACCATTCTGTGATTATGTGATGCAATACTAGGCCAGACGCATCTCTGTCCTCACAGCCTAAAAACCAAACCCGTCCATTCTGTCATGGAGAAATACCCTATTGAAGGCTCAGGATCACACAATTTGGACCTCTTATCACAAAACAACCAGATAGTTTTTGCTACCTCTATGACTTGGGCACAGAGCCCTGATGGCAGAGCTCCGACTTTCTTTGATAGAGCAAAAGTTGAATTTCTGCCTCTAGTGGAGGGAGAAGCAAATAAGTGGGGGAAATAGCATCCCCTGAGTGATTGCCAAGAATTCCCACAAAAAATAAACACAGTCTGGTGGTTATGTTCTTAACAGCTGTGTTAATGGGGTTAAAGAAACCTTAAAGAAACTCTGTCTTTTCTTAAATGAGCCCTGTTCTTAAAAACCTGATATGGTACAAGTTTTGCTTTTAAACCCAATGTGGTTTGCAACTGAGCAAAGTGCCACTGCAGCAGGCATGGAGATTCCAGAGGGAATGTGCAGGGGCCTCTGTCCCAGGAGAGCCAGAGGCTGCAGGCAGGGCAGCGATTGCCAGCACTGTGGAAAGCCTCAATATCTCCTTACAAAGAGCCTGTGACAAGCAAAGCCCTGCTTTTGGGTAGAGCAGCTCTGTGTGGCACCTCATCATTCCCTGCTTCCTTACATACCTTAACTTCAACGATATAAATATTAAAGTCAGAGATTTTTTATAAGCATAACTGACATTCCTTCTGTTAAAAACTCCAAACAAAAAAACCCCAACAACACAAAAAGAAAAAAAAAAAAGGGACAAAAAGTATTTTCACTCTTAGGTTTTGTTTCTCTTGTGCAAAGAACTTACGGGACAAAATTTAGAATAAGGAATTACCACCTCTGATCCCCAGTCCTTTCTCAAAAATAGGCAATGGTCCCAGTTCAGTGTCAATAAAAATACCTTTCTTGAAAGAAAGCATGGCAGGGGGATGCTATGGAAGGCACCAAGGCAAGTGAAAAACAATCTGGGGATTGCAATCCGTAGGTACTTCCCAGTGATTTCAACATTAGCTTTTGCTTTCTCAGCTTATTTATTGGTACTTCATAGCACTTCAGTAGCATGGTCTCTGTATCCATTGTGATAGCTTGTTTGTTATTGAATCCACTGGATTTCTGAAGAGGAGGAAAAGCAACATTTACTGAGTAAAACTGTCTCCTTGGCATTGTTATGATGGTTCAGAGCCTTGGAGTAACCTCTCCTTCTCTGTGTGTGTTGGGCCTGGTGAGATCCATGGGCATGAAAGGGGATGCACAGCAACCAACACAAAGTTAACTGCTCAAGATTAGCTTAGTCTTGAATAAAATAACTCAGAGGACAGAGAGTAGCTATTGATTCTTCCCAGGGAGAGACAGGAAATGAGTGTTGTTTGCATGGTGCAAACCTTTGCACCCAGTTCACCAACATTTGCAAGGGTCTAACAACCCCTCCAGAGCCTCATCCTCTAAGAGCACCTCCACTTCCTAGCTGTAAAAAATAATAAATAAATGTGGAAATACACGAGTAACAGTCCTGTGCCTCCTTCATCTGGTCAGACACCCCATATCTCTCCTGAGAGCTCCGACCCAGGCATGGCCCAGCATCGCTGCTGCCTCCAGAACGAGGCCAGGGAGGACCAGGCAAGGGAGGTGGCCCTGGGGACAGGGACGTTGCACAGGCCAGGGACACCAAGGGACAACCACAGGCATTATGAAAGGGAAGCTGTTTTATCCCTTGCTCTGTCCTGGCTCGCTCTGGCTGCTAAATCCACCATCTCCTTTGGACAGAGCAACTGCCTTCAGATTACTCCTCTGTTAGCACAGAGTTACCAAAATAACCATTACCCAAATCCCGGACACACTTTCAGACCAAGGGCACCACTGCGAGCCTCATAAAAAAAGGACAAGGTGATACTTTTCAAGCTATAATCAATCTGCCAAAAGGGTACAGTATTCCACAGTATTTAAGACAGAAAATTTTTTTTAAAAGTTCGCAGCACGAACAGCGGCAGCAGTGGGGGTCTCCCCCAGCAGCGTCTCTTGGAGAAGAGTGAATCATTCCAATCTCGCTGCAGATGTCAGACGCCTGATTCTCCGTGTCACCTGCGGCTCCGACACGGTTTCCAGCGGGACCCGCTGTCGCCGCAGGGGCTGCGCGGGGCCGGCACGGAGCGCCCTGGGATGCCGCCACCGCACCTCCCTCCCTGCCGGCGGCCGCTGCCGCAGCGGCACCGACACACCGGGTGCCCGCCCGGAGCCGGGTCTGTGCCCAGGGAGGAGCTGCTGGAGCTCCGAGTAGCCCTCTGCCGAGCAAGAGATTTGTTTCACGCTGTCTGCGCAAAACCACCCCTACGGGTTCTCGGTTACAGCTCCCAGTGCAGGTAACTTGGTGTCTCCCGCTGTCAGAAGCACAAGTTCCTCCTCGTGGTCAGGCACTGAAGCAGGTATCCCAGAGAGGTTGTGGCTGCCTCATCCCTGGAAGTGTTCAAGGCCAGTTGTGGAGGGTTTTGAGCAGCCTGGGCTAGGTGGGAGGTGGTCCTGCCCGTGGCGGAGGGGTTGGAACAAGGTGAGGTTTAAGGTCCCTTCAAACCCAAACCATTTTGGGATTCTATGATTCTACTCGGTTACAGATGGACATGCTCAGATTAAGGCCAGCATTGCAAACTCCATCTGCATTTCCTATGGCTGGCATCATCTATGAGACAGAATCATAGAATGGTTTGGGTTGTCAGGTACCTTAAAGCCCATCCTGTTCCACCCCTGCCACGGGCAGGGACACCTCCCACTATCCCAGTTTGCCCCAAGCCCCATCCAACCTGGCCTTGGACACTTCCAGGGATCCAGGGGCAGCCACAGCTTCTCTGGGCACCCTGTGCCAGGGCCTCCCCACCCTCACAGGGAAGAATTTCTTCCTAATATCCATCCGAACATGTCAGTGTGAAGCCATTCCCCCTTGTCCTGTCACTCCAAGCCCTTGTAAATAGTCTCTCCTATCTTTCTTGCAGGCTCCCTTCAGGGACTGGAAGGCCACAATTGGGCCATCCCAAAGCTTCTCTTCTCCAGGCTGAACAATCACACTTCTCTCAGCCTTCCACACCTGATTCCTTCAGCCACACAGCAAAAAGACCATTTGCAGAATAAGCATCACCAGCTGCTGGGTGACACCAGTGCAAGGCCTTTTCTTTGCAAAGCAGAAAAAAGAAGATAATACAAGAAAAAGTCATGGAGATGACCTTACTGCAATTTGTGGATGCATTTGTGGCCGTGTAAGAATTGGAATAATCTCCTTCCCAGCTGGGTCACAGCAAAACTAAAGGAGAGGTTTAGACCTCTGTAGACACATCCCTTAACTTCTACTCCATGCACATCAGATGCCCTCAGGGAGATGTTGTTGCAGCTGTGCCTGATCCTACCTTTGAGCAAGTTTTTTACTTGCTGCCCTGAAACTGCCTGAAAGCAACTTCTTGTAACAATTTAATGAGAGGTGACTGCCACTGCAGCGTGGGGCTTGGGAAGTAAGACACTTTTACATCCCCACCTGGAACACTACGCTGCTGTCATCCCGAGCACGGAGCTCCATCCAACACGGCCCTGGAGAGGCTGCAGGAAGCTGTAGAGACCCCCACCCCGTGTCCCAGAAGGGATCAGGTCCCTCTCTGCTTGCTCTGCTCTACTCCCTGCCAGTACTGCAGCCGAATCCACAGGCTAGAGGTGGGCAATACTCAGCCATACCCTGCTTTGCTCAGAAAACAGAACATGCAGACTTTGCAAGTGTGAACTTGTCTTTAAACAAATGCACACAAACTGAAAATTATATTCTACCAAGCAAGAAACCCTTCAGCTTTAGAGTTTCAAAACAATCTCTCCATTTTAAGTAACTTCTCATATTATTTTCTTACAGTTTGAACACAAAATTCAGCAAAGCTTTCTGCTTTTTTCTGTCCTAAGTTCAGTTGAAAATGATGAATCAAAGTGACCATTAAGTCTTTTTTTGGGGAAAATAAATGGGAACCAAGTGTGAACAAAAGCACCAGCTGTAAGAACAGGCCTGCCAAGGAGTCTCCCCTGGCCCCCAGACTTTGATTTCAATGATCCCTCACTGCCTTCCCATCATGTGGTTATGGATACAGGGCCATACATGACCTGATCTGAGAGAAACTTGTGGAGGGAGGTGAGAAGAACACCTCTGCAAGGGCAGTAAATGCTGTGCTATATCCTTCAAAATGTGAAGCCAGGTTTTACTGCAACACCTTCACCACCCACATGTGAAATAAAGTTGATGTGAAGAGTCAAAGGGAATGGGAGACCCCACCACTGGGCAGGAGACAGTTTAGTCAAGACAGAAGGCAGCCCTGAGTGTTCAAAGAGCTGTACTTTGGCCCCTTCTTCTCATACCAGATGGATTTTCTGGCTGAGACTTCTCTGTAATTTTCCTCATAGCTACTTTACTAAGGGAACAAAGCAAAGAAACCACTTGGATCTGGTTTCTTAGAACAGGAGAGAAAATATCCTCAGTGCTGTTTTGGATCTCGTAAGTCACAGGAGGCACCTTACCCCTTACCTCCCAGTTCATGTGTTCACTGTATTTCCTTGATCACAATCCAGTTTTTGCACTTTCCACTTGACTCTAAATTCCACAAAAGAGCTTGATTAGGTTCAAAAGTGGAGCTCAGGAAAGCTTCAGAAAATCTCCTGAGTCTCTTAAATGTGTAAGCTAGAAAATCCACGTGTTCCAGGTCCTCACGACCAGAACGTGGGAATACCAGCTTGCCCAGGAGTTGGAACTAATCCAGCAACCTAAACACCAAACTAGGGACGCTGGGAAGAGACTCTACACATCCAGGGTTTTCATCTGGCCTCATCCCAGTGATGTTCTGGCACAAACCCAAACGTGCCAAAATGCTTTGGTGTTCTAATCCACATTAAAGCCCTTGCATGCAGCTCTATTCCACACTCCCCAAATCCTCTTTTCTCTTCAGCAGACAAAAACCCCCCAATTTTCATACATTCCAGAAATCATTTTTGTTTGATCCTAAAAGCAACAATAACTCTACTGTCATTTTTTTTTGGCGTCAACCATGTCACATATCAATGACCTTCTCACCTGATCACACAGAAAGCAAAGGGGCTGCAATACAGTTACACAAATTGCTTGCAGCAAACAGAGCTTTCTGCAATAAACTATAACAAGTCAGAATTCCTGCACTTCTTGGGTCTTTAAGGATGAATTCCAGTTTGAAGGGGTTTAGGGGTACAAACAAGGACCTGGTTTTGATGTGTTACCCTAGATCAGTGAACCAAAAGAGGAATAACGCAAGATGTGTGTCCCCCACCAGCCTTTGCTCACAAGCAGAGCACTGGGCAGCCCCACAGCCACCCTGAGGACACTGGCTGCGCCCTGAGCTCTGCCTGGTACAGTTTCTGCACCTCCCAAAGCCTCCTTGATATCCTAGAAAAAAAAGATTGTATAGGGGTTGCTTGTGTGGAGCAGCCTCCTACAGACTGGTCCAAAGACAGTCAGGAAAAACTGGAGAGTTATTAATAAAAATCCATGTGCCTCCAAAACAGCCACAATATAATTTCTCTACCAAGTTCTAGGCAAAAGACTTGTAAGATTACTTATAAAGCCAGGAAAGCACTTATTCCTGCTGCCCAGTTGCTTGTGAATGTACAAGACTCACTTTTTTCATGGTATCACTCAAGTAATACACTTTTCATTCTTTTCCTTCCAAGATTCCCATTGACATGAATTTTAATGCCACATATCAGTAAAAAAAAAAAAAAAGGTAGTCATAACACTGAATGCACTAAATTGTTTTTGGAAACTCTTGGAAAACTATCACACTACTGAAGGGAACATGAAGAAATAAGTGATCTCTTAAAAAAAAGAAAAAAAAAAGGGAAAAAAGGAAACCCCCTACACACACATGCACATCCTGATTCATTCCCCACTACAGCAGATTTTGAGAATATACTACTATAACAGAAACATATCCTCACTTTTGAAGCCATTTTCAATATACACAAAAGTAGTATTTATACCTCCTCCATGCCTTATCTTCTATAACTTACATCTTTTACTGATGCTTACAGCTGCCTCCCCCTCAAACACTGGGTCTATTCTTTAGTGAAAACCTCTTTGAAAATACAGAGGTGGAAAATTACCTTGTACTTTAAATCTATTATGTCATTGAGGACGGGAAATGAGAAATAAGGGAGTTTGGAAAGACACTCTGAAGCCAGAGAGATACTCATCTGTAATACAAACCACGTAAACATGTCATCTCTAAGAGGTGCATGAGGCATAAAAGCAGTTTAATGATACACACAGCATTTTGCAAGCCCAAAATCTTGCAGGGTCGTTGTCATTTCCATCCTGCCACAGAGGTTACAGGCAATGGGACCACAGCATTCCCCAGGACCTCAGCAGTGAGCTCCAAATTTTGTGTGTGCCCCTTTCACTCGGCTTCCAGCTCCTGTGTGGCCAGCCCAGAGTCTTCATGACCCATAAACCCCACAGTGTGTCCCTTCTCAGTCACCCATGGTCCCAGCAAGGCAGGGAAGGGCCTAGCAGGAAGAATTATCCAAACTTGCCTTTGAAGATTGAAAGCTATCTCCCAGATTTTCTTTTCGTGCCTACAAAACACTATGTTTTGCACCACTTTGAGGATCAGATCCTTCCAAGATTAAAAAAAAAGAAAAAAAAAAGTCCAGTGATTGCAAACACTGATTTTTATCCATGGAAAATTGTATGTGCCAGGAGACAGCAGCATGGGTACATCAGTGTCAGTGAACTCACCAGAGCAGCTTCCTGGAGTTATTACAAAACTCAGTTTCAGACTGGTTTGCAAGAAGACCACAAACCTTAATTAGTGCAATAACAGGACAGTGGGGGAACAAGTCCAAAGCCTCCTTTTGAATAATTGTCTATTTCTTTATCACTATCACTTCCATGGGCCAATTATTTGCTTAAGAAAATACCTTTAAAAATCCTCTCATAAAAATATCAGCCGTTTGTTTTTCCAGCGTGGGGTTTACACTTTTAAGTTTCAGCAACACAGCGTACCAGATATTTGATGTTACAGATGGTTGTGGGGAACCAGAAATACTTGGGGGAGGAAGGGCAGGCTGTACTTTTTGTATCTCTTGCTAAGAGCTAATGCCTTTTCAGCAAGAAATTCAGCAGAATCGCAGTGGCTCACGAGCACTTCTCCAAACCTGAATGAAGAGGCAGCTCCAGAGGCCGTGATAATAGTGCTGGAGTGACTGCTAATGTCATGTTGGAAGTTGCACTCGTGGCTCCAAAATAGAGGCTAAAACTTGATAGTTTTATTTAAAAGTTTGGTGGCACTCAGGGCATTCTTGGAATGCACCCTGAAAAGTAGCAAAACCCAGAGCTGCTGCTTCATCCCGCCGCCAGCTTTTGCACAGGTACTAGGTCTCTTTTTCCCGTGTTCCAACTCTCCCTTTTTCGTGTTACCTATTAATTATGATACATATTTCAGTTAGCATTCCAGCCCTGTGATCAATGACCCCATGCCTTTGAAACACGGGCAGCTCCATCCCCTTCCCAGGAGGAGCCACCAGAACCCTCCGTGCGGGTTCCAAAGGGTTAATCCCCGAGCGAATTCTTCAGATGTGTAATTTAATACTTCATAACTGCTGAAAATTGGAGCCCACATAATTTATTTTCTTTGGTCTGGGCACATTTGCCTCATGCTTGGCTGTGGCTGACTTCAGAGAGACACACCTAAAGCCCTCAAGTGTCCCAAGTGGCCCATGTCAGCTATGCAGAGAGATTGTGGTACTTGGAGGGAGCCCAAGGATTAGGTGTTCCTGAGAAGGTTTTTTTGGCTCCACGCAGCCCGCGGATGTCATGGGAATAGGCCGCGCTCCTCCCGCCGCCTGCAAGGCCGCGGATCCACGGGGCATCCAACCACCCCGAGACAGCCCTCGCACAAAGGTATACATTAAAATAAACAGAACGTGCCACCAAAAAGCACGGAGAGGGAAGCAGGGATTGCTGAGCGGAGACGGGGAAACAATTGCTTCATTGTGGAGCCCGAGAGAGGAATCGCAGAGCCGAGCTCCACCTACAGTCCCCTCTGCAAAGCTGACTCGAGCCCTGGCTTTCCTCCTGCTCCTCGAGTCCCTTTTTTTTTTTTTTTCAATATTTCTATTTTAATTTTTTAAATAATTATTTTTACTGCAAAACTGACCTGCATTTCTATTTCAGCGTAATCTAAACATGGCTAAAGCTGTTGCATTGTCCCAGTACTTTTAAGGTTAGTTTATTTTCTGTATTTTGAAAGTAAATAGCCTGCTTTTTCCTGGAATTTACTTTGGGATTCCGTCTCTTTCTCTGGCTTTCATTTGCACCAGCCTCATATCGTCTGAGAGTATTTCACATTTTTATTGCCATTTGATTGCAGTGCAGTAGTTTCATCACTCCAGGAAAAAAAAAAAAATTTGTTTAAATTGTACTCTTGCCCTTCTTAAAAAAAAAAAAATCAAATTAAATCAAGCTTCAAACATGATTGGGGTTGCAACTTTTAAAAGCAGTAGTCAGCCTCTGAAAGCACCAAGTAAAATATTCCTGTTTTCTACAAAAAAAAAAAAACAAAAAAAAAAAGCCTTGGATGAGAATTCAAGCTGTGGCACACAATAGTGCATCTCCTACAGAACCTGAATGTTTGAGGCAGAGCACTGGGTCACACGGCAGGGCTGGTGTCCAGGTAAGCATGTCCAAAGCCTGGTCACCATCCTGGGTCACTCTTGTGACCTCACCACACCTGGATGGAGCTCCAGGAGGGAGCAGGGCCAAGGTCAGCACCAGCCCACCCTTCCTACCCTGGGGCGTCTCACACACATGGTCCCTCCCATCTCATTACCTGGGATGCAACTTCCCTGGGAAAGAGCTGGAAATCCCTCCTGAGAAAAGCTGGATGCAGCAACCATTGGCCTTCAGAAGTTTATTTGGGCAGGTCACCAGAACAAGACCAGTCCCCCCACAGCATCCATGGGGAGGAAGTGCCACCAACTGGGCAAATAGGACAGAGCTATAGTGAAAACTCAGACCAGAACAGATTAGAATGTCAAAAGGGGTTGTCCAGCTTCTGGTCAAGCCCTGCATTCATTGTAATGGTTGGGCTCCATGAACTGAGAAGTCTTTTCCGATCTAAAAATTCCATTATCTCCTGCCATCTCATACTCCTTATAGAAGGAGCTCTGCCAGTGTGCTGGCTGTTCAAGGGACAGAAGACACTAAAAACAGAATAAAGAGGTACTTTGAACAGTCTGTTCCTTTCTGTTAGTTTAGGCTCATCCAAGCTCCTGTGCTAGATCAAAACTGTGAGCTCCACTGGGTGCCCAGTCTCTTGATAACACCACATTAAGAAGTGGAAGACCTCTTCCATTAAAAAAATTCCTACATTTTGATTCCTGACATGATACGGCTTGGAAAGACAAAAATTAGGATGCACTCTAAGTCATGGAAGAAGGAAAGGAGGTGAGCGAGACACAGAAGGAAAACTTCACTGAGAATAAGTTCAGGGGTCATTAATTTGTTCATTTATAGAAGGTTCTTATGTGCTATCATGACATACCAAAATTGAGGGACTGAAGCCTCTCCCTGATGAGGAAAGGCTGAGGGAGCCGGGGCTGTGCAGCCCCCAGAGCAGCCCCCGCTGAGAGGGGCCCTCACCCCTGGGTGTCCCTGTGTGCAGGGAGGGGCAGAGCAGGGCCCAGGCTCTGCTCCAGGGACTGGAATGGCGCAGGGGGAACGGGCAGGGACTGAGCCCAGGAAGTTCCACCTGGACAGGAGGCAGAACTTCTTCCCTGGGCAGTGCCCGAGCCCTGGAGCAGAGACCAGAGAGGGTGTGGAGTCTCCCTCACTGGAGATGTTCCAGACCCACCTGGACACAACCCTGTGCCCTGGGATGACCCTGCTGGAGCAGGGAGGTGGGACAGGATGACCCACTGGGGCTCCTCCCAGCCTGACCCCTTCTGTGACTGTGAACAACCCTCTTATCCACTCAACACAAGTCAAAGAGCAGACAAGCCATTTAAAAAATCTCCAGCTCTTGCAAGAATTTTTAATGAACATTATCATCATCACCTCACTTCATGGTCCAATACAGCCAAAACTTACATAACTCCTGAACGACAGAGGGTTTTGCCACTCTTGCATCCTAGGTGGGAAAGCCAAGTAGGAAAGACTGAGCTATTTGGGTGCCAACAGGAGCGTTGGGAAGGGAATACACTGTTCCACCTCCTGTGCAGCACTTCCCCAACAGTTCCCTCTCCGTGCACACTTTTACGAGGCAGATATTTGACCTGTTACACCATGATGCATGAAATAATAAGTAATGAGTGGGTGGGTGATCTCACCAGTGTCTTTAAACCTCCTGCAATGTGTGGGTTACGAGGTTTGAATCACACAGAAGTAGCACCAAATTTGCCTGCTGCTTCAAAGAAGCTGCGGGAGAAGGAGTGGCTGAGTGGTGAGGAATAAAGGAAATTAATAAAACCTGAAACAAGAATGAGATTAGTAGAATGGAAGCTATAATGAAAACATAAAGCAAGAGTAATTACTTATATATATAAAAAAAGTAGATGGTGTTCAGTCAGGCTTCTGATAATTTTTATCCTTGACAAATTATTCCTATTTGGAAAGAGGATATATTGATAAATATATATTTAATCTTCTTTGGAGAAAAAAAAAAAGAACAGGTGTGACATTGATCCTTCCCATCACTGTCAACCAGAGCAACTCCCCTGCCACAGCTCCCACACCAGCACAAATGAGTAGAATCAACTATGAAGTTATGAAGTTCATGGTAAAAAAAAAAAAAAAATTAAATTAATAAAAGGAAAAAAAAATAAATCTGTGTCCAGCTTGAATTTCTACCCCTACATTATCCAGAGCTCCAAGCAGCCAGGACCCTCAGGAGGTGACTCTGCCATGAGGCTGCATGGCCAGGCCCTACATTTATGAATGAAATTGCTGCTTTTTTCCAAATGTAAGATCCGAGACCATGGATGAATGCCACCTTTTTTTTTTTTTACAAAACCCTTAGGAGAATGAGTGTGCTGTATTTCTTCAATTCAATGCTGATATATCTGATTTCCCTTCAGGACAGCCCAAACATTAAATAACACTGAACAGGCTGAGTGCACAGCTAAAATACTTGCACTGAAAAGTTTTCATTCTCAGCTTATTTCCTAGTTTACAAAAGCTCTTATCAAAAAAGCTCTCTAAATTGGAATTAGTTAGTGATCCAGGTCTCTAAAGCCCAGGGACTGGAAGTGAAGATTTCTTAATTATACCAGCAGGGGCTTGATTTCTATTCTTAGTGCAGCTGGGTAATGCTGTTAGGTTCTTGCAGAGCACTGTTTCTCTCTGGCAGGGGTAGCCCCTGGTTTACTTTGACAAAAATATAAAACTCCTCAAATTGAAGCATCTTCACATGTGTAGCAAAGCACATATATTTCACACACACACATCCAACTCCTCAGCAGAGCCCAGGCTCTTTTAAAAAATCAGTAACTCCTTACTTGGGAATCTCACCAACAATCTCAGAGTTTTCACTGATCTAAACTTTTTTTTTCTTTCTCCCGATGGGCCTTTTCAAATACCCTGGTTTCCCTTTCCTTCCTTGGAGAAACCAGTTGCTCACCTGCAAATTCACCTAGAAAAGGATAAAAATCAGCCCCATAAACTTTTGGGATCACAACCCGGATGATGAGCAGCATCACAAGAACCCCAACACTAAAAGCATCCACTCACAGTGACTCAACTTCTGTATAAATCACTTCCCTCCTCTATCACAAGGATGTACCCATCCTAGAAAGCAATAACCAAAACCAGCCTTGTAATTCATACAGAATAAAAAAATTCTACCCCGGGATTGATATCACCACAGATTAGCTCTAAAATCCTCAAAATACTCTAATAAAACCACTTACTGAATAAAATATGATGTAAAATGTAGCAACACATGCCCGCATCTGCAGTTAAGTTCATTGAGGGTAAGGGGTGGGAGAAAAAGACTTATTAGTTTATCTTAAGACTCCTGGATAGAACCCAAAAAATTGGGTTGAATCCCCAAGTAGGTCATATTTCTCTCATTAAAATATTTGACTCATACTGGCAATGTTCTCTGAAGATAAATGAACTCTGGACTGAGAACAAGGTAGAGCTGTAATTACTAAAGCAACTATTTAAATCTCAATTTGTCTGTGGCTGGTCACCTTCGTGAGAAGAGGCTGGTGGCCAGCCTTGCTGTCTGTCTCTTTTCTGCCCACACAACACACAAAAAACTCCTGCAGGACGAGTCAACTGCACATCACAAGGCAACTGGTGGTCACATGAGATGCTATTTTTAAAAAAAGGCCCAGAAATTTTTGCATCTTTACGTTCCTATCTGCTCGAGCTGTTTTATCAAAACTCAAAATTTTCTTGCTGGGAAATGGTTCCCTCTTTAGTACCTTTTCTGCCAAAACCCAACTGTAACAACAAAAGTTTATAAACAATGAAAATTCCAGCTGCTTGACATCAGCGATGTGAAGCTTTCACTTCACACTGATACAAATATTTACCCTGAGCTCTGGCAAAGCTTTCCTTGCCCATGTCGCCCTTAATCATACATTTTTCCTTGATTGAGTTATGCTTTCCAGTCCGTGATTTGCTCTGGTTTACTTTTTAACACATCCCAGAGGCTCCGTCAAAATCAGCTCTGTGCAGGCCGTGTCATTTGGTAGCTGCCAAACGTGCTGTTCAGAAGGACCTTGGCAAACAGAAAAACAGTGTCTTTTTCTAACTGCCCTAATAAATGTGTTTGTTCTGTTCTGACCACCATTTATTTCTTAGATCCCACATATCCATAAAGCAATGAGCCAAGAAAGTAAGCAGAAACACACTCATTTTCCCTTTAATCTACTCCCTCGAGGCAACACGCTGACTTCTCTTACAGACACCTTATAGCTAAGAAGCTGCAAACTATCGATGACTCACTTTTTATTATTATTTACGAGACAGAAAGGTTATTATCAGGGGGAGTAATAATAAAGAATCTCTTGGTTGCTGCTTTAATACTCGCAAAACTAAATATACAGGAGTCGAAACAAATGTAGCTCTACCTGAGCAAACAAGATCATCACAAACTATTCTGACAATTATGGTTAAATGTATTCTTCCAAAAGCAAGAAAATTTGACAGATTTCTCAGTTACATTCATATAAAGCCAAGTGCAACAAAGAGGAAAATCTCATCTACAACATCAACATGGAGAGAAATTTATTTCCACCTATTCCTGAAAGTAGACCCAAATCTCAACCAATATATTTTTGTTACTCTTTCTTTTTTTGCCTCTTTACATGCCACTGAGAGGGGACAAAGAAAAGCTGCAAAGACAAATGATGCTGAAGGACTTTGGGCCCTGGGCAGGAGTTTTCTTAACTTCACAAGGAATTTTGTTCTTGCAAGCACAGCCCAGCTTCTGGTTCATCTTTGTGCACGGGGATGGTAGACTGGTCTCAGTGAGGTCAGATGGGAATTCTCCTACCAACAGGATTTCATTCAGGAATACTCAGCTGTAAATGAGATTAAAAACAGACTGGGGGCAAATTTCTTTTTCATATTCCTTTTTTCAGTGTCCATTTAGCAGTTGTTCTTCCTTCACAGGATTTAGTCTAACATTGTAGTTTGCAAGAAGAAATTAAAAGTTGCCTTTGGGTTCTTTAATAATTATTATTTGGAAAAACAAACTGGTTGTTTTTTTTTTAAATAAATTAGATAAACCTTAAACCCAAGCCTGTGCTTAGTATACTTCTAAAGGATGAATCAGCTCCCAACTCTTCCTGTAGGTGGATCAGTCATCCATGGGAAGAGACAGAAAATTGCACCTGAAGAAGCTCTAAACCACAACCACAGGTAGGCAGCAGCTCATGAAAATAAATCAGCACCTTTTCGAGGTCACAAAAAAAAAAATGTAGAGAAGCCTGAAATCCACTTCAAATAAAAATTAGGTTCAAGGATGAAAACAAAGAACTCCTCATCCACCTGAAAACTAACTCAGGTATCCCGTATTTAGTTACCATTTCAATAAAATGTTGGTGCATAAATTATAGGATCCCAGAAGAGTTGTTTGAAACCCAAATACTTTTAGTTCATTTCAATGACAATCCTTTCTTCCTTTTACTTTCCATCTGAAGTTTGTTTCTATTGGTGTTTCACATCAAAAGCAAGAAAACTTTAAAAAAAATACGTTATGGTCCTAACAACTCACCCTAGTTCAGGTCAAAATTAGGCGGTAGTTTCATAAATGCTAACGTAACTTTTATCTAATAATTAAGTATTTCAAGAAGGCAAATCTTATGATAATTTTGGTATTTTTGATTTAATTAAGAAAATTTCGCTCAGTTTATGTAAGACAAAATGATATTGCAATATATATTCATGAGTCTTGTGGTCCTGGCCACCACCACTGGTTACCACCAGGGCTTTTGGGAGAAGCGGCAAAAGGGAAAAGCAATCTGGGATGACTTTTGTATGACAAATTGTTAAGCAAGTGACAGATTCACACTTCAAGCTGGTCACTGCACATGACTCCAGCACAGCATCTGCAGTGAATTTTCACCTCTGGCTGAAGGAGGAGAATCACACAGGGTGGTCCTTCTCCAGTCCCAGCACGGCAGGAATAGAGAGGAGAGGTATTTGTGACATAATCCAATTACAAAAATCAACCTGGAGAATTTAGAGGACAGATGTGATTCAGTGTCCTGATACTGGGGTGCCAGAATTCCCCCAAAGCAACTGGAAAAATGAATCATCAGAAAGAGCTGAAATATAAAGGATCTAAACATCAAAAAATAATGAAAAACATCCCTAAATACAGCAACAAAACCCATTGGCTCAGCTCACAGACACTGGTGACCTCTCCTTTACCTAACAAGGTATCTGTATCTCAGCTGGTCATTCCCAAACCCCTCAAAAGTCAATGCACAAAGGGGCCCTTAGGAAGTAATTTAATTAAAAGGTAGAAATGTAGAGCTTGATTCAGCTGCCCAGACAAGATGACCCGGCTGTTCTCCCAATTGCAGGACATGGGAATATGGGTGGAGCACATCACCACAAATTGCAGCAGAACTTTCATTAAACAGGTAAATTAGATGATCTTCCGGGTCCTTTCCAACCCAAACCATTCCATGATAATGGCATCTCACATGGCATCCATGGTAAAGTACAGACAGGTAAAGTCAGGGAGGTGAAGCCCAACCCAGGTGCCTCCCACAAAAAACACACAACAATCTGACCTGCAAAGCAAAGGGGAGTCTCACGTGATCTTACAGGTAATTAACTGCTATGACTAATAAACTAACAGAAATATACAACAATTGCATCTCTCTGCAGATGATATTTTCCACCAAGAATCCAAGGAGAGACTTCCCATCCCACTTCGCAAATTGCTATTATTTCCAGAATTCATCCCATCAGTCACTGTTTAGAGGGGGAAAAAAATGAAGGCAAAAAAGAAGAAGACATCAGGTGGTTTATTCTTCAAATTATTGAAATTGAAATTTTTTTTAAGTCACAAGTGAAATGCACAGTTTGGACTGAAAGCACTTTCTGATATCTCCAAGGCTCACTCCAACAGAGTTAAAATAAAAAGCCCTTCTAGGCTTTTGATCACATTGAGATAAGATGTCTTTGTTCAATCATTTCCTGATTTACGTAACATTTTCATTGACTGAAAGAAGCTCAGGCCAAAATAAATTGAGAGACCTTTCTTTTATTCTTACTTGCTTATGAATTCTAAGGGTTTCTGTTGCTACAATGAAGGAAAAGAAACAAAACAAAACAAAAACAAAACAAACAAACAAATAAAAAAAAAAAAGGGAAGCCATACAGATTTCCAAACCCAAAATTTCACTATGGATTTCAAGGACTACTCTGAAGAATTTTGATGGGACTAAATAGAGGCAATAAATGACACAGATATGTGGACTTCTTCCAAAGGTTTCTATATATTCTATATTCTTCTAAAATCCTTTACCTTTCCATCAAATATTATAAAGTCAATTATTAGTGTCTCTTACCTCTTTACCTGTCCCCTCAGTGTTTTCCACTTCTTCCTAATATCAGAAAAAAAGAGGCTACTTTCCTCCTTTATCTGCAAACATCAATTTATTTTCCCTCTTGTATTTCCAAGACTGCAAGAACTAAAGTGGAAATCTGCAAATAAGTCGTTTTTTATTAAAATTAGATTTCTCCCAGTGATGTCATCAGGAAATTCTCTGTTGTGGCAGTTCTCTCTCACTCCCAGGTGGAAAGTCAGTAGAGGGAGCACAAGAGCACACAGAAAAATGTTAAAGGGCTACCAAAAATCCTTA
This sequence comes from Atrichornis clamosus, assembly GCA_013400975.1. NCBI lineage: Eukaryota > Metazoa > Chordata > Aves > Passeriformes > Menuridae > Atrichornis > Atrichornis clamosus. The sequence goes on from WBMZ01001161.1 coordinate 579,822, forward strand.
CTTAATATCCAGTCATTATTATTATTATTGGGGTTTTTTTGTCTTGAATATTTCCATCTGCCTCACCAGGAAAAAAAGGCTTAAAAAATAAGTAAGACAATCATGTTGCTTTGGGAAAAAAACAAACTCAAACCCCCAAAATGTAGCAGTGTAGATGAAAAGCTGGAAAGCTGTCTCACAAAAGAGAAAATCAAACAACTTCCTTAAAATAGGCATCTTAATCATGATGCTGAGTAATTTCCTATTTTAGTAACTGCCACAAAGCATTTCTGACCACGTTCAGTGCAGAACTGGTGATAAAATGTAATAATCACAGCAGAATTCATCAGGATTCATCAGAAATGAGCAGCTCTGTCGAGACCTGGGACAAACTTCTTTACATAACTGAAAAGATGACAAAATTTACTTGGGCTTTCATTCTGTAATTAAGCACAAGTCTCAGTCCACATTTATCCCAAATTTGCTGAATTCCCAAAGTTTTTCAAGAATTCCTCGCATCTCACTGCCGGAAATCTCCAGACTCAGCTTGAGCGAACTTGGAACCATTTATGGGGTTTTTAAAATCAAAACTATGGGAAATTCAATTATTTTCCATGGTTTTGGCTCAATATCAACTATAACACTGCATTTCTGTGTGTGCTTCATTTCAACTTTTCAGTTTCACTTGAACCTCAAAGCAAGATCAGGAGGACCAAGTCCTTCTTTATATCATTTGGTATAAATCCAGAGGAATGACAGTGATTTCATTGGGACTATTCCAGTGTTACACCATTTTAAATGAAAAGTTCAATGTGCATTTCAAGGCTGGAGGAGGAAAAAAACCCAAACAACTCCACCATGAATCTTTGCAAACTGTGGAGCTGAACATTCTTCTCATTCTTGTGCATAAAACTGCATTGTCCTTTGGTTTACAAACCCCTAGCAGAGGGCTGAACACAGTTACATGTGACTAAGGATGTGCAAGATTATGCTGTTCCCATCATTTAAAATTAATTACATAAAATGGTGTTCTTTAGTCACGACAAAGTTCTTTCATGACCCAGTAACTCATTTGGGAACTGCTTTAAGAACTGTGAAATATCCCACTATATTTTTCCCAAATGTGCAAAATTCAGCCAAAACTAAATATCTTATTGTTCTAATTTTGCTTCCCATCCAAACCAACCAATTCTCTGTGAAATAAAAGATACTAATATTTTGCTTCTAATATTTTTGCACATGAAGTATGGAGTGCTATGGTTTTGTAGAAGAAAGGAATGGAGACACAGAGGGAGAAGAAAGAAAAATCACAAATATTTTCAGTTGAATTCATATATTAGGTCTGGTCTGTATTAAACTTCTCCAGAACTGCTCTATAAAGACACTTCCTTATTTCCTCATACACCAACAGCTCACACCCAAGGCCCTGAGACAAATATTCCACCAGTTAAAAGAAAACAGAGATCTCTTCCAGTCTCTGCATCTTTGAGGAATTTTAACTCGGTCACTAAATATTCCAGCAAAAATTGTCTTCCTTCTGCTCTTGATGGACCATCACAGAATAAGAGTTCCATTACACAAACTCAAGGGTAGGTCTCATATTAAAATCCAACCAAACATCCAGAAGAAAAAGAAAACAAGGAACTTCTGGAATGTTTAAATACCTCGGCAATTTCAAAGACTGTGAAAATACCCAACAGAATCTTCAGTGTAATTGCAGAATTTTGTGTAATGGACATCTGGGTTCTGAACAGCTACCACAGGACTGAGAAACTCCCATGCAGTATTTTAATATTCTTTTGAATCAAGTTTCTGCCCTGCTCATACTCTCTTTTCATTCATGAATCATTTCCTTCTGCTGTCTAGTTCCCACCTCGTGTGAGCTGAGGCTGATATTTCCTTGTCTGTATTGAAATATTTATTTGGGTACATTCAGTAAGAACTGCCCCAGTGCCATCAGAGCACTGTATTTCTTGCACTCATTTAAAGCAGGGGCCCATTCTGAACGGTCAGAGTGTATAAACTGAGTGTTTATTGGCTTTCAATTAGCTCTGTAGCACATCTGTGCAGCTGGAAGTATCTTTCTGATAGCTAAGCTTTGCAAAAATCAAGCTCATTACATACATCATGTAATTGATATACGAAATAAAAGAAATTAGGGTTATGTAAGAAATAAGAAATAATTACTAGGCTACCTTGTCACATTTGGGTTGCTACCTTGAAGTCAAGGTTCCTGTGAGCCTACTCGTTATTTCAGGGTTGTGGTGGAGATTTACATCTACAAGCATGAGATGCACAAAAAGATTTATTATTATAGGTAATTTTATTTTTCTCAGTCAAGGCAAGACACCAACACCTGTGAGAAGTGGATTTTCTGAATTTAACAGCCAAATTTTTTCTGAAAGTGTGTACCAGAATCCAAAATTAGCACCCAAGAATAAAGACCCACAAACTTTCTCCTTTAAGCATTGTTTTACACACAAAGTGGATAAATAGTTTGCAGATCAAGCAGAGTCCTGACTGACAAAAGCTACCTACACTAAACTATATTTCACATCATTAAATTAAAAGAACAGGATAATGAGTATTTCTGAGTTACAGGAGATTCTGGAAAAGCCCTGCTTATAGAACAGATTTCAGCATCATTTTATTTAAAAGAAGTTTAATATTAAATTGATGGTATAAGCATTTGAAAAAGCTAAACCAAGAACACTGAAGCATTGATTTTAGCAGTACCCACACACACAGGACACATTTGTGAAATACATGAGAGATGATGGCACTAATAAAAGATCCAGCTAATCTTACTTTATGGAGACTCAGAGGAATGCACAATGCTCTACTACTGTACTGGCAGGTAATCTACTGCCTCTTTAAATAAATCTAAATATTAGGTCTAGCAGGGATCAACCTGAGAAAAATGCTAAAATATAACTGCTAAAGTTAATGCTTATTTAATACTTGCTTTTCTACAAGACTTAAAATGAAAAGGCTTTCCAACTATTATAAGATGTACTGTCTTAATCTACATTTCAATAAGATATTTAAAGGCAATGCTGAAACTGTCAAGGACCCTTTCTTAAGCCTGGGAGAGGCCGACAAAGGAACGCTGACAGTTCCGTTTGCTGTGACACGGAAGCATTATTTTATCAAGGAAATGTTATTATGCTCGTATCCATCTCAGAGCTCCTCTTTGCAGACTTCTCCCAGCCCTATTTGGTGGCACGGATGCCCCTGCACCACTGGAGGTGTCAGGAGCCCTTACCATGAAGGTAGATGAAGAGATAAGCATAAATGTACGTTCTTTTGTCACATTTTATAGACAGGCTAAAAATGAAACCAGAATGAAATTTTTAAGGTACCCATAAAGGGTAAATGTACTCTAAAACGTGTCTAAAATTCAACCTGTGGCTGCCAAACAACTATAGAGGGTTTTTAGAAGAGATTTTCATTGTCACAATTTCCATATCTGACACTAACATTTATATATATTCATCCTTTATGCTAAATACGCCCTTTTGTGTTTTTATTTTTCACATCTTTGTTGTAGACATTATAAAAACAGCACATCAAGCACCTTGTTAAATTAACCCTTTCATTAATGCCGTGGCTCCAGCTTGAATATAACCCTTTTATTCTTGTGTGAACATATCCATACAGCCCATAAACAGTTTCTAATTAGTCACACGTGGATTCAAATGCAGACTTGTACACCATAAACCAACACTGAAGTGTATAAGGAACTGTCAGTCAGATCAAAAGTCAATCCAAAATCATCCCATTTGCAGAGCTGAGATGCTGTCACAGTTAGTTAGCCCAAAATGTTTAAAACAGCGACCAAACTTTTATTCTAATTGAGCATGAGTTGAAAGGCTGCACACTTTGATGTCTTTGCTTTTATCATTTGTATATAGCTAAAAACAGCAGGGTGGGGAGTTTTTTTAAAGTTTCTCTTAGAAATAGGAGACATTACTTCTTATTGAAAATATACAGGTGGGTCAGGCTGTATTTGTGGAGCCAACGTATGGTTTTCAATCATGCGCGTAATCACTTGCAGCACCGCTCCTCAAAAGTGCAATTAGAGGAGTTTCTCATTACAATTTAACCTTTCCTTCCTGCCAGTTGTTGACCAAATCATTAAGAAAAAAGCGTCTTCAGAATATTATCTGCAACGAGATCCTACATCTCTTCAGGAAACCCTAGGACTTGGACAGCACTGTCGTTTTTCAATCCTTTAATGTTCCAGGAGGGGAGAGGCCGGCAGAGGCTGTTTGCAGGAAGCGTACTTGAGCAGATGCCTACAATCTGAGAACATGTTAACAGAAACTTGAGAGGCAGCAATGAAAAGTCCAGGCCTAATCTTATTATAGAAACACTCAGTCTGTTACACCGAGGGGAATAGGCACAAAATGCCAGGCGGGTGGGGAAGCAGAGGAGGCTCTCTCTGCACTCCCAGGCAGAGCACAAACACACCCAGTGCAGGGTGTCCTGGACCACTCCTCCTCTTTTTAATGAGACATAAAAATCTCCTTGCAAGAAAAAAAAGTGAGCAGCATGCCTCTTTCCATGCCTCTTTCTTCACTGGGATCACAAAAAAGCCCCCCAAAATATCTTATTAATTCAGAAGACACTACAATGTTCCCAAAATCCATCACCTGCTGACAAGTCTGTGCCTGTGCTGGAAGTTCCAGGGGTTAAACTTCATGATGTCATTTTCAACCCAAGTCCTGTGTCCAGTTCTGGAGCCTGAGGACAGCCATTCTTCTCCAACCTCCACAAAAGTTCTCACTCCCAAAAAATCCTCCCCACTCACGTGGTTCAGCATTAGCTTAAATCCTTGGTCTTCCTCCCGAGACAGGAATTTATTGCAATCTGAGGAAAGCAGCTTCAACAGGCTTCTAGTGAATGCAAGGAGAAATTTAAGAAGGAACCTCAAGGCAGCCATTGCTTGGCTTGGAATTGCAACCTTCCATGTTAAGGCTTGCGCACATTTTGTGCCAAAACTCACACGGGTGTATTTGTAACCACATCATTATTGGAACTAACCCGTGCTGACAGAAAACAAAAATTGACCCAGCAGCACAAAAGGGAATAACTGGAGACTTCAGGAGAGGAAGTGGTGCACAGACTGTCCTTAACTCCCTGCAGAAGGCATTTGACAGTGCAACAGCATCTCCTGACAGAAATTACCATAAAGTTCCTGTGACCTGAGGGTCGCCACTGAGACGAAGAAACCATTATGTTAGGGACTCTATGAAAACATGCTAAGGCACAAATTCCAGTATCTAAAAACCAGATGGGAAAGGATTATGAGAAAATTATGAGTTGTATTTTCCAGATGAAGAACAGAGGAAAAGCAGACCTATTTTGTTCTCACCTTTTTTTTTTTTCTCCTTTAAGGAATAGTGTAATTTCATTCTTTCCAACAAGAGATAAAGCAACATTTGATGGTTTGTCCAAGGACACCCCAGAAACCTGAGGCAAAGCTGGGAGCTAGACAGAGGTCCGTTCATAACACCACCCTAATTCCCACAAAATGTTAGCCAAAAGGTGATTAGAGAGAGTCTCCTCGAACATTTTTCACCATGAAACTGTTCCCAGTGCATTCTCTCCAGAAATACCCTGTCGGGTCTTCTCCATGCTGAGGGTGCCAGATACCTCAGGCTTCGGGTGGCAGTGGGGAAGGCAGTCATTCCTACAACTTGGCTTCAGCCTGAAATTAAAAAAAAAAGGCTGCAGGATCTGTGGGAACAGGATATCTAGCAGCTATTGCAGCCATTATTTTCCCTCTTTTATAGTGCTACCTTTTAAACTATGCTTGAGATCTTTGTTGTTGTCTCGTACCCTGTGGCACTGGCCTGGCGTGATGAGACTCGGGCGAGATGCAGCACATAAAAGCATCCACTGCAAGTGTGACGAATGGCAATGACAAGGTTGGGTTGGAGGTAACTTGTGAATGATCTGGTGAATTGAAAACGCCTGCGTGCTCTGCCTAGGAGCGGTGGAAAGAGAATATGGGCAGTGCCAGTTGCGTGCTCCAGGCAGGAGCCTTGCTGAGAACACAGGAGAAACGCACCATACCTTATTAACACGCCCAGCTTCTCAACGAGCTCTTTGGAAAACAAACACAGAGCATCAGCAATCAACCATATTATTATTAATAATGCGGTTCAAACGTGTGGAGGAGGTGAATTTGGTACGAATCCAGCATTTGAATGATGTGGTATTAAAATGAAAAGCTCTGCTTAGGTACCCAGAGAACACAGGCGTTGCTGTAAAAACCCAACACGCGGCATACAAAGGCGTGCAACTAACTCAAACCCAGCTCAAGTCATGAATAAAAACAATGCAGTAATTCTCTACACTCTGGAGCATCTTTCAGAAATCATTCTGCATGCATTCCCTGGTAAATACAACATCCTTGCAAGGCAGATGAGGAACAGTACCCTGGTTTTCAGGATGGGAAACAGAGTCAAAAATAATCCCACACCCCAACATCGCTGGAAGATTATTGATGAGAGCACACGATGATCATGACATACCAAATTTACGTGGAATTTTACTGTAGCTTTTGGGAAAAGCAACTCTTCAATTCCTCCATGAAGAGGAGCACCAAAAGTCCCTTTCCCTTCTCTCAGCCATCAAAATGGTGATACAAGGCCATCATAAGCCCTCTCTTCCTTTATTTTCTTTCCTTTTGTCACCTCCCCTTATGTGTGTCATTTTCTTTATCTCCATAAACCTACGTGAGTAACACTGTGTAGTACCTGTGATTAAACACACCTCGGTTCAAATCAAAACTTAAATTTATCATCATAAAGCTCCTGGTGACACAGTATGATCCACACTTACAAATTCACAGACAAAGCACACAATTTTCATTGTTAATTAATTCCCTGAAAATAGTCAAAAACCCAGGTTTAAACCAAAATGCTGACACAATGCTTCAGTGTTTGCCCCCTGAAATGTAACAAAAATGGCATTTTATAAAACAGAGTTTACATATTTGTACTGTCACAACTTGCATAGGTCATCTTTATGGTGTGGCACGCTCAGGAACTGATTTTTAACTTAAGGCACCACTGTAATACTTGAGATATTTTTCAATAAAAATCCAAGTATTAAAATGAGCAATTCACTCCCAGGCAAGAGTATCAACTGGGACATTCATTGCAACAAACCCCCTTCCTCACATTACTTCTTTTCTCTTGATAAGCCCTTCCTGGAGCACAAATAAAGCATTGTAACTCCAGGGAAGGTCTGGTATTTAACAACAATCTAAGATCATGAAGGTGTGTGTTATATTTTTCCAAAATTGTCCAACACCTTTACATGCCCTCCACCCAACAACCAATGGGCCAATATCCTCCTCTAATACTCAAATACGATTGCTTTCCCTCTACTTAAACATTACTGTGGGATTTAAATGACTTCCAGACATAATTTTAATATTAACTTACTTTGGATTGAGGCCTCTACATATTTTACCCCTAACCTTTTTCCATTTTGCTGCTGATAATCTCATCCCAATATAGGATGTACCTCTGCTTGGGAGGCTCAGTGTTTCATTAACTGTGTTCAGGGTTTTGTATTGAATTGGAGAGATACAATTTTACCTGTTTTCAACATTTTTTTCCAAACAATTTCAAAGAATATTCCTCTAAAACTTGTACTATGTAGGTAAATTATGGTTTAGTTACTCTGTGGAGTTCTTGCCCTTAAGAAATACTACTAATAAATACAAATTTTTTTTTTTTGGCCTAAATAAAGTGATATTCTACATTCTATTAGAAGCTAGAGAATAAGAATGTCTGCTAGACAGTAACTAAATCAACAACAAAGACACACTAAAAAATAAAACACTTGAAGATCTATATTTTGTTGAGGCACTAAGAAGTTTAGTCCCTTTCATGGACATGGGGCTCTAATATTTTTAAATCACTTTTGTGGGCACAAGAGGTACAGAACCAAATTCCTCTGTTCAAAGGGGAAGATACTCCAAATGCTACAACAGATTTAGTCTACATTTCCACATTGGATTTGAAAAGGAGGTAGTTGAAAGTGGAAGCAGAGTCCAAAATTAGATATCACCACAGAATAATAAGATTTTCACCACCACGGTGCCATGATTTCTCATACAGAAGGGGAGGGAATTTTGAGAGATCCTTGAGCATCGTGCTGGTTTACCAGGCTCAATCTGCACAATGAACTTGGACAAGTAACCAGCTTTAAAGAAAAAAATAATTACCTAAATTTCTGAATGAGGATTCTCCACCAAAATGTATATTTCCAAAGTCAACTCATTTTTGGCAAATGGACGGAACAGTAGAGAAAGGAGGGAAAAAAACCAACCAAACAAAAACCAAAACCACACAACAAAACCCAAGCACACCTTGAGAAAACTTTCCAGCAGGAATCACCTACAACCTTCAAGGTCAAAAGACAATACCGAGGACACAATACCAATTCCTTCTGATTATCTATGGAATAGCTGGATAAATAGTCTATTTTTGAGGAAAGAACAAAAACAAGGAGATAAACACCTTTTATTTCAATACTCCTGAAGTGGACCAAAACTCATATGACAGAGACCTAACCCCATACAACTTTTCCTTTCTTTCATTGACATATTTCAAGTTGATGAGGAAAAGCTACTGAAGTACTATTTGTCAAATTTAAACCTTTTTACATTTCTAGACTGATCTGTTGGGTTTTTTGAGCATTTTAAATTCAACATGGCCATCATGTGACAAACACTTTTTCTCCTTTATTCTAAGAATGTTGACTTATTAATTGCTGTAAAACCAACAGTAATTTTTCTTTTCACCTTTTTGTTATGATAAGCCAAGGTCCCTCATCCCTGTTGATTAATGATGAGAATCAATGGCCATTGACATTCAACTACCATCCAGAATGTGTTTTCTCTATTAAAAAAATGGGCTGATACTTTAACAGAAACATTATTCAGAAGTTATACTCCCATATCTTAAATTTTCAAGTATTCTGTCAGGCAGAAAGGGAGAGGAAAACATGTTTTCCCCTCCTCACTTTTTCATATAGCTGATGAAAAGAAAAATGTTCCCAGTTTTGCTGTGCATTTTGCTGTAAATTTGTCACACATCTCTAATCATTTCTGCTAAATGTGGTTACCAGCTTCAGTGACAGTTTTGTTGGGAGGAAATCACAAGCCTTTAAGAAAAAAAAAAAAAAAAGAAATGTTGCACATTTTATTAGTTTCTTTTTGAAAGCTGTTATCATGGCTGCATATGCTGCTCCATCGGAGAAGTGGAACACGAAGGGAACCATGGTAGGGAGGAGGACGTGAGGCACCTGATCACAGCAACGAGTGGGAGGGTGTTTCCTTGTCCTTGCTGGAATAGTGGCGGTAATTCTGAGCTAAGAGGCCAGGCTGATGACATCTAGAGCAGGCACAGTGCTCTCCTTAACCTCAGGTGGATATTCTAGAGCAGGAGGATAACCAGCCGCAAACAAAACTAATTAATTCATGAAAATTATGCAGCCTCACTCTGACTTGCTTTAAAGATCACAGATTGATTTGGGTTGGACCTTAACACTCATCTCATCCCACCCCCTGCCATGGGCAGGGACACCTCCCACTATCCCAGGGTGCTCCACGCCCCGTCCAACCTGTCCTTGGAGACTCCCAGGGATCCAGGGGCAGCCACAGCTTCTCTGGGCAACCTGTGCCAGGGCCTCACCTCCCTCACAGCCAGGAATTCCTTCCAATATCCCATCTAACCCTGCCCTCTGGCAGTGCGAAGCCATTTTTCCTTGTCCTGTCCCTCCATCCCTTGTCCCAAGTCCCTCTCCAGCTCTCCTGGAGCCCCTTTAGGCACTGGAAGGGGTTCTGAGCTCTCCCCAGAGCCTTCTCTTCTCCATAGTTGAGAAGAGTTCTCGACTGATCTCTTCTGGAACAACCCCTTTATTCTGGCAATGGCACCGTTATCTTCTACCACAAAGAGACACAGCTACTTCTATTTGGCAAAACCAAGAAGTCAGGATTTTGCATGATTTTCCAGCAGCGTTTTTCCATTAAACAGGCTGAACACTCCCAGCTCTCCCAGCCTGTCTCCAGAGCAGAGGGGCTCCAGCCCTTGGAGCATCTCCACGTCCTTCCTTTGAACAAGTGTGGGCAGCTTCAAACCAGGATTTTTAAGCTGGTTTTTATTCATCTTTTTTAATCATCTGAAAGAGGAAGAGCTTTGCAAGGGGGAAGCTCCAAAATTGCCATTTCAAGTGTTTTGTTTTGTTTTCAAAGCATATTCGAGCTAGGACAAAAGGAAGAGAAGGAGAGTCTAAGAAGGGCTTTCAAGCAAAAGGGGACGACCGGGAGGGCAGAATTTTGGGGGAAGATTTCTGTTACATCCTGTACGTCCAGTCTCCAGGCAGAACTGGGGGGAACGAGCCAAAACGCTGAACTCTATCAATGCCATTCTGGCTTCTGAATGAATGTGACAGTGAGAGACTGTGGGAAGCAACTTAACACAAATGGAAAATTTGCAAGTGAAGAACTATAATAATCGTCTCCCATAACAGCCAGATCAGGTTTGAGGAGGTTTTTTCTTTGCTTTTTATGTTGTGGGGTTGGTTGGAGGTTTTTTTTGTTTCCTTTCCCCACTCTGAGTGCAGTTTAGCTGGCACATTTTGTTCAGGATACTTATGAGAATGCCTAACAATTTGCTGCTACTGATAAATAAGTTGGGTCACAGCACAGACAAACAGCGGCAAGAGTCTCAGTGAGCTCCACTGACTGTCAGACACAGGGAAAATTATTCAGGTACAGAAAACAGATTTTTAATTATTTCCACATCCACAGCTGCTGCAAATCAGAGTTTTCTGCTGAATTCAGTGTAGTGCAGCAATTCCCCTGGTGGGAATAGCAGCTCTTTCCCACCCCAGGCATGTGCCCCTGTACAGCAGAGCAGCTCTACCACAGGCCTTCCCTATCCTTGTTTTAAAAGCAAAAGAGAGTTCAACCACCCCAGCAGAGTACCATGAAAAAGATCAGTCAGATTGATGTAAATATACCACAGGTTGTGTATTTATCCTGCTGTAACATCCCAAGTGCACCTCCTACCGCAGTCCATGAGAGCTGACCCCACTTTCAGGAGAGTACCACAGAAAAAGCTGCAATTGCTCAAGTTTACAAGTTAACCTGACTTATCATTAGAAGTTTAGATAGCCAAAACCTTTCCAAATTCCAGCAGCACAGCCCTGTGCCCACTTCCCCAGCCGAAACTCAACAACAGGAATACTTGACATCACACACACAATTTGAGGGACTCAGATTTACTCCCCTGGGTTGCACTCAACCTTTGGACCAGCTGATCTCCTGGAATAATCCCATTATTCTGGCAATGGCACCATTATTTTCCACCATAAGCAGATATTGCTACTTCTATTTAACAAAATGAAGGAGAAATCATGATTTTTCATGGTTTTCCAGCAGCTACTTGAATTGAATGCATTTTTCCATTAAACAATTAGTAGGAACTAGAGCTCATACATACAAACGAATTCCAAAGCCATTAGAAAATTACATAAATTCATTCTGATATTTGATTCATCGTTACATATCACTTTTGGACTATTTAGAAAAAACAGATTATATGTACATTGACATACTCATTGAATTTTAGGCAGTTTAACGTAGGAAAATGAGAAGAGCAGAATGGTAGAATTTTCCTCCTTGGTGTTTTGGGACTTTTTTTGGGGGGGGGTTGTTGGTTTTTTGTCGTTGTTGGTTTTTTGGAGGGTTTTTTTTTTAATTTCTTGACAAATAACTCAACCCTGATTTTGCTGCAGAGACCTCTTTCCCTGGATCTTCAACTCCACACCCAAAGCTCTCTATGTTCCATTTATACCTCTGTCTATACATTTCCATTAATTGCAGGAATAGCAGCCATATCTCTGCACTGGATTCAGCAAAAATGTCTGGTATTTCAGCACCTTAAAGGACAAACTTATGCCCACAAGAAATATATGAACCTTTAAAGAAACATATCATGGAGAAACCTCTAGAAAGCCCCAGGGAGCAGCCAGCCACCTGCGCTGGGGCGAGTGGTGGTGTTACAGAACAGGGAACAGGCCAGATACTAACCTGGAGATGGAAAGAAAACACCCAAAAAGTCTCTTCAGCACTGCACAGAACATGCTACAACTCCAAGAGACACTTCCTCTGCCAAAACCAAGCCTAAAAACAAGGAGCAACCCTCAAGGACACAACAAGAATCATTTCTGCCTGCCACAGCCATGGTGAGTTTTCTCTATCGAAAACCGTCTCCAGTTTCATTACAATAAAACCTGGCTTTGCTGAATTTAAAGCTTTTTGGTCCTCATAGATCACCAAAAAGAAGATACTGGGGCAAACTCACCCCAGAGCCACACCACAGCCTCATCTCTCTCTTCATCATTAACGCCATATAGGCTTAATCCAAATCCTCCAAAACAGAGCAATAGAACAAAACCAAAATAGAGCACACCTTGGACCATGTATAATACACCAAAATCATCAAACGCACAAAAGCTGCACCACACTTACCTTGAGGGGTCACGGAGCTGCATATGGTGCTCAGAAGGAGGAGGAGGAGGAGGAGGAGGAGGTGATGGTGGTGGCTCTCCAAGATCCTCTCACTCCAAAGTGATGGGAGGATGTGTTCACACACAGCAGAACCTCACAACCACACAGGAGCAACACCTTCTGCTCCCCTTCTCCCTGTGGCACCCAGGGTGGTTTCACTGCAGGAACTTCAGCCCCAGCTGCTGCTGCTGCTCCTCAACCATCACTCCCACAGGTGAGCAGCATCAGCCTGGCCCAGTCCACAAACTTCACCCCTGTCGTCATTAATTTGAAGCTCCAGACTGTACCTATCATTTTTTCAATCCCCATTAGCAAATGTCCTTCAGGTGGAGGAGGAGAGGGAGCTGGAGAGGGCTGTAATTACCCTCACTGAAACAGCAGAAGTGTTTTCCACCAAAAATGACCTACCTAAAAGCAAGAATTCATTTTTATTTTTATCAAGTAAACAAAGCCAAAAGCTTTTCCTATGCATTGCTAACCCGACTCCTCATCTGTATAAAGCACAACTGTTGAAGGGACTCCTCTCCCTCAATAACACTGGGATGAGTTTTCTGCCACACACACACAGCTCTGGGGCTCTCATGCAAGGACATGGTAATCAATTTGAAATGGACCCAAAAAATGACCCCCAGCTGCATCTTCAGGACCTCAGGTTCTCTGATAATCCCAGAGAGGGAGGGGAGGTGATGAGAGCACTGCAGACCTATACATTAAACTGAGAGAGCGTGGAGGGTGCAGCCTGCCCAGCAAATGAAGTGGCTGAAAGTGATGCAACAAAGCCTGAACTGAGACAAGTTTTCTCTGGACACATCCCTTGGGAATACTCTTGGCTACTTTGGGTAATGAGGGAAAACAGAAGTTTACCCTTCAGGAACGAACCCTCTTCTCCTCGTGGCTGTGGATCACACAGACCTGGCCTCACCCATTGCTCCTCTGTGCAGACTTCTCCTTTAACAGCTTCCACCCCAGCCTAACTCCTGGGTTATTCACATTCTCCTCCTTTAGTCCCATGAGGTCCTTTGTGATAAAGAATTTTTTTTTTTCAAAATGCCCCAGTGTCATCAAAATACCTTCTATAAAGATCATACATTATAAACACCTCTGGGGTTAAAAATGTATTTTATTTTCCTTTGCCACCTACCTCAAGTGCTGAGTCACAGCTCAAATGATTTCTTTGTGGAAACTCTTTATTAAAGACCTGTTAAATCTGTGCAAGCACACAGTGACCTGCCAGATCCCTGCTGGGGCATCCAGTAGCAGAGAAGTGTTTGATATCAGTCATCTCCCACGTGTTTCTGTCCTCATAGGCTATAGAAATTATTTCCTTTATACATATCCTGTTAGGTCCCCAAATCTGGGGTATTTTCCTGCAGGGCCTGTTGTGCTTCCCATACTCTTTCCCAGAGAAATGAGCCTATCATGGTCCATTTTTTAACTTCTACCTCACAGAAAAATCTTTTTAAGGATATTGGAGGCAGGCTGAGTTTTCCAGCTCTTTTTAAAGCTCTGTCCAGAGCACCCCTGCCTGCAGGAGGTCAACTTCCATCTCTTGATGGAGTTTTTCATGCCCCTGCCTTTTTCCAGCTATGCTGCTGATGGATTTTGGAATTTTATGACAAATGATCCCTTAAAAATTTAATTCACTTATTCAATATGTGTTGATAAGTTCAGCCAAATCAACCCTATACTTTACTCAGGTTCTGTGTTTTACTAGCAAAAGCTTTCTAAAAAAGTTTTGTTATAAAATATTTATAATACTAAAACCTCTTCTAAGCACAGAGTTTACTCAAGTCAAGTTTAATAAAGTGTTTTCCCCTTGAATTGACAGAATTGGTCACTTTTCAAACAGGCCTCCCATAACACACTCCTTTGAACTAATAACAGGGATTTTCATCAGTCTCCATCCAGCTTCTCAAAGTCCTTTCTGTATCCTTTGTATTTCCGGAGCCCTCTTCCAGGGAATACCAAGCTGGACCAGCCACCCCAGTACGTACAAGCTCCACATCCTTGTCTTGGCTCCATCCACAAGCGGAGTTCTGTCTGCTCCAAGAGCAGTTTGCATATCCTCCCCCCAGGATATGATTTCCCTTCCTTAGCAAATATTAACCTTTTCAAAAGTTACTTGCAAATGTTCTGTTTGCTTTTTTTTGGTGTGATTTCGGCTGGTGTCAGTCTGGTACTTTTATGAGTCAGATCCCCATAATTGCAAGAGGCAATTAGCACAGTTCATCCATAGCTTCATCTGATTTTCGTGCCTCAGATTAAAGACATATTTCTCATATACTCTGTTTTTTTAACGTGGCATGTGATATTCAAATCTCTGCAGCACAGCTTTATGGTTATCATCCTACAAAGCAACTGAAAACAGTCAAAAAAGTGCAGTGTTTCAGAACTTATCTTCATAAATAAAGTGGGTTGGGCTCCCTTCCTTTTTCTCTTCACTCTTTTATTCCTGGTGATACATCTCCACCTGCCTTTGCCCACCAGAACCTCTTCTGCTTTTGTTCATTCCTCCACAAACTTTCTCCAAAAGCTATTAAAATCCAATTGCTAATATCACAAAGGCATCCCAGAATAAGCTTAATTTTGCTCTGTATGAATAGGACCTCATTTCCCTTTAGGAGAAGATGATACTGAAGTGATATGAGAAACCAGTAATTGGGATGTAAGCTCCATCTTCCAGCTCTTCCAGTCTCATGAAAGACACTTGGATGGGTCCTATATAAAAAAAGGGAAAAAAAAGGAGGGTGGGGGAGTTTCAGTAACAAACTTCAGGCATAAACCTGGAGCTGGCCAAGTGCCACCTGATCCCAGTCTCCTTGAGGACCACAACACCTCAAAGTACCTGGATCACCTCCTCCAGGAATCACAGAACCACAGAAAGGATTAGGGTGGAAGGAATCTTAAAGTTCATCCTATCCCATCCCTTGCCATGAGCAGGGACACCTCCCACTATCCCAGGGTGCTCCAAGCCCCATCCAGCCTGGCCTGGGACACTTCCAGAGATCCAGGGGCAGCCACAGCTTCTCTGGGCACCCTGTGCCAGGGCCTCCCCACCCTCACGGTCAGGAATTCCTTCCCAATATCCCACCTAACCCTGCCCTCTGGCAGTGGGAAGCCATTCCCTGTGTCCTGTCCCTCCATCCCCTGTCCCATTCCCTCTCCAGCTCTCCTGGAGCCCCTTCAGGCCCTGGAAGGATCTCCTGGGCTGCTTTGGTTTCCTACTAAAATGCAGACAGTGTATGAGCACTCTCAGGTACAACCTCACTGCTAAACTGGACTTCTGTGCTGCAAAGCCCCACTGGGAGATCCTTTTAAACCCTCATAGTTTTGATCATGAGTTTGCATGTTTAAGTGGTGGTAGGAAGTAAGAAAGAGAAGAATATTCACTTTAGCATTGCTTCTAATTGTCTACTAACTTGCTCTGCAAATGCCAAGGTTTTGAGTATTAAAATCTTTTCTAAATAAGTTTTTTAAAATTTTCTAAAAATATAATGTGGGAAATTAAACATATATAAAGGTAAATAGCAATGCACAGCTACAAAGACATGCACTTTAAAAATCATCCCACCAGTCACCTATCTTATCCAAGATCCGAGTGTGGCACAAAGCACATGGATAATAAAAGGATACCACTTACCCACTTAGCTAATCTGCCCAAATTGGAAAGAAGATATTAAGACTCAGAGGTGCTATTTAAATAAAGGAATATGCACCGTGTGGTTCAAAGCATTGTATAAAATGTCATGTTAGAAATGCTAATATTCTAATAAATAGATATATCCCTGCTCACATCCCTTTGGATTTAGAGCTTTACAGTATTATCATATGCTAAGTTAAATGTACAGGGCCGCAGCCAGAGGTGACACAAATGGTTGTGCAAATGTGACACTGCTGAGTGTGTAACCTGCAGCAGAGGAGGGAGGGGACAGGGCCAGGAGCACCTTACAACAGGGAGCAGCTGGTTAGAAGCAACAGGAAATAAATACAATTATGCAAATGAATGCTCTGCAATTTTGCCACGTCTTTTAAAAAGGTGGCAAATCACGTGGTATCTATTTCTCCAAACAAATAGTTGTCAAGATCCTGGGTGTACCATATTCAGGGGCTGGTGCTGGGTGAATGAACATCAGGACTGATTATTTTGGATGAATCCAGGATGCAAGGGGTTTATCAGGGAAACAGGACCAGTGCTTGGAGAAAACACCACAGGAACATGGCCAGGGAAGTGCACAGATAGGTGTCAGACAATGACGATCGATGAAAGAGGGTTGATATTTTCTTCAATTGCTTTTTTAAAAGTGTACCTGAAAATCTTGGTTTTCATGGAAATGCATTTGTAAATTAAAAGCACACAGTTTGAAGAAAATAACTATTGTCTGCTCGCTCTGAGTAATGAGAAACTGTTTCCTGACCAACTCCCCTCTGTGTGGTAACTCAACAATGGCTGTTCCATGAAGAAACCAGAATGCAGGGAAGAAATCAAGACTTCCAAGAACTTCTGCCAGACACTTGCTGGTTGTGGTGTTAAATGTTGACTGCTGAGGGCAGAATTCAGTTCAATAAATTAACTGAGCCACTGTAGTGCCTGGACACAGGGAATGGCTTCAAACTGAAAGAGGGCAGGGGTGGATGGGAGATTGGGAAGGAATCCTGCCCTGGGAGGGTGGGGAGGCCCTGGCACAGGTTGCCCAGAGCAGCTGTGGCTGCCCCTGGATCCCTGGAAGTGTCCAAGGCCAGGTTGGACAGGACTTGGAGCACCCTGGGATAGTGGGAGGTGTCCCTGCCCATGGCAGGGGTGGGATGGAATGGATTTTAAGGTCCCTTCCAACCCAAACCATTCTGTCATTACTTCATGCTTCTTAAAGATAAAAAAATCAGGAAAAGCAGCACATATATCAGTGTGTGCAGATGTAGTACAAACCCAGCAGCTCTCTGTCCCATTCACATCAAAAATTCAATGTGTGCTTTCTCTTACCATGAAAGCTCCTTGTCCCTCTGTGTCTGATGAACTCCTTAAAACACAGTTTGGACTTTTTAGTAAGAGGTGGAAGCAGCAGAGTTTGCTGTGGTACAGGTAAAATAAGAGGGCATTTTATTTTAGTGAATATAACCTGAAATGGGTTATATTTTATATCATTATCTATGTTGTTGTATTTTATCTGCATTTTCCTGTATTTATATTAACAGAAAATATGACATATCTAAATATAATACATATCTAGATACAATTTGTTGTGATCTATATGTATGATATAGATATCTCTATATAGCATACAATATATTATATATACATTATATATATATTATATATATGTATATCTAGATAAAATACACATATGAAATAAATATGTATAGTAGATATATAATATATTGCAATCCTGCATCTCTGTATAAAATATGATCTATATTTCATATATTGATACACTTCTATATACACACACACATAAATCTATATACAAACACATAAATTTATCACAAGCACATAAACATACATAAAATTAAACACATCCCTGGGTGTTTGCAGGAGGATTTTGCTTTCTGTGCCTGAAGCAAACACCACCCAAGTACCTCAGGGCTCACCCAGGATATTTCCATTTCCAGTGCCACTAAGTGTGTGGGTGTCTGACCACTACCCCGACGTGTGCCTGTCACTGGGGACAGCAGCTTCTTTCATCTTCTTAATGGACATTCCTCTCCGAATGGCAGCGGCCTACCTGACTATAATCCTTTAAATTTTAATTCACTTTACATTTAGCCAAGTCATAAATACCATTTAGGTACCAATATTCTGCTTTATGCAATCCCTAAGGTGGTGCTTTTATTTTAATGAAGCCATTTGCAACTTAAGAGGAAAAAATATTCCATCTTTGATTGAATATATTTGTCAGTTTTATTCCCGACTGGCATTTTTATGTGAAAACTTGAATAAAACTGGGGGATAGCTGCTTACCAACTGGGATAAAAGTTTCAGTCTGGTTTTGCCTTCAAAATTAGCTGAATAAATGGCCTTTGAAATTCATTTTGAAAACATCAAAGTTAACCTCGACCATAATCAAAAATAAAATCCAGAATTAAATTACATTACAAATGAAAAATTTCCTTGGTTATTCGGCATTTTAGAAGAAATTACACAAGAGCAGATAACAGAACTTTCTATTAAAAATGCTACTTTCAGTGTTACAGAAAAGCAGCGGCTTGCTGCACTTCCATAATTATATGAGAAGCCAAATATTTGAAGTGTTCAAATATTATTTGTTTTCTCAGGTTTTATATTGTGCAGCAATTTTATATCTAGTAAGTACACGCCATTTCCGTGGGGGAGAACGGGTTTGAGCAATTCTTTTATTCCTTCTTGTGCTGATACAGAAATTAAGGACAATTAAGGTGAGATCACAGCAAAGTTCCAAACTTGAATCTGCTGCACAAGACTCTTAAGGGTCTCCCTGTAACAGAGTAAAGAGGAATTTATGTATTTTCACAATCACAGACCAAAATAAGAACGGAACAACCTGGTCTAGTGGGAGGTGTCCTGCCCAGGGTAAGGAGTGGAAGGGGATGAGCTTTAAGGTCCCTTCCAGCCCAAACCGTTCTGGGATTCTGTGATCACTTCCAATCATGCTTAGAACCATCCAGATTAGTGTCAAAAATTGTTCCAAATATAAATATTTCCCACAGAAATTCCAAACAGGGAAAACACACTAAAACAACCAGAACAGGAAATTCTGGTTTTCAGTTCCCTTAAAATCATCAGAAATTATCTCCTTTAACATCCCTCCACAGAAAGCATAGCAGCAGGAAACATTTTCCCAAAAAAAGCTGTTGAGAATTGTGCTGTCAGAAACACTCCTAAGGACAATTCTAGCTTTAGTTTTATCCTCATAAAATTTCACTGAGGCAGGTAAATGACATTATGGCCATTTTATACATAATAAATTGCATCACAGATCCCAGAAGGCAGCAAACTACCTGGCTCCTGCTGAAATCAGCCTGAGCGAAGCATTTGGAAATACTAAAAATGCTTAATATTGTGCATAAACCGGGTCACAGATCTCCATAAGTCAGGGAATGCTGCCTACCTAGAGGTGAACCCCACCTTAGTGAAGAAGAGGTGCTCCAGAATTAGTTATTAAATAATAAAGAGTTATTAACATTAGCAGTTGTCTAATCCTTACCAAAAAAATCTGTTATCAGAGGGGTAAGAAACTTTTAAAACTATTTTAAGTCTTTTAGATATTAAGTCTCAACTATTTTAAGTTTTATAAAAGTTATTGCAATGCAAAGAAGAGTTTGCTTGAATATATAATAATTTTGATTAATTGGTTACTTTTTTTTTTCATTTACCTGGACACAGATAATTCTCTACTAACCTGGACACTACTGACACACGAATTTGTGTCCCAACTGACTGCACAGTGGAAAAACCAGTCCCTTGGATGTTTAAAAACTCACATTTGGAAGTCTATCCAGCCTTTTGGTTTCATCTCGACCCTCACCATCAGCCTCTCCTGCTCTTTGGGGAAGAGGCGATGCTGGGAACACTGAACACACCCTGCTCAGCCAAAAGGCTAAAAACAAGAACCATATATCAAATATTATATCAATTTCCATGGCGCTACAGAATCTGAGCATCTGTCCCTGGAGATCTGAGGGTCTGGAACGCCCTATTTGGGCCAACACTGCCACAGCACCATCCAAGCACTGTGATCCTGTTTCCATTAATCATCCTAATGGAAAGGAACATTCATGTGAGTTACCTGCTTCAGGAAACACCTGGGAAAGTCTTTGGGCTCAGCAGCAAAAAAAAAAAATGATTCCACACAGACTACCACATTTGGTTTGATCCACAGCTCCTGAAGTCAGTGGGAAAAAATGCAATTAATGTCCAACTAATTGATGGATTGGGTCAGCACTCCAGTTTTTTGCACATTCAGATGTCTATTGTTCTCAACTTGGCCAAAAGATGTTAAAAGTTTGGTTTTAATTAATTGGACGTTAGTGAGCGGTGCCAAATTCCCAGGAACGAAATCCTCGTTCCATCCCGGTCTCCTGAAGTCCCACCGAGTCCCGACAAGGCTCAGCTCCAAGGAGCAGGAGCTGCAGGACGGGCACTGAGGATTCTGGTCGGGCCCAGGGCTATCCATGGAGCTGCTGTCTGTTCCAGCCTTTAAACTGAACACAAAAGTCTCCAGCAAAGGGATTTAGGTCAGTATTTACATATTTGTCCAGTGACATTATGGGTGCTGTCAGCTAATGCAACAAATGCATTTGTTGTTTTGATTGTTTATGTTTTGGTTGCTTAGGGTTTTAGTTCTGTTTAGATTGTTGATATCCAGCAATACATAGGCTTGGAAGAAGGGCAAAGGCAAGGTCAGTGCACTGACAGATTCATTTCAGACCTTGCAGAGTTGCTGGATGCTCTTGAGGCAGTTCTTACACCGACAGATGAGCTCAGGAACAGTTTCTCTCATCACCAGTGAAGTTCTCATCAAGCAAATATTGTCGGGCAGCGAGAGCAGACAGCAGGTTTTGTCTGATGTGGATGCTGATTTAAGGAGTTGGAGGGAAGTCCTGCAATAAAACTGAGGCAGGAATACAAGACAGCTCTAGGAAGACTGTGAAATGTTTCTGCTTGTTCTTGTGAGTCAAAACAACAACAAGAATAAAAGTGTTTATTAGAGTAATTATTAGTGTACAACACTGATATTTCTTTTTTTTTTTATTACGTTTTCCCCTGCTACAAACCAGACCTGGCTGATTTCCTATAAAACAGGGATATCTTGCTCACCAGCATATCCCAAGGCTTTCTAGAGGAGGAAAGCATAGCTAATTATCCCTATTTTATGGGTAAAATGAGACACAGCCAGGGTGACCTGACTTGCCTGAAATTCTTTCACCTGGCAGGGGTTTAGACACTGTCACCTGAATACCAAGTCAACATTTTAGGCAGTGAGTAGGACTGTCCACAATTCTCATTTAACCAGTTATTACACATAAATCTTTATGTATAATCTTACAGAGATTATTATAAGAGTAGATGGTGCAGTACATGGCACTCTGGTCTAGCTTTGACTATCACTTTATATTGACTGCATCACTTATTCACCCTTAGACCAGATTTAAGCCACCATCAGATCATGCACATCAATGCCAGGTACTGAAATGACCCTTTATTTCAAAAGAAATAAAGAAAAAATATATAGATACAGTTAAACCCCCAAGAAATACAGTGTTTTCTAATTGAACACACATGCAGGTTTGATAAATACTTCCCGAGCCCTCTTTTCCAGACATTCCACCAACAAGCATCCTGAGAGATCAATATTTCCAAAGCATCCCAATATCAGAGTCACCCAGGGCCATATCTCATCCATGTGCCTTCATGCCATTCCCTGTTGCCAGTCAGGATTGAGTTAAGGACAGCAGGTTTTTGCTCTTTATGGGTCAATAAATGTTCAGACAAGTAAACGTGGACCAGGGCGGGTTTTGTCAAGGACAAACAAATATTTTTAAATCTGATAAGCAATGAGTGCAACCAGCAAGGCCTGAAACCACTCTTAGATCCATGGCTATCCTGGTCAACTCTTGATTTGTATGATTTTATAACAAGGTTTCCTCAAACTCTTCTGTTTTATTTTTGCTCCAATCTATCTCTTTCATTGTATTGATTTGTAATCCCCTTCATTCTTTTTACTGCTGCTATGGATTTTAACCTTTTCTGAACTCTGACCTTTTTTTTCTGCTGTCTGTAACTGTTTTAAGCCAAGATCTTAGTCCAAGTTTCCAGTCTTCCACTTACGGCTCTGCAGTCCATGTTTATAGTGGCAAAATTTAGGACAGAAGTAAACTTCATTAACTTTTCTAATCACAGACCACCACAGCACTTACCCTCCAGATGCCCAAATACTGCAGCCAAGAATTTAGGTTAGAAGGAAGCATTTTAGGCCCCAAGAATCTAAACATCGTGTGACAAGTGAGTTATCAATGATTATTAGGAAAACCCATATGATGGTCTACAAGAGAAGATCCTTATTCTACGAGGTGCTGAGACTCTTCAAGAAGGATGAAGAATTCCACAGAGAAGATATTTTTACCTGTTTCTTCTTTAAAAAGGCATTTTCATCCTCCAAATTAACAATCTCTCCTCTCAACACACAAATAAGCACCACCACGTTTCTTCTACACTTCTCAGAGCAGTGATGTCCATAATTAGTACAAAGGGTGGTGTATTTGGCAATTTCAGTGCTAGAATAAGGATTTCCTGAAGGGTGTCAGGCCAAGGTTGGGCTGTTTCTGACACTTCATAACAAAGCAAGACACACAAAGCTGAAGTCTTCCCCAAAGCCTGCTTTATCTGTCCCCCAACAAAATGAACAATGTGACATGAGTGTCACATCATGTGCCACCTTCTTCAGAAAGCAGGAAAATGTAGGAGAAATCCACACTCAAATTCAGGCACTTCAAATTTCAACAAATTTCTTCATTTCTGCCCCCACCACGCCTCCTCTGACATAAGATCATGTGTTTTAGAAAACATAAAAAACAAAAATGGAGTAAGAACTTCATGCAGATCTGTCTAAAAGTTGACAAAGGCTCTGATTCTGGGGAGATATTGTATTACAGAGCTGGCAATAACTTTGCCTGGTTGATTCACACTCATTTCCTTCCCCCAGCCCACCTGCTGCCCCTTTCCTTGGCATGTCATTCCCACTGAAGGCAGGAGCCTGCAGACATGGGCTGTGTTTAGGATCTTAGGGCAACCTGGGCACAGCACAGGCAAATTTATAGACCAGGAGTTGAGACACAAAACTTATCACAGGTTGAAAAATCGCCAAGTATCTGCTCTGCCTCCTTTGCCTGTTCTTGAGCCACCTCAAAAAAGGATAAAACAAGGTTGATTAGACTTCTTTCTTTATGTTTGATAATGTATTTTACCTTCCCACTGCCACAGGCTATGAGGGTACACTAAATTGGTTTCTGGGGCTCAGATGATGCCTGTTAATTTGTCAAGCCACAGCAACTCATTCCCACAGCCAAACCCGGAGCAAAGCCAATGCTTTGTGCTAAATATCTGATGCCAGCAATCATAGCATGGTCATAGACGTTAATGTGCCATTATGAAACACCAGAAAATGTCAGAGAACTTTTTCTCTTATGGTGGTGGTTGGTCCAGTGGGGGATTTGGCTACAATCCACGGTTACGTCTCACCACCAATGGCAGTGATTCCCTTAGGAATCCCAACATCCAGGGTCTTCTTGCTCAGACAAGTGAACAAGACAGAAGCAGGGCACTGACTGATCGCTTACAATTACTGCTTTGAACTGAAGCCTGGAGTCCATGGGAGAGCTCTGCAACACAACATTTCCCTCTAGCCATGTCCACATAAGTTAGAGATATGCTGTGACCTTTTCTATTTATTTTTCCCCCAGAAAAAACCCCACAAATCTCTATTTTTTTTCCCTTTCTGATTTTACAAGAATACTTGATGTTCACTCTTAGATAGGGTTTTCTTTTTTAATTTGACTGTACATTTCACTGAATGTTACTGCTTAAGTATTAAACTGAAGTTGCTATTCATCATTCAGGCTAGTAAGAATTTTCCATGCCTATAATTTGTTCAGTTTTTGTTTTTGTCAAAGCATGTGCCACACTTTACATCTCTGGGCTTCACCTCATTATTTCTAAATACACTCGTTAATTGACTGAGATAACACAAATAATTTTCTTATTGATATAGTACCTCGTGTGCAGCCACAAGAGGAAGGCGGGTCAGGATCTCTCCTACACACTGAAGGAGAGTGTCAGTGCCAAAAGCAGCATCGTGGACACTTAGAACAACATTTCTGTGCACTGACACTGGAGCACAGCTGGACAGGGGCCTGCAGTGTGTGACCACAGCCCCAAACCCCTAAAATCCTGGGCTCATCCCACAGCGTGGGCAGCAGGGAAGGGGAGATTCAGCCCTGCGGTCCCAGCACAGGAAGGATATGGAGTCCAGAGGAGGCACCAAGATGAGCAGAGGGATGGAGCAGCTCTGCTGTGAGGAAAGGCTGGGAGAGCTGGGGCTGTTCAGTCTGGAAAACAGACGGCTTTGGGGTGACATCGTTGCAGCTTTCCAGTACCTGAAGGAGCCAAAAAAAAGATGGAGAGAGATGATTTACAAGGGTCTGGAGTGACAGGACAATGGGAAATGGCTTCACACTGAAAGCAGGTTCAGATTGGAGATTAGGAAAAATTCTTCCCTGTGAGGGTGATGAGGCCCTGGCACAGGGTGCCCAGAGAAGCTGTGGCTGCCCCTGGATCCCTGGAAGTGTCCAAGGCCAGGTCGGAGCAACCTGAGATAGTGGAAGGTGACCCTGCCCACGGCAGGAAGGTCAGAAGGAGACAAACTTTAAGGTTCGTTCTTACTGAGGCCTTTCTATGACAGTGCGATTCTTTAAAATGTATTAATTTATTCAGCTCAGCTTATTCTACTCCCAGTCCTCTCAAACTGGTGACTGAGAAAAGTAAAAGCTTTTGGGACTGGGTTACCAGGGTGGATTCTGCAAACCAGCCCAGACAGGTCCTGGTTTAACTTCTGGTTGCTTTAACTTTAGCTTTTGAGTGAGTCCCGCTTAACCCTCCTGGTGATGTCTTGGAGCTGTGCAGGCCTAGTGCAGCTGTAAGAACAATTCCCAGGGAGAGCATCCCACGGTTATTTTCTTGACACACCACATCGTACCCAGATACTGAGCCCTGGATCAGCCTACAACCAAAGCAATATTTACTTCCAGCAGTTCCAGTGAATACCTGTGAAAGGATTAACAGGCCATTAGTGGCAATAATGATTATCTACTCTGTGTCACGAGGTGTGACAAAAAACTGAGGTGCAAAATTAAGCTCTTTACTAACTGAAGGAGATTTTTGGCTTAGGTGGCTATACAAGGATAGGGGATATACTCTGTTTCACCTTATAAAATAAATATTAAGGATCAGTAGGACATGACGCAAGATACTTAGGGCCTGGGTGGCCAGGTGAGATATGGAATAAAAGCTACTTTATAACAGGAAATAAATAACATGAATTACTTGGACCTGATGAATGGATTGCAAATTAGATAACCCTGAATGCTGTTAAAATACCACAGTCCCTGGATCTTTTGGCAAACTTCATAAAAGGTTGCACAGTATTTTTGGTGTAAAATCAGCCTCCCTGGTTTATGGTAACAATGTCAATATTTATTTTATTTCTATCTGGCAGTTTCAGAATGTAACACACAGCAGATAAACTGGCTCAGGTTGGGTTTTTGAAAGGTGACAGTGTGAAAAACAAATATTCCCCCATATCCTCATCCACAGCACCCAGCCCTGTGCTCTTAGCTTGGAGTAGGAGTGGGTGTCTGTCTGCCCTTGACATTTCCTCTGAAAGGGACAGTTTTAGTCAAATCTGATACATTTTGGACCAAATGTGATTCTCAACAACCTGACTGCTATGCTGGGTTTGGGAGAAAACACAACAAAGATTTCTCCCAATCTTCTCAACAGCACTGGAGGCTTTTCTGCTCTGAAATTGTTGTGCTGGAGCTCCTTTGCCGAAGGATATTCCCTGCCAAGATACACATTTCTAGGAAGAAAATATTTTCTGGATTTAAACCTGTGTGAATCAGAAAAAATCCTCCATCTAAGCCAGCACACGAGGACAAGGTTTAATTCATCCATTGATGGTATGAGTGACTCCTACATAACCATGTTGCCACTGAAGAGCAATTAGACCTACTGATATCTAAATAAATCTATGTAAATAAAATCTAATATTAGATTAAATCTGATATTTAATCTAGGTCTGTCTAAAAGTTTAGATAAATGGTGTAATGGGTTATGAAACTATGTTCCTACATAGATGGTCCTGGCTTTGTGGATTCCCCCAGTGAATGCCCATAATCCATGGATCAGAGGTCACAAAACATGACTTAGAACTTGAAGTTTGTGAGCTTGGTGCAACTGCTCTTGCAGTATTTCAATTAAATTGGCCACAATCTCAAGATTTGAATCTCTGTTCCTGACAGCAGAGATGTCTCTTGGAGAAAAAAATTAATTAATGAACTTCTAAATATACTTCTCCAAATGTGTCACTGATAATATGGCAAGTATCAAAAAAAAAGGTTAAACTTATGTTTTCACACATTGACTGGTTTCCTTTGGAAATAAATATACAAGTTTTCTTTTTCTACAAATATTTCAATTAATTTGCATTTTGAGGTTTGAACACAGCACTTAAAATGCAAACAGTTGCAGCCACCTTCACCAGATGGATCTGTCAGTCACCTTCCAGCATCCTTCGGGTTTGACATCTTCCCTCAGAGTGTCCCATAACTTCCCAAAATTGCACAACTACTGCTGGATTTTGCCTCACATCATCCTAAATGTTAAGTTCCCTTTGTTTATGTGCAACAGCTTCTCATGGCTTCAACTGTACCATTGCCTGAAGACAGGTTAAAATTTAGTGCTCTTTAGCAATAACACTGGGACCGTAAATCTCCGTTAGACCTTTAAAAATCCTGCCCCAGACTGGACAAAATTCCCTATTAATTCCTCTCTGTTTTCTGGCTGTCATTAAAGGGAATGAACTGTGCTGCCTCCCCACTGTGCTCAGGTCAGCACCCCACACCACCAGGAAAGGACAAACCAACACCAGAAAAAATCCAAGATTTTAAGTGCAACACATCTTCTTTTTTCTGTCTGAAGGACGCCTCTCTCCACAGCCAGGTTTCAGCCTTCAGAGCAACCACTCAAGTGCATTTTATTGATGATAAAACTCACATCGCTCGAGCTTTCCAACAGGTGAAGTACCTAATAAGCAGCAGAACCCCTGTGCTAAAGAGATTATGCTCTGAGGCACTGAACGTAGGGAAACATTGAATTTAGAAGGTGCTCGGTGTGCAAATATTAAGTGATTATTCCCTGTCTTGCTACTTGCCTCCGTTTTCAAAACCTTGAAACCACTGGAGAGCTTCACTTCTGCTCCACTACAGACCCGTGCATCAGTCAGTGCAGTCAAAATGGATCCTGAAATCTTCATTTGTGCTGGTCCTGGCACTCCAAGCAGGGATGAGCTTCACTCCCTCTGCGTGTGCACATTTGGAGGCTACACAAAGTCTTGGACTCCCAAATTTTCCTCCTGTTCCACTGCCTTTTATTCCATGTGGGTCTGAGCTCAAGTCATGGACTTTTTGTGTTGATTGGAGAGGGAAGGAAGGACTTCTAAGGATTTACTATGTTTTCTAAATAGGTATTAAGAAAAATATATTATATAAAATGACTGAAAACTCTTCATCTCACCTCTGAAATGTTCTATTATTCATTCATAAGAAAATTACCTTTGCCTCAAATTAAAAACTGAATTTATCTTATTCTCTCTCCTTCAATACATATTATTTGTGTATTTAATGTACAGCTACAGTTACTGTGTAGAAAAAGCATTCTCAGCTCAAGCTATTTCCCAGACCCAAACCATAAATATATATTTATTAATTCAGATATCCTTTTTAAATTATTATTTATCAAGCAGTATAGTGATTATTTAGTATTCATGTACAAATATATATATATATATTATTCCTTGATTGATAACTTGGTATAGCTTCACTTTTCCTTGTTCTTTCCTGAGCCTGATGCCAGGGCATTATCCCATGTGGGATTTATGGACACAAGGTTGCAGATTTACCCAGAGCAGCACACTTATCTGCTGATGAAAGCAAAGGGAGGAAAACCAACAGCAAACTAACAAGAACATCAAATTTAATCACAATTACCATTTTTATCATGAGAATTTATATGAAGGAAGGTATTTTATGGCTGTCATGAGACACTTCACCTATAAAGGACTGAGATGTCTGCATTCATGCAGTACATTTGCTGCACCTTCCATTGCCTCAAGCAACTCCCTACATACAAAATTTTCTTTCTTTCTTTCTTTTAAATATCCTGAAAAGAAGAATATAAAAATCCTGTGTGTTCTTTAGCATTGCTACAGGGGTTAAATTGTTAATGCTTTACTTTCACTCTAGTTTTTTATCAAACTTTCTTTTTTCTCTCCCTGGGGATAAACAAATGGACAGCTTTCCTCTCTAGTATTCCTCCTTCCATTACCATCACAGCAGAATGCATCTGAGACTATAATAATTCAGTGATGAAATACAAAATGTCGCAATGCCATCTCTCTTAAAGTGAACTGAGATTTTGTTATGCCATTTTAGGTGCACTAATAGCTCCTAAAGTCCCATGGAGTATCTTAATGTGAATTTAATGAGCTGATAGCATATAAATGACAGTACTGTGAGGGTGAAGGTGACATAACCTTTTTCCTTCTGTTTGATGTTTGTCTTTGAAAAAATACAGATCTTTTCGAAACGCACCACGTTATTGCGACGCGCTGCATCCTTCAGCGAAGAGGCTGCCATTGTTTTAGCATTTTAAAGCCCTTTTCTGCAGTCTTCGTGGCACTAGAAACACAGGCACTTTTTAATTCACCATTAAGGTAATTAAAAATCTAAACACTTTCCCTGGCAGCACAGTGCCAATGTGTGGCTTGTGGC
The DNA here is from genome assembly GCA_013400975.1 of Atrichornis clamosus. Lineage (NCBI taxonomy): Eukaryota > Metazoa > Chordata > Aves > Passeriformes > Menuridae > Atrichornis > Atrichornis clamosus. The sequence goes on from WBMZ01001161.1 coordinate 608,977, forward strand.
CGTGGTGTGTCCAGCCAGGGACAACCCGTTGCTTTTGCCGTGCTGATGGCACTCCTGGTAGCACGGAACTGCTAAAATCCTGCGTGAACCATGCGGAAATCATCCGTCTTTGCTTCGTGGCCATCACCTTTTTATCTCCTACCACGGGTGGTGCTAAGAGGTCTCCTCATCAGCGCTGCCTCCCAAACTCCGCCGTCATTACTGGAGCACTGTCATTTATGAGGAGTTGCCTCCCCTTGCCTGACGGTGTCACAGCCCATTGTGCACCCCAACCCCAGCCACCTTCGGCGTGGTAATGGGCTGGAATCACATCAGCACTGGCTTGGAGCAGCACTGCCACGCACAGAGGAGGAAGGGACCGAGTGAAGATAAATATATTGGAAGTCAGCAGCAGACCTATGGAAAACAACTGGCAGATTAAGGAGGCAACCCAATGTATGAGGTTATTAAAGCTTGCCCGAGTGTGGCACAGCAGCTTTTCCTCTGCAGTTAGAAGTATTGTCCTTAAATCCTTTAATTCAAACTTGAGAAATGACACCTCAGTGGGTTTTTAACCCCCCAACCTAAACACTTAGAGATACGTCAGCCAATGATTTGATCGTTTCTGTGCTAAATATTCTGCAACTAGAAAAGAAAAATGATTAACTTTCACTTTCTTTCACCACTTATTGTAATCAAGTTCCTTCAAACCAGTATATAGACAGAGAAGGTATAGAATCATGGAATATCCTGAGCTGGAAGGAACCCACAAGGATCAAAGTCCAACTTCTGGCCCTCCACAGACACCCCAACCATCCCACCCTGTGCCTGAGAGTGTTGTCCAAACACTCCTGGAGCTCTGGCAGCCTTGGGGCTGTGACCATTCCCTGGGGAGCCTGGTCAGTGCCTGGTCACCCTCTGGTGAAGAACGTTTTCCTGATATCCAGCCTAAACTTTCCCTGAGGGAGTTCCAGCCTTTCCCGCAGGTTCTGTCCCTGGTCACAAGAGACAAGAGATTGGTACCTGACCCTCCACTGCCCCTCTGGAGGAAGCTGCAGACTGGGATGCGTCTCCCCTCAGTCTCCTCTTCTCCAGACTGAACAAACCAAGGGACCTCAGCTGCTCATGTGACCCCTCCAGATCCTTCACCAACTTCGTGGCTCTCCTTTAATTATTCAGTTATTATTTAAACTTTATAGTGAACCAGGCTCATTTCTTTTCGTTTCATGCTCATTAGCTGAGTTAAGGTCAATCAAAGATTTATGGGCACTGGATGTTTGTTAACTCTAAAACACATGTAGCACACACTATGAATCACTTCATAGACAACCTATTTTCTGTCTTTTCATACAGCCCCAACATTTTCACATGCAGTACGTAAGGCTAAGTGAATTAAATTCACAAAAGTCGTTTCTTCCCCCAGTAGAAATGCTAACATTTCCTCTTCTGAGAAAGACGTACCTTGGGCTGCGTTTGACAAAGGGGAAATAAATAAATAAAAAATAAGCAGCTTACGTGTTTCAAAAAGTTGGAATTTTGGCAATGTGTGAAATTTGTTTAGAAAAACCTTTTCGTTGCCAGGTGACAAGGCAAAACATATCACATATGCTTAACAACCAGCTTGTACATATTTTGTCTTTCCAAGGTTTCTAGGGCTGGTCAGGCACAATGATGCATTACAGCTGAAGGAGCTTCCAGCAGGGACAAATGTTTGTCTCCTTCCAAAAGAATTTTCCTAATCCTTAAGAAAAACAACTCAATATTTCTCATTGTTGAGTGATTGAGTAAGGATTAATCCTGTTCAAAATTCATCATTTTGCGAGTCATAACATATATTTTGTGTCTGCTGAGGATGCAGACTCCTGGGGTTTTGGCACATGGTGTTTGTGAGCCTCTCATGGTATAGCACAGGCAGTAGTTCTGCTAATACAGAATTCTACAAAGAGCCTGACATCTTATCCCTGTTTTGCCATCAGACAACAGCTCAAGCAGCATCAAAACATGCGGATGACTAAGGGTCAGTGATGATAATGTGTTAAAACATGTCCTACTATGTACAAAAGCTACTGTTGTCAAAATCTGAGCACCTTTGCATCACTGATGTTTCCATTCCACTGATGCACATTGTCATTTCAGAGGAATTGAATAATCAGTTAAGGTTGTGGAGGAAGTCAGAGACAGAGCCAAAAAAAAACCCAACCGTCCTGCACTCAGATTCCCCCAAAATCCAGAGGCCTGTCCTTCCCAAACCTCTGCCCTTGTTGTGAATATTTACACCGATCCCGTGGCCTGGAGTTGGAGTTAATGGACTTCACACATGTGAAATTAATTGTGGGGGTAATTCTGAAACAATTACCTTTTCTTGGAATCCCCATCAGGAGCTATTCTAATAAATCACAGTGCTGCTCATGTTATAATGATCATTGGTAATCGAATGCGTCTGTACACTCAGCCTGTTTGCTGACTTAAAATGCTAAAAGGCAAAGAAGAGTTTAGTGTCCAAGTTCCCAATATGGACACAGAGGACCTGATTGCTCTCCTGCAATCACCCTGCTCTACCTGCAATTATTAATTGTTTGTCATTATGAAAACTTTCATCCCAATCTCTCTTTAGAAAAGTCCACACCTATGTACTCCAAATATTGGGGTTTCATTTCCCTCTCTTTCATTTTGTATTCCAATTTTTAGTGTCCCTGAAAGAAAAACTCAGCATGACTCATGAGATCAAAATGTTTAATCTCTAATTACCCTTGTCAGTAGAAAGCCATAAATCAGTTTTCAAAAAGCATCACCAATTCACTGAGACCAACGAGCCATCATTTTATTTCTCTGTTCCTTGGAGGGGTTGTCCTCATGTCCTCTGTGCATCCAGCTGAGCATTGGCTCTTTGTAGGTGGATTTGCTATCCAAAATTTATCTTCACACCAACTTTACGAGTCTGCCACCCCTTTTCTCCATCCTACTGTACAAATTCCCACCTACCCTGGGAGTAAAAACAACCACACCCAAAAAAATCGACACTAAAGAACTTTTCTGTCTCTTAGAGAGCATAACTTCTGGAATTAAATATCCAGTAGGAGCCCTTGTGCCTGGAAATTCCAGTTTGTTCTCCCTGCCAGTAAACCACACATGTCAGCAAACCAATTTTCTAGAACCCTCATCAAAAGACAACAACAAACGGCTCTAATGATGGCCAAATGAAATTTATTTAAGAGGGGAAAAGAGATCATACACAAACCCCTCTGCAGGACTGTCCAGATGCACTTTGACACTACCTGCTCCCATTAATATTCACTGGCCTTCTAATGCCTTAAACGTTTAGATTTTATCTATTTTTTAACCTCTTTTTTTCTTTTTCATCGTAGATTATACCCCTTTGCAGTACAAGACATCCATTTACCCAGTGTAAACTTACACTGTGAGATATGATCCCAGATGAGGTATTGCCTCAAACAGAAATTGAAAAATATTCCACGCATTTTAAACATGAATCCAAGATCATAAGTTACACTAACCCATGATACATTTGTGCTATTCTCTGGCAGCAAAGAAAAACAAAACTGGCAGCTATAGCAATTGTGTAATGGTGATTATTGAGAGAAATAATTATACAAAAATCTGTTCAAATTATATACAGGATGGTATGACTCAAAGTAAGAATTTAAAATGATAGTTAATACCTTAGAAAAGTTCACTGTATGACAAATAAATGCTTTTGCTGAAATTATTCTACCCTCTAAAGTTTGTAAAAAGTGGGCAGAAAGCAACTGTTCTCACTCAGTGGGGATGTCAGGGCAGGCTGGTTTATCAAGAAGGCTCCCAGCAGCATCAGGATGTTCCTACACAGAGGAAAGAAGGAAACCTTAATGCAGTATTTACTAAGCAGGCAGTAATTCTTTATATTCACTCAATAACATCAACCCAGCCTCAGCTGCAGGTGGGGTAAGAAAATTAAGCCACCCCTTCAGAGGTGAGAAATGGAATGAGATGTTGCAGCAGAGCCAGGGAGCCCCTGGGTGCTGAGGCCCTGAATTGCCACCTGCACCTGTAAGGTCACTTCTGTCTGCACCCAAAGCTAAAACTTCTTGTTGCAGAGGTTTTCATCAGGGGTTCTGGTGGCTGCAGCTGCCCTCGCCCCATCACCCCTATGCCTAAATCACTCTGGATGAAACATGCAGCCACTGCAGTGATCACCCTTGAAAAATCAGGGGAGACTCACCACATCTTCCCTCGTTTTATGTATATCCTTCTGCCTTTCCACATTACATTCAAGCTTCTTGTTCTTCGTTCTGTTTCAGATTTTGCTTCTCAAACACCTCTCCCTCCTTACACCCCATTTTTAAACCCCTGTCCTCACTTCCCACAACTGGCCAAAGCCCTTCTCAAGAGAAGAGGTTTTTCATTATGTGCATGGGAAAACATACAAAGACCTTTAATTCATCTCTATTAGCTACACATTTTTCTTAATTATTCCTTTAACCTGTTATATTATCTTACATCTGTGTTGCGATTTCACTTCCCTCTATACCACATCTAATTTGAAATTTGTGTGGCTCATCTGAGGATTACAAGACAATAAAACATTACTTAAATTTATTTTAAAAGTTTCTTCCTTTGCACAGACCATTCATACCGGTAAAGCATCACATTAACCATTCTGTATTAATAAATTTTCATATTTGTATTGTAAGAACTTTGGAAAAAATCAGCTCTAACTGAGCTTTACTTTCCAACTCAATACTGGTCCATCAAAGCCTTCCATGTACGTGACACAGAGCTTCAAGAAAGACTTGTGATAACCTGGGGTTCCCAGGATAACTTTATCCCAAAGCAAGGAAAAATTTCAAGGCAAAAATATTGTATATCCACATCCTTTCTAGATCTGCTCAACACAAAATGAGATTTTTGGCCTTTAAGTAACTGATGCAATGATTAAACCAATACATTAAGCAATCTGCATCAACTTTCTAGTGATTTACTACTGAAAACCTTCCATCTTGTTCTTTTTTTCTTCACTTTGCAGTCCTAAAAAAAAAAAAAAAAAAATCTGTTCACCAAGTGTTTCTCTTTCATTCTTAAAGGTACCCAAAAGGGAAAGAATGTGCTCAAGGGCTCAGGAAATACTGCAGAGAGAGGGTTATCTTTTCAGATGTTACCAGCAGTCTTTGACCTCCTTTTCTTGGACCATTTCATTGTACAGTTTGAATTTTAGAACTGGTGGCACGTTCACAGTGGTGAAGACTGCACAGAACTTCCTCCCTAAAACTGCCAGTGAAAATGCAGCAAGAAAGATGACAAAGGCGTCAGAACTCAAGTAAAAATGGCAAAAGACAAGGACTGATGTGCTGACAAATAGGTTATAGACAGTGCAACTTGCTTAAGTTGCCATATCAACTTTTTTTTTTTTTCTGGAAAAAAAAATTTGGGAACAGGAAAGAGGAAGTTCTCATTCCAAAAAGTCATTAATTTCAATACCCCAAGCCAAGAACTCTCACGTGGAGGGTTACAGGGTCACCCACGAAGCCGTTGGCAGTGTTGCCATATCCCATCACCTTTGTTGGGGTTAACACCTTCTGCAGAGCACAATCAACTTTTAAGGCACAATATAAAATTTTAATAGCACTAGTAATTAGTGGCAACAGTGGTAGTTTCTGTGGTGTCTAGGAGGGCCTTAGTTAGGGGCCATAAATTCCATTTCACTTGGGTCAGCCATCTATCAGGTGGTAACTACTGTTCCCTGCTATCCACCTGGACTGGCTGCAGCAGGAATTATGGAATGGTTTGGTTGGAATGGACATTAATGCCCCTCTCATTCCAACCCTCTTCCATGAGCAGGGACACCTCCCACTATCCCCGGGTGCTCCAAGCCCCATCCAACCTGGCCTTGGACACTTCCAGGGATGGGGCAGCCACAGCTTCTCTGGGCACCCTGTGCCAGGGCCTCACCTCCCTCAGAGGGAACAATTCCTTCCTAAAGAAGGCAAGAATAAAGCTGAAATTGCCACTGAAATGCTTGTTCTTACAGCACATCATGATAGGAATGTTTGTCAGGATATTTAGCAGCAGACTTTGGTTTGTTTTCAAGGAATGGACTTTGTTGTTATGAATATTTGATTATGACATTGTGAAATGTGTGTTGGGCTGTGTTGCTTGGCTAAACTTGACCAAAAAAATCCCCAGTAGAACAGCAGTGAATGGGATTTACAGCCCCTGCTCCCGAGCACCTTTACTGCACAAAAACTGTTTATTAGCACAAGTTTTCCCTTTGTATGTTGTGTTTACTTGTTTCCCAGCAGGGTCTGCTGATGTTAATGGACTCACAGCAGTGCATTCTACTTCTGTTATTACAGGTCTAATTCAGTCATTAACATTTCATTAATGGACTGGCCTCCTCGCTGTTTGCATGGCTGTCTAGATATTGATGAGCTTTCTAGGATAGAAAACTGGTATTTAAGGCAGACTCTTAAAGGTTTATTAAGATGCTCGTGAACCTTCATCGCATTCTGTCATTTATTTTAGCAGATAAAAGCCAAATCCTCGAGCAAATTTGCATTGCAAAAGTTTTCAGCACCTGAATAGAAAACTAATTCCATGCAAAAACCCCAAGGAGAGGAGTGTGGAGGGGGGGGAAAAAAAAAGATTCCACAGTTACATCACTTGGATACAAATCTTGAGTCCCTGCCTTAAAAGCAGAGTGGCTCAGCAGTGCCAAGTCCCCTGCACCCTTCCTCGGAAGGAATTGCATTTCTGTGGGACACAAATTGATCTCTTTTTCCAAGGGTGCTCTGCAGCTCCACGGGCTCACAATTTCAGAACTGGAGTTTCTAATACTTCCCACAACCTGTACTCCATCAGGACCAGCCTTACCTGTACCAGTGGAATTAATCAAAACAAGAGGCTGCTCAGAGTAACAAGGCAGTGGTTTGGGGCACCCTTGACATGATCACCAAAGAGGAACACTTATCATAGCTTTTAAACCTCAGTTATTTCCTGGCTTTATCAACAGTGCATTGGAATCCTAAAATAATCTCAGTTATACCTGTACCCCAGTGTAAAGCAAATATCCGTAGGAAATTGCTCAAAGGAATTATAAGGTCCTTCCTTTTACCACAGCTCTGGTTTTCCCTGCTAAAACGTGTGTTTTCGGGCACCACAGAGAATTAAAATACCCTGCATTGTATCATATGATTGTCTAATGCAAGCACTTTGTGAAAATTACTAATTTGATATCATAATTATGCTTGTAATAAAAAATTATTAAGCACTGTCATATTGCACAGTAAATGGAACTTATATTGGTGTAATAAAATGTATTTCAATTCCATTGCCATAACTTTATCATAGTCTTTAATAGTACTCACAGTTAACAAAAATAAGATAAAGCCAGAAAAAGCACTGTTGAAGAATACCTTATTCTGCAATATTGGGTCACAACAGGTATAATTTGTGAGCTTCTTTATGTGCCAGTTTACATTTATGAACACCTGCAATTTATGTTTTTTCTGGCAAAATGAGATGTTAAAGAGTAGAGGTAGAATTAGAGACCAGTAAACAAAATCCCCAGTGGAATTTCCCTTAATAAATCCAGCATTATACAGGCCTCTGACCTCTGCTTTATAAATGGAGCTATAAATACTATTGATCCTAAATTCATATTTTTTTAAGGATCTTCCTAGCTCAGTCAGTCAGGTCTATGCCAGGATGACACGAAAATAGATCTCTTACTATGAAACCTGAAGCTTATTATCTTGATAAATGTAGCTATGTTTGAGCAATCAGAGGGCAGGGGGGGGCAACAAGAAAGGAGGGACTCTGTATCTTAATTTGTTCAAGTGTTTTTCTCCCTGATGGAACTGTCCCAGCTCAGAATGAGCGAGCTACTTATTTAATGGAGGAGAAAAGATATAAAGGGGAAGAGGAAAAGAAAAAAGAAAAAAAAAATAAAGAAGAATTATAAGAAAAGATACCAAATCCTCATCTCAACATTTTTTTCTTTTGTCTGTCAGGGTAAATAAAATGAAGAAACAAACCACAACTGGAGGGGGGTGGGGGGAAACCCAGTCAGCTAAAATGTCATGACTTGCTTCCCTGCAGGTGTCAACTTGACTTCACTGAAATGGCACACAACTTTGATTTTCTCATCAGGAAAAAATGTTTATTCCCTCTACCAGATCTAACAGATAAGAACATAGTGTGTGCAACATTGCATATTTTGATACTGTGTCTAACTGTTCTTGAGACACACGCTGAAAATATTTTGTGTGCTTTGCCTCAAATTGTTGTCATGAATTATTGAATCGAGCTGTTACTTTTTCATTAAACTGGCAGCCTTAATAATTTAAACACTGGTCTTTAAGAGACTTACTGTATATTGATGATCTTCATGGGCAGAATGAGAACCTCCCAATTATTTTATATCTGTCTTGATTTTTTTTTTTAGGGTTTTAATGCATTGCATGACTTATCATGCAATACTGGATGCCTGTATTATTTTAGCATACCAGAAAACTTTTCTCTCCATTCTATTTGTCATTGAGAATTTAGCTGGGATATTCCTGTAGCCGGTATTTCCAGTCGTGGGAAACTCAGACTTTCTGAACATTCAGGTGCAGCTCACGGGTACAGCTTCAATTGACTCCAGGAAATGAGGAAGGAAATAACCTTCAAAGTTGTTACACAATATCTGGTGCTCCGAAGGGAAACCAAAAACTAAGAGAAGATTGAAAGAGTTTGGAAGTTACAGCCCGATTTTAAAAGAACCTTTCCATTTTCTTCTCAACTTATTTGAACAAAAAACAAACAAAAAAACAAAAACAAGAAAAAAAACCCTTGCTCTGGGGTGACAATGGCTGAAAATGAAGGTTTTTGTGGCTTTACCCACGCCCTTAATCTTTCAAACCTCACTCAATTATACTGCAACACAACAAAGCAAGAAGGGTTTCAAAGTACCTCCCCAAAATCCAGAACAAACTCTCAACTCCCACAGCCTTCTCGTGGCAGAACTAGAGATGACAAAAATAGCAGAGATTCTGGGAGTCAGTGAAGTCTCTGATCCACGGTGATGTGTCACCAAGCTCGTTTTGCACAACACAACAGCAACAAAGATTACAAATATTAACTTCAAACACCACATAAAGTATGAATAATTTCCACTGCTACAAATTTTTAAAATGCGTCATATTTCTTTCCCACATATGTCCTTGTAGCCTCATAAAACAAACTGCTTCGTTATATGGGCTTGCGTATATATATCACAAAATGTTAGCTACTGCTAAAAGTAAGAAAATAGATTTTGACATTGGAGAATTATTTTCCTACTCTCCTGTGCCCCTGGATCTAAAGGCAGAGCTACTCAGCTGTTTAATCTGGCCTGAGTCCAGGAGTGCATTCCGTGGTGAGATGCCAAGAGCAGCGATGCCACATGAAACAGAAGTTATCTCCTGCAAACTCACACTGATCACAGGGCAATTTGTGTTGCAACTGATAGAAAGAACAATCTCATTTAGTCTTCTTGTCTGGTCAGGATTGATTTTCGTTTGGGCAACTGAATTTTGTCTTATTAACCAGATGTGTGAGACGCTTCACTGCACAGTGTTTGCCAACCTTCCATCCCATGTCCATGGAAATCTTGGCCCTGCCTTCCCTGAGCATGTCTTCAGTCCTCAGCTACAGTAGAGGCTCTCAAATTGCAGGGAGCAGCCATTAAATATAGGGTTTAAGCTGTAAAGACCAACTCTTAAGTGTTAAAATCTAAATATATTTGAAAAAGAAACTCTCTTTGTCCATTTTCTATTACTTGTCAAAACTATCAAGGTGGGAAAGTCTGCTTGCATTCTGTCCTTCAATTTAAAGTAGATGTGTGTGATGCCCTTTTAATTAACCCCCAATCCAGTCTGCTATTCCTGTTCAGTTTACTAGCTTCCAAAAAGTTTAGATGTTATAAGATTTATACATTTAAAATGGTAAAATTTAGGAGTTTTCCCTATGGTGTATGAAGAAGTACTTATCAATACATTTCCACCAACACTTGAAGAAGAGTAAAGAATCCAGGAAAGGAAAGATTTTTAATAAAGCATAGAACTTGATCAACATTGAGGTACCACAAGAAGAAAACAAATGCTAGAAAATTATATTTATGTTCTTCACTAGGGTCTGATATCACAAAAAAACCCCACTCAAATCAAGCAGAAGCAAATAACTAAAAGCCATTGAAGAATAATATACAGAAATTTTATCTCACCTGCAGCATCTCTCCACTTTTCCTCCTGAAATTGTTTCCATTTCACTAAAATTTTGAATTTGGTAAAAATATTTAATTTTTTATAGTAGCCAGTATAAATTTTTCCTGATACAGAGACATTGAAGTACCTCCTGGTTTATTAGGGACATCCTATAAACAAATACTCCTTTATTGTGGGACAGCCCCTTGGTGAAAAAGGGCTTTAAAAGCCTGGTTCCAGGATTTCCCAGTTCCTGTCACCAGAAGGTTTAAATAGATGTCAGGATGGGGCACAGCTGCCCCACCAGGTGATCATGGGCTACTCAGCACCCACCTCTCCCTGCCCAAAGATGATTCTTCCATGGCACAAAACTGTGAGTTTAAACAAAAAAAACATGAGGTGGTTGTTTTACAAGCAGCACACGCAAGAGTGATTAACAAACCGGTTTCTGCAACCAGGCCTAGGTGTAAAATCAGCAGGTATTTCGTGGTGCTGCAGGTGCTGTGTGCTCCCACATTCCATGTTCTGGTTACTGCTCAGATCTTCCAGCCCTCACACCCAAGGAGATCATTTTCATCTGTACAAAGCAGACACAAATATCAGTGTCCTGGTTTGGTATCCTCCTGTCATGCTTTGGATGAGGGGGAAACTTGGGAAAGATGTAAGGCCGTAGAAGAGTGGACTCATTAGGAAAATGTACAGCAGCACCTCAGAATTGTCTGTTTCTACTGTCATAAAAATACTTGCAGTAAGAAATAATCAGAGAAGAACTAAAGACACGTGTCAGCATTTAGTGGATAATTGCAGATAATTGTATCCGACCTTCTTGAGACCATAACACAAAAATCAACTAAAATTAAAGTCCTGGTTGGTTCAGTGTAAGTTAAAGACATTGAATGTTTTTCCCAGTGAAACAGGTTGAAACCTTGGCATTTGGAGAGATGTGAAAGGAGATGGAAGAAGACACTGGAAATATAAAATGAACATCAGAGCAGAGAGTCTCCCAGTCTGCACCAGCACATTTACAGCCACAACTTCCACCAGTGCTGGTTTCTGAGCCTTGGCTGTGGGCAGGTCCCATGGTCGTGCCTACATGGGGCATCACAGACCCCCTTCCTCTCTCTGGAAGGACGTGGGAACCCCTCAGCCAGGTGCTGTAAAGGGAATGCCACCACCTCTGGATGTGGGAGCACGGGGATTCAGGTGAGGAGCAAATGCCAGCCAGCGAACACAGCTGTTCCAGGCATTACACAGCTTTTCATCCCTGAACGCTTGGAAAGACGCCCTGGGAGGTTGCAGAGCACTGTGCAGGTGGAGAGGGACCTCTTTACGAATTTCAAAGTGTTTCTCAGCCTCAGGGCTGTGGATTCCAAGCAGGTTTCATGTGCACATGACCTCTTTCCTTTGGACAGAACCGCCTTGCAGGTTCACCTACCCTGGCTTCAAGGTTCAAGGCAAAGGCACAAGACGTTCCTAAAGCCTTGGGAAATGTGCTCACTTCTGAAAAGCTTTTCTTTATTGTTTTAATGAAAATTCACTGTGGTTCTGATGGGAAAAAAATACCTTAAACAGACCCTTAACACGAAATTTAGGAGGGGAGAGGACCCATTAAGTGTGAAGTTTGACAAGTATTGGTGAAACTAAAGACCCTAGCACACAAGTTTAAATACCAGATAACTCAGTCACCCTCTGATTGCCAGGAAGAGTTAAAATTCAGGTCTCCTGTCTGGAAAAAGTATTACAGGAATATATTCTGAACTTTGCACAGTTCATTTTTTGTTACGAATTAGATCCATCATGAGATTTATCGAGATGCCTCATGTTTAATAAAATACTCATAACAGTTTGTGATATTTCACAGGATAAATAACAGGATTGTTAACTGTGTTTGTGTAGCAGGTCTCAGGATAATAAATGGCTCATTCAATAATGAACTGACAACAAGTTATTCAGGTTATAAAAATATGGGAGATAAGAGTCAAAATAACAAAACTCAAAGGATCAGACTTTCAGATAGCATTGGAGTCCAAAACCAGGTTGCCCCATCATTTAAATTCTGAAACCATTTGAAATAAGAGGGTGGAAATTTCCACATAAAGCATTTTCCAATCCAAATCCACTACAGGACAGTGGAGACAACTGTTCTTTTATTTCCAACATAGCCCAAGACATCTCAATCTTCTCATGTTATTCAAATCTAATAAAAGATTAATATCCGTTTAGAATAAAATAATATAAAAGTATCTGAAGATAAACACATAAAAATTATTCATCTTGTCTCTGCCCCTCAAAGAGCACACGAACAGAGAAAGTTCAATACATTTTAAAAAATACATTCTTTAGAAAATATGAACAAGTGAAGACTCTCTGAGTATATTTGACTTCTAAATAAATTGCTTTCTTTTTTGGAATTGCTGAGAAGGCAGACACTCAGTGAGGTCAATGAGACTTACTGATTGCACAGTGTTACGGAAAATTAGGCTACTTATTTGGGAACTAAATATGGATGTTAAGAGCATTCAATGAAGTCACACTTTTGAGCATTTTGGAGCTGGCCTACATTTTTAAAGAAAAGTTTGAGACTTTGAGCAATAACTTTTTGGAAGAACCAGATATTTATGATGTCCTTTGTAGCAATTAAAGGCAATTCACAGAACTGAAAAAGATGATTTGGGCAGCAGGGGAAGTGGCTACAATTCCTGTAACAAGACATCAGTTTGTAATCAAATCAACTCAACTTACTTGGGGTGCCCCCAATTCTTGTCAGTTTTGACTCTGAGATACCTAAAGGACAAGAAATGGGTCTGCAGGATGGTGTTTGTCCCAGCAGTGTGTGATTCCCACCTGTACGTCAGGATAAAAAATGATGGAGAAGAGACAGCTTAAAGAGGAGGCACAAAGGAAGTGGTTGTGAATAACCACTCTCTGGTTTTAGTGTGATTGTTCAAATTTAGAGAACACTCTCCAAAAGTCATTCTCATCTATTTTGTCCAGGCCAGTTCAATTCCAAAGTTTGCCTATCCAAGAGTCAGCAAGAAGATGAGCTGTTCATATTGTTTAATTCTTTGATGTTTACAACAAAAAAAAGACTAAATAACAACAACTTCCTTCTCGAACCCGAGAAAAAAATAAAATTAAACCCCTACATAGCTGGCCATTTCAAACTAAAACAACTGCTTTTGCTATCAATTTAAGTAATCACTTTCCCAGCTGACAGATGCAAAGCTCTGCCTTCAGATAATGACTTTTCCAGCTGACAAGAGTCAGGGAACAGGAAGTGTATGTGGGGATAAGTGTTTGGGAATTAGAGGACAGCCAAAGTTTGTGGCTACCTGTATTATCTGCAGGAGGTTATTTTACTTCTACTGGCACATTTTTATCTGAAATCACCATAAATCAATCTTCAGAAATATGTTTAGTACTGCAGGATACTTTCTTAGAGCACTGGGCAATTTTAAAAGTTTTTTTTGTTGTTTTCTGCTTGAGATTAAACTCGTTCCATCAGGCAGTAGCTGCAGTTTTCACCAGTGCTGTCACAGGGCAAGGAGAAAATGGTACACACTGTTTGTTTCTGTCTGCACCCAAGCCAAACCTGTTCCCTGATATATAGCAGTGTTGGAAATGCAAATGTCTCCTGGCTAAAAGGAATAAAGATCTTTTTTGAGACGTGGCCCAAGCAGAGAACTGGCAAACTGAGATGTATTCAAACACTTCACTGTCCTGTGGAGTGTTAAGGAGAATAATACCACTTTGCACAAGGAGAACCTCAAGATTATCCAACACTTGGGGCATTTTTTGTGCACCCCAATTCCTCAGTGCTGTTGGATGTGGCTCAAAAGATGCAAATAATTAACCAATTCCTAAATGATACCTCTGGTGAGCTCCTAGAGTCACCTCTCAAAAATGGGTGGTGTTACTCAGGTGGACCTGCCAGAGGGGACACACCCTGTCCTTGTGCACATGACAGAAGAATGTATTTAATTATCTGTGGAGCAGGAGAGGAGAGGCCACAATTACCTCCCTCTGGAGCTGTTGGGAGAGTAATGCTGAAAATCTGATGGCAGTTTCATGGCCCAGCCTTCTGCTGCAGACCAACATGTCGGACTCCACTGCTAAGTTGCCCTAAAATAACAGAACCTCCATTCTACATTAAAATAACTCTGCTGGGCTGATCATCATAAAAAGTTATAACCCAACATCAAATTTTAGCGTTTACCAGGAAAGGAAAGGCTGAGCAACTTCAGCTGCAAGTCTGTAAAAGTCTCACCATAACCCAGCACATATGACTGTCAAGCTGATAGGAAATGAAATATTCCTATTCATGATGACAGACTGAAATTTTTATTGGGTTTGACCAAATCAGAAACAAAATATTGTGGAGGTTTTAATCTTGTGTTCCCTATCCTGCAATATTAATATTATAAAAAATCCACTCCCCCCACAAAAAACCCCACATCAATTTTATAAAGAAATAAAAGAATAAAATAATTGAGCGGCTGTATCAGTCTTCATGTGAATGACACCCCAAAACTACAAGAGCAGTTATCAGTTTTTCAATTTAACACTTGTCTTATTATGTCTGTTTCTATTTCTTATCTCCGGATAAATTTGCTTTTTCAACTTAAACTTCCCACAGTCATAATAATAAATTGAATATCAGGATTGAACTCGGTGTCTCTGTTTTTTCTCTTCTGCCTCCACTGGAGGTATGAAACAGAGGACATGAGAAAAGTAACATAACACAGAGTATGGTATGGAAATGAACTATTAAAGTCATGATAAGAACTAGAGAGAGAGACTCTGAAATATGTGTGGCGTGAAATACAATCCCTTGAAAAAAAGAAAGAATATGTATGAAGAGAAAATCAGCACACAAAAGTCCCAGCATGCACGTGTTCATACTTCATGCTCCTTTCTTGTCACATCAGCACACCCCAAAATTTTCTTTCTATTTGTGTATCTTTAGCAGAGGTTCATTATAACAATATGGCTTTTTTATTAATAACAGCAAAGGGAAAGGAGAAGTGATTGTGGCAAGAGGTGGAGTTTCACATAGGAATAAAGGAATGCAAAATGTAAAATGTGGTGGAGTCCCCATCCCTGGAGGTGTCCAAGGAAGGACTGGACGTGGCACTCAGTGCTCTGGTCTGGGTGACAAGGAGGGGATTGGTCACAGGTTGGGCTCAATGATCTGAGAAGTCTTTTCCAACCCAAATGATTCTGTGATTCTTCAAAAGAGCAACACCAGACTTCCACAGAATGTCTCAAACATGGAAAATCTATTCTGTCATTAAACAACATTTCTTATTGAAGCATAAGGGAGGTCTCACAGCACACACTGATGATAGGAAATGCAATCCAAGGCTCCACATATTGTTTTATTTACTTTTTAAAAAATTAAACTTCATTGCAAAGCTGCTTTGGCCTCACACCCACGGCATCACACTCTATTACTTCCCTTTGAAAAGTGTCTAGTAAACTTTAAAAGCCTACCCCTCCAAAAGCAGAGGCCGAACAAATACTTAAGGGGTTAATAAACTCTTCCAGTGTACCAAAATCTCAAGTTTTATACCTCAACTCTGTACAGTCAGAGCTCCTAAGAGAGGAGTAATTGCATTGTAGGAACGTTAAGGTTTGATTTAGGTTTCTCCATCGCAGAATGAAGTGTGTCTCACTCCTCAGGTGTGAGACTTGGCCACTCTGCCTTTTGCAATATTTTATCCCAGCACTGTCAGAAAATGCTCAGCAGCGCCAGTTCTTACTAAACTGGGTGTGTTTTAAATCCAGTGCAAGGAGGGGATTTCTCATGCCAACAATGCTTCTCAACCTTTACCTTATTACCACACTCCTTGGCTGCTCCGAGATAAAAATCTTTTAAGCTTATTTTTTTTAACTGCTTGTGTGCGAAATCTCCGATAACGGAGACAAACGCAGGGAAAGTTCAGGGCTGTTTTACAGCTCTGTTTTATCAAAAATTTTGATTTACGAAGCCTGGATGCACAAATTCATCGCTGGGGCATGAGGTCAGTGAAACCACACCCATTCCCTCGACAGACCTTCCTCCTCCTTTAGTGGACAACTTTACGTGGGCCGCAGAGATATGCCCTGTCGGAAGAGAAGCACTTGCCTCTGGATTGAATGCAGTGCCAAGGAAATCAGGAATTCTCTACGTGGCAGATTTCAGCTCCGTGTGTGCTTGAGACACATTATCTGTGAGTTCTGGAGGTGAAGTCCCTCCCTAATGAAGTTCAGCTGAGCAAGAACGAGCCTAGAAACACCAGCAGGGACGCCCAGGGAGAATGACAAGACAGGTTTGGCACAGAGGGATGGATGAAACGAAATAACCATGGTGAAGATTTCCAGAGGAAAAAAAATGTGGATTGCCTTGTAAGAGGGAAAAGTGTGTGACACGAGGAAAGGGGAGGAATGGCAAACACATGTCAAGCAGCACATTTTATTTACCTTTCAATAGCATGTCGTCCTAGGAGAAGGTTAAATACTCCAGGAGAGGGATGGGATTTTTTTTATGTTAACTAATCCAGGCAAAACTGAACGGAGATTTGCTTTCTTCAGCATTCATTGATATTAATTGCTTTATTGAACTAGCTGTGGGAACACGGATTTCCCAATGCCAGCATAAAGGATCATTATTTATAAGCTAACTGATCCCACAAATTCTACACTTAGCTCAACATTTCCTTTGGAAACGCTGTAAGAATCTTTTAAAAAATCATTATATGTCATACTTTACACTAAGGCACACCAGTTAAACGATACAGGTTTTCAAGGGAAAGAAAAACAAGCTTTTAAGGCTCGCATAACAGACTCCAAATCAGCTCTGAAATGCTGCATATCATTACATTTTTCCTCCCCTTAGTTTTCCTTCTCTCCCTTTTCCCCTGACTTACAGGTGTCCTTAGTTACAGCCATCAGTAAAAACAAAACACATATGCAGGCTATAAATCTGTATTTGTGTACTAATTCATAAGAGTAAAATATCTTCAGTTGCTCCTTCCAATTTCCTTTCCCTGTTCAATTCATAATTGTGCTGAACTATATTGGACTTAAGCTTCCAGGAACTCTACTTTGTCCCAAAAGGTTGCTTAGATGGAGACCTGCAAGTGTGGATTCTGGCTTCAAGTGAGGATATTTTGCAGGAGAGACTCCAAAGCACAATAAAAGCAACTAAATAAACACTGAAACCTTTAATCAAAGCACTCAGCTGTCACTGTAACCCTTTGGAGACAGATATGGATGGCTCAGTCCATCAGAGTCCATGCAAAAATGCAGCACAGCAGTTCAGTGACATCAAATTATGTTTCTTAGGACCACAAAGTTAATAAATTTGAAGGAGATGCCAAGAATGAATGTTAAGTTCTTTTGTTCCAATACATCCTGACAATGCTCATGGCATTGCTGCAGTTAAGCTCAACTTTGCTGTTCAAAGACCAATTTTGGGGCTTTATGTGCTGTTTTAAATCACAGCTGAGCTAAACGTGGTATGCAAATTGCAGAGTGATAAATGTTTGTTTTACTTATCTTCCTTCCTCTTTATATCATGGTCAGAATCCTTCACCAAACCCCCAAAAGCAATCATTTTTGGCATAGTTTAAATGCCAAATCTGCAAGCTACAAAGGAAGATCTAGGATATATTTTATAGTTGCAATCATTCAGTCCACATAGAGAAAGAAAAAGCATTTTTAGTGTCCTGAAAGGAAACAAAGAATCCTTGGAGAAGACACACTTGACTCGAAAGATTGTAGTATTGCACAGATTTAGGTTAAAGCAGATCCAAAGGTGGGAAACTTTCTGTCTGGGACAAACAAAACTCCAGGATACTGAACCTACGTTTGAGAAACCTTGGCCAAGGGAGACACTTGTAGGTTTGCCTTATTAATGCAAAAAGAATCATTTAAAAAATAGATATTTTACGTAGGGATCGTTTGCAATTTGTGTAGAAGTTCCTTGTGGTTGTGTTGATAATCAAAGCCTGGACATGACAGACCTTGGCTTAAACAGAGGCCACTGGTTGGAGCTCCAAAACTCCTCAGCAGAATAAAGTGAACAACAAGAAGACAAACATGTCCATCTTAACCAAAGTGTCCCTTAAGTTTCTAGGGAAGTAACCAGTTTTGAGGATGGGATTTCAAAACTTTTCAGTTTTCAGCACTTTCAGAAGAAAGGATTTGTCCATATAGGACAACTAGGACTTGATATGTTGTGAAATGTTGATGATCAGGACCTAAGAAAAGTAAAATAAAACAAAAAAAACCAAACTAACAAACCCCCCCCCAAAAAAAAAAGACAAAAACAAAGCTTGGAGGGTTTGAGAGAGAAGAGGATCCTGTAGCCACAAAGCAAAATACTCAGAAACTACCAGAAATCTGAAATTCTTAGAAAACCAAAATATGAACCAAACTTTCAAGGTTTTTTTTTCTATCAAGACATTTCATGTTAGGACATTGCTACAAAGGAAAGGAAGCACTGAGGATCCTCCTCTGTGTTATTTCCAAGACAACATTTTTTAGATCTTTTCTGTGTTCCCATAGCTGTTCCCTTTTGCAGAGTATTTCAAGGTTTTAGAATACATTAAACTGAAGATTTAATTGAGTCTATGTTGCCAATACAAGACTTAGCTATTATTATATTATTTGCATGTACGTATGCAAGTGTGCACATCCACACTGTAAACTTGCGAAGGGACCCAAGGGTTGCTTAGGTGGAACTGGTCACACTTTGTGTTCAGTTGAAGTGTTCAAAGGAAAAATCTTTACATCTTTTACTTGAATTGGGCTGGCATGGAAAATCATGTTCATATTGTACTCATTTGTGGTCTGCTTCTCAGGAATTTTAACAGATGACAATTCAAAGATAAATTTGCTTTAAAAATAAATGATGAAAAATAACTGGCTCCCTGGCTCTTATTTCATAATCTCAAAAGTATGTTCAGATTTATATAATTAAAGTAGAAAATAGAAGTCTAAAAATGAAATCCGGTTTTGCATTAGAGCAGCCGGCTTTAATAGGATTTCTCTTTCAATTCCTTTGTTTTCTGCTGTAGCACCACACTCCACTAGGAGTGGGGAAAACATGGAATTTTGACGTGCTCAGGCTGTGATTGATGCCATGGCACAGGAGCTCCAGTTTCGCAACTTCCCTGAGTTGAGAAGACAGGAAGTGGCAAGCCCATTAAAACCTAAACGTGCTCACAATTGGGCAGGTGCTTTACTGAGCTAAAGCCCAAAGTTGGGACACTTTGGAACAACTTTTTCCACCCTGGATAGGCCTCAGCTCAACTCTAAAATTACTCATCTGGCCTCTGCTCTTTCACCGACTCTGAGGTGTTTGGGTGAAACATAAATTTCATATGAATTTGGAAAATCAGTATCTCGTGCTAATGGAGACATGGAAACAGCAACAATTTTGTCAAACAAAAACAACAGAAATAAAAGTATTTATCTCTCCCTACCAATTTTAATTTTCAGGCTTCCAAATCAATCCAATGAAAATTTCATTGAAATTGTCATCCATGGGATTGCCTCTTTCTCCTTTCTTGTAGGGCCTGCATAAACCCTGGGTGTTGACCATCCCTTTCTGCCTACCCTGACACCCACTCCTCCCCTCATCAATATTTATATCATGTCCTGTCCAAGGCCTTCTCCTCCCCCTTTTTTCTATATCTGTGACTTCCATGGTGGCAGTAAGAAATCAGATTTCTGATTAATGGCTTCAGAAGTGAACATGTATTGATTTATTGACACATATTTTAAGATAATTGAGACCTGTTAAACAGAATATAAATCTTGAGATATGATATGAATATAACATGATGGACTGGATGGTCTACAAATGTAAGTCACCACTCATTCCTTGTCATGTTCAGTATTGTGTCGAGATTTTCACCAATCATTTGAGTCAGAATCCCTGTCTTTGTGTGTGTTTTTATAGGTTTTACCACAGTAGGATTCTGACATAAATGATAGTCTTGGGATTGCCAGCAATTTTGTTAATAAAAACAACAATAATAAAGGAATACCGTTCCTTATGGTAGGCTAATCTTTTAAGCTGTAAAAGCCTGGATGGATTTCCGAGTACTAACTCATCTCCTGTGTGAGAAGGACTGAACAGTTTTCTGGACACCGAAAGCAAAACCTGAGATTGAAAACTTCTCATCCACTGACCAAGCAGAGTGGAATTCCAGTACATGGAATCATTGGATGATGGATATTGGAAGGGACCTTGAAGGTCATTTAGTCCACCCCTCCTACAAACAACAGGGACACCTTCCATTATCCCAGGGTGCTCCAAGCCCCCTCCAACCTGGCCTTGGACACTTCCAGGGATCCAGGGGCCGCCACAGCTTCTCTGGGCACCCTGTGCCAGGGCCTCACCACCCTCATAGCCAGGAATTCCTTCCCAATATCCCATCTATCCCTGCCCTCTGGCAGTGGGAAGCCACTCCCTCTTGTCCTGACACTCCATCCCTTGTCCCTAGTCCCTCTCCAACTCTCTTAGAGCTCCTTTAGGCACTGGAAGAAGCTCTAAGGTTTCCCCAGAGCCTTCTGTTCTTCAGGCTGAACATTCCCAAATCTCTCAGCTTTTCCTCAGAACAGGTGCTTCATCCCTCTAATAATTTTCATGGCTCTCCTTGGAACCCTCTCCAGCAGATCCATGTCCTTCCTGTGCTGAGGACCCCAGAGCTGGACACTGCAGCACATTAAAACATAGCATTAAAATTCAAAAGACCTCATCAAATTGAAGAAATGACCTAAAGATCCCTTTTAATTAAAGGAAAAATATACATTTTATAGTTAGGAAAAACCAGGGTGTAAAATGCAGAATGGGGGACATTCTGTTAAGGCAGCAGTTCTGTAACACAGTTCCAAAAATGAGAATATTAAATGCTATGATACTGTAAATTAAGGATGCACAACACCTCAGGAAGAATGCCTACGGATGCAACTGGAAATAATGTGGAATAGGTTCCTGCATTTCTTGGTCTTGATAATACTTGGCCCAACTGAACAGTCATTAAATACCCAAGTCAAGACAGATGTGGACAAATTGAAGAGAGACTAAAAGAGAAAAGTGGGAACAATAAAATGTCTAGAAAACACGAATTTCAAGGGGAAAAAATAAAATGTATGGAATTAGGACTGTTTGATCTATAGAAGAAGAGACTGGGGTAAAATAAAAAAAGGAATAAAAATACAAACCTACCAAAAAACCCCCTCTGGCTATTTTCTTTGGTGAAATTTCAGGAAAAAAAAAAGTAGTATTTGGTTGTATGGAAAAAAAACCCCTTGAAAATGAGAAACATTTTGTGCAATTTCATTAAGATTTGTATCCTTTAATGTGAGATAGACTTAAAATCTATTTTTAATCAAAGAATCTTATTAAAGTAAGAAGATTGCCTGGTTTACTTCTTGTAGTTGTTTCAAGCAGTGGTGGCTGATGATGCTCTTTATAAACAATAGGGAATAAATTTAAACAAGCTAAAAGATGTTTAATGTAAAAAAACTGCAGCTTGAGAAAAAATATGTTGTTGTGGATTGCATATTTTACATGCAATTTATGCTGCAGTTTCTCTTCATTAACCACATCTCACAGATTTTTCAAAGCACCAGCATGAATATTATTAACATGTGTTAAAAATGTGTTTAAAGTAATGTATAAAGCTCTGTGTTTAAAGCAAAACTTTAGGTATAATGAACAAGGGTGTCTGTATTTTATATATTGGTTTGTGTGTGTTTGTGATGTATAAACCAGGCTGTGTGTGCACAAATGCACAAATATGTATTGCTTTAGAGCTCGTGTTTTAATTAAACTGAACTAGACCTTAACAAGAACATTCAGTTCATAATTCTCTCATTCTGTTGTATAGATTCTTATTAGTTAAAGCAGATATAATCCATTCTGAAATGTGACATATAGAAATTGCAAGCATCTCCTTTTTTTGTGTTCCTTTCCTTACCATTGGCTTCCCTTAACTACAGGAATCTCAGGGAACAACTTGTAGCCTTCAGTTTTCATCTGCACTTCATCCCCTCTGTATCCATCTTCCAAAATTGCTTTTGGTAGCATGGTATTGGTGGAAACTATTCATAATGGCAGACACAGGTCCTGAAAATGACAAAAATTAAAAGTTTCCTGTCGGAGCAACTGAAAATATCCAATATCCTCACATGATTCTAGTCCCAGTCACATCTCATAAAGTCCCAGAGTGGTTTGGGCTGGAAGGGACTTCCAAGACCATCCCATTCCACCCCCTGCCATGGGCAGGGACACCTCCCACTATCCCAGGTGGCTCCAAGCCCTGTCCAACCTGGCCTTGGACACTTCCAGGGATGGGGCAGCCACAGCTTCTCTGGGCAGGGCTCACCACCCTCACAGGGAAGAATTCCTTCCCAACATCCAACCTAAATCTCCACTTCAGTGTATGTTTGCAGTCATAACTCTTACATTCAATACCTTCACTGTCAAAAAAACCAGAAACAAAATACCAAATACCAAACAAAATACAAAAAAAAAAATACTTGTGTTATCAGACTCAAACATAATGTTCTGAAGTTACATTTTTTCCATTTTAGGCACAAGTCTTTGAGAGACACTCAGCATTGATTAAATTTACTCCTGCTGGTGTAAATGGGAGTATTATTGGGTCAACAGAGCCCTTTCCCAAATCCCATCCTCCTGTCTGATGTCAAGGACTGAACTCCTCATCGGTAACATGTAAAAGTTTATTTTCTTAAAAGTATTAGCACTCACGTGTTGCTAAAATCTCAATCAATGAATGAGTAATTCTGAAGTGGTGCTGACATTAGATAAGTACACAAGGGAAATCACAGAACCACAGGATCACTAAGGCTGGAAAAGCCCTCCAAGACCATCAAGTCCAAGCTGTGCCCAATCCTCACCTTGTCCCCAGCCCAGAGCACTGAGTGCCACGTCCAGGTATTCCTTGGACACCTCCAGGGATGGGGACTCCAAACCTCCCTGGGCAGCCCATTCCAAAGCTTAACACCTTCTGTGAAGAAACTTCCTGAAAGCAGCAGTTTAAACCAGCTACAACTCTTTGCATTCACAGGGTAGCCCTGGAATTGCTGCCAGAAAAACAGGCTGGGACATCAAACTGGGGCTTCCCAAGGCTTCAGGGGAATTTACACCTGGATTCAATTCTGAATCCAAAATTCAGATGCATTTCCTGTGCAATCAGTTATGATACAACCATAGCCAGATCTAAAGATCTGAATAAAAAAAGATACATTAATGGTAGATCTAAATGAGTTTCAAGGCAGTCAGGCCCAGAGCCAGGCTGTAAAACATCCTGCATTTCCCCTCACTCGGTGAATCCTGCCTCATCCCAAGTACATCACAGAGCAGAAGGAAATTGCAGTCCTAATTAAAACACCTAACACTGCAGGGAACATATAACCGTTGCCCAGAGAAGTTGGGGATGTTCCATTTCTGGAAGTGTCCAAAGCCAGGTTGGACGGGGCTTGAGCAGCCTGGTCCATTCCCATGGCAGGAGGGTGGAACTGGATGGTTCTTTCCAACCCAAACCATTCTGGGATTCCGTGTGCCACACATGCAGCTGGGAATTTGGGATGAGCAGGGCAGGCATGGCTGGGGTCTCTCTTTGCATGAGAGTGACAGGGAGAAACCAAGGGAATTGTTATTTGGGTGACTTACCTGATCATGTTGATGCATAAACCAAGAGCCCATGGAATTCAATTCTAATTTATAATCTTTATAGGGCAGACTAATTCTTTTTTATTTCCTCAAACCTGTGTTGACTCTGGTAACCCTGGCACAGCATAAACCCACAGGCAATGCTCTCCCCTGTTCAGCACTGTCCAGGCAGCAGGGATAAGTCTTGGTTTCAACAATCAGCAGGGATTGCTTAAACCAAGATCCTTCTGAGGCTTCACCCTCAGCATTAAGCATGAAATGAAGACCAGAAATGAAAGGATATTTATTATAAAACAAGAGCATTTGTTACTACCAGCTTGGACACGTGACACAATTCGGAGATGTGACAAAACTTTTTACACCAAGATTTCCATGCTACACTTTGGAGTTGCCTCCTGCCCACTGCAGTTCTGCTTGCTCCCTCAGCATTTGTGGAAAAGACATGATCCAAGTCTCCCAGGCTTGTTGTAATGTCCAAATATATCCAAACATCCAAAGCAGAGATGGAAACAAAGTTCCCACCAAGTCATAAGCACAGCAGATATATTAATTTTCTCTCACCTTGTTCAAGAGTCTCTGATATCTTTGTTCCTTGGCTGCAATGTTATTTACATAGTTGTGCATTTCTGCCCTTTAGATGAGGACATGCTAATCAATGAGAAGATAACAGCTAAAAATAGTGAGTTTTCTCTCCTCCACCGGCAAGCAGTCAAGTCTCTGAGGTCGATATGCAACCTTAAATTCTCAGACTAAAAGTTAAGGCAGCCTTTCCCTGGGGAAAAGCTAACTTCATTTCTAAAACACATTTGATTTCCTTTTTCTAATCTCTCCGTAGCCTTTTTACACTGCTGCGTGCTTTAATTTTGCTTTCAGTCAGAAGTTTAAAAACTTTAGCTTCTAATAACTGGAAAAAAATGGTTATTTAAAGATAACTGCAACTTGCTTAACATGCCAGACTATCATATGCTGGCTGCTTTGAAGCTGCAAATTAATGACGAGCAGGAACAGTGACTATCTTTCAGAGGAAACTGACCTCTTTCTAATGGCTCATCGCTAATGTCATCTGTCTGCTGCATCTCATTATGGGAATTTCACGGAGTAAGAAAGTATCTTAAGGCTGTGCACAAATAAAAAGGACCTTCTAGTATTGAGCACTTTGAAAATTTTTGATCTCTCAAAATACCTTCCTTAGATACTGGTTTCCCCTTTTGTGCATGGCACGCTGCTTATGTCATCTATTCTCTGTGACTAATTATGTTAATTTTGTGCCATAAAAGTAACTGAAGGCTGTTAAGGAATAAAAGCTTTTGAGTGGCCTTATTTCATAAACACCCCTTTTGAACAAGGCGCATTTAGTCATATTTGCAGTAACAGAAAGAGTCTTGTGCTAAAAATACAACAAAGGCTCTTGAATATGGCCATTTATTCCTACTTTATTAGGTAATTTATGAAAAGTATGAAGGGAAGCCTTTTTGTTACTATAATTTGCATAAAGCTGGTGCCCCATTAATGAGATAACTTCCTGCCTTTTGTGCACCACCAGCTGGAAATAGAAATATAGGAACTTTTCTGTCTCCCAATTACTTAACCTGCTGAGTTCAGAGTTGGAGAGTAAACAGGATTCATATCAGTCAAAGAAGTTGATTGCTGCTGCTCTTTCTAAAATATTTTTATGTAATTAAGGAGCCGGTGAAACATTAAAAATACACTAAAAGTCCATCAGCTCCATGAACCCAAGGCTTCAGACCTGTGCTTCCATTTTGCACCTGTCTTTTTGTGCTGTCAGTCACAATTAGTTGTGCTCCAGACTCAGATCCATCAGGAATCAAGGCAGACATCTAAACCCGACAGTTTCAGGCGCTGTGGGTGCCAAAGGATGCAGATGGGTTCTAGACATCATTTAAAAATCACCTAGAAACTCGATTGGCATCCAGGGCCCAGACACTCTTGGAAATCCCATTAATTGCCCTTGGTGTTAATAGTTTAGATATTCCGATTTCGACAGAAAATTCCCTGCTCCAGGGCGAACAACAGAGCATTTCCCAATGGGAAGAAAATTCCTTCTCTTTAGCACTCTTGTGTGTGCCAAAAGTTCAATCTGCCTTTGGATTGGCTTATGTGGTACAGTCACTCTGCTTAGAAACAGAGGTATTCACATTAGCATTTTTTTTCATCCATTTTCCACGTTAATAGCATCATTTTGACTGCTGAATTAAAGGTATTGTTTATCAATTGTAGCATCTGAGAATCATTTATACACGAGGTGATAACTTAGCCATAAAGTCAATGGACCAGCTCCCCTATTTAGATATTTTTACACTGTTTACTATCTCCAAATTTATTTCAAGTGGCTTAATTATAATCAGGATAATGACAACTCCTTAAAAGTGCGCTGAAACATAGGCAGGATACAAAAAAACCCCTATGTATATAAAAAGAATTTAAATTTCAGCTGCACAGTCTTTGTGTAGTTTGAGGTCAGTTTGTTGGAGCATTAAAAATTGTTCAGTGGTCAAATTACTTGATTAGCCCTACCTGCCTAATTTGTTAAATCTGAATAAAAGAGATCCTTTGATGTGGAATAAAGCATGTGGCAGGTCTGTACCCACTCTTTGGTCGTACTTTGGGGATTCCCTGTTTTCCCACTGCAGGAAAGCTGGTCTCATCGCCGTGCAGCTCTAAAGGAGGAAAAGGCAATCAAAATCACCTTTCATACAATCAAATGGATTCAATCCCAGTTTAGAGAGTCCTTTAACACTACCCTGAATATCTAAACAAATCACTGCAAACCCACATATCACCTCATCTAGTTAAAATATGGGTAAATTTAGAGTAGCTGCAATAGAGTTTCCCCTGTCATTTTAACTATGAGCTAAACCAGGACTGCTGACAGGCTAAAGGTTGTCACAGTCAAGGTCCTAATTACCCTACAAATTGCAGCTAGAGATAAGATCCATCTCCTCTTGCTTGAGGCACTGGACTGGGGAGGAAAGTCTCCAGACTGGGGAGGAAAGTCTGCACGGGTTCCTTTCAGGGGCAGCAGAGTCACACAGACACCTCTGGACTGGGATCACAACTCACATGGGCTGGTTCTTTCTAAATTTAAAAACCTTAAGTACAGGAGGTATGAGTTGAGACTTGGATTATTTTTAGCCCAATTTGCACTTAAAATAAGGATTTAAATTGTGTCTGAAGGGGTGTCTGAATTTGAATCTTCAAATAGTTCAAAATCACCTAATTTGCTGTGCCAGTGCTGTGCTCCTACCTGTGGCAACCAGTGAATCCCACAATTTTTCCCACACACCTTTCTGCCAGAGTTTTCTTGACACATTAATGACACTTATTATTTTGTGTGGCCAGTTGGACACCAGAATGGGCTACATTGTTAAAAGACTACGTGAAAAAAAAAGCATTTCAACAGCCTGATAAAGACTTGGGAGAAGATGAAGAATTATAAATCACAGTATAGAACATTTGCTGGACTGATCTACTTGTGGTGCAGCAGCTCAGGCAGGCTAGGAGCATTTAGAGAAGTCAAAAGTGTGGATTCTCTCTTGTGCGTGAAATATTTTCAAGAAGAGAAACCCACGGCACCCACTTCGTGTCACAGAAGAAGGGATTCCATGCAGAGTTCTGGCCAGAAGAGCAACAGCTCCCTAAATATCCATAGCATCCAGAAGTGACCGTTTTCAAAACACCTATAACACAGCAAATTCTATTGCGGGGTTACAGAAACATGTAGGAAACAAAGAAGTCGAGGTGGGAGCATCCCATGGGCAGTGCTGGAGCATAAAGTTTTGTTCTGGACTGGCCATCAAGCACAGTCACTTAAAAACCAGTTTCACTCCTGACACGGAATAAATACATTATTAATTCAGAGGGATTTTTTTCTCCCCATGCTCAAACCTCAAGACTTATTCTTTTTCCTAAGTAAAAAGTCTTTTTGACCCCTTCGCAAGGCAGCTTCCTTTTCATGTTTCTCTTGGCATTGGTCTGAGGCCTACAGAGGGCTGGTCCAGCCCCCCCTGGGGAGTAGAATGGTCCCTGGGAGATGTCCCTGAGGTCCTGCTCCACATCATGGCCTTTTTGTGCCCCACTGGTGCTCCAGCCAGACCCCTGCCCTCTCCAGGTTGGCTGCATCCATCATTCCCTGCTCCCGCCCACGGCGTTATCCAGCCAGAGAAGGAAAGGTCAGGGAAGGTGAGGTAAGGGAATGAAGGGTGCTCCCACTCCTCTTCCTGTCTTCGCTGCCCACAGATTCCAAACCTCATCCAGGCTCTTACCTGGGAGGTATTTTTGCACGTGGCTGGCCCAGGATGGTGCCAACCTTCCAGAGCTTTCCCCAAGCATGTCACAGTGAAAGGTCAGCTGCTGTGGAGGGAAGGGAAAAGAGAAAGAAATGCATCTTTATCTGCAGGAATGTAGAAATATGTCTAGAAAGACTCTGGGTGTTCAGTGTTTAAGATTCAGTGGAATATGAGTCTATATAAAACTTGAAATAAAAGCAGCCCATTGACCTATTTAATGGGACTAGTCATTAAAGACACGAGAGCCAAGGAAAAAACAGACTAATGAGGAATTAAAAAAATAAAAGAGGAATAAAAAAAAGAAAACCCTCTCCATGCCCACTAGCCCAGGGCTAGCTTAATTAAAGTCAATGTAGAAATCTGCAAGAATAAAGAAATAAACAGTTAAATGTGTTATTTTTATCCTCATATTCCTGGCTGCTCATTCTCCGTGATTGGTTGCATTCTCAAATAAAGCAACAGCCTCATGTTTGCTTTCTATTCTCTGCCTGATTTGGATAAATATAAACTTTATTAAGCAAACCCAGAAAATCAGTTGTTGCCCTGACTATGAAACTCTGATGAAGATCATTTTGCATTCTGATAATTATGATTATTTATAGTACGTGGTTTCAGAGGGCAGCACTAATTGGACAACGGTTTCTGGACTCTCTTCTCAAAGCACTTAAATGATAAATCAGTCACCAAAGACAGATAATATAAATAAAGTGATAGATTGGCTTTCCTTTTTCTCTTCCTTTCTTCTGATTTACAAAACAGCTCCAACGAGCTGTCTGTGGCCAGAAAGCCGGAATTACGCCGGGGTTAGAACGTTGTTATGTCTGTTTACAGTGATTTGGGAGACCAGAGGGGAAAAGTTTGAATCAACAAATATTTTCTACATTCCTACTGGTAACTCCAAGGCCGGTTTTCAGGGTGGGTGTTTTTTTTTCCCTCCCTTGTCTGTTACAAGTTATGATGTGTGGATGAAGGCTTTTTCCCATGCAGTAATGACTGTATACTGAGATTTCAAGGGGCTGTTCATGACAATCCCATTTTCTGTGTAATTTCATGGTTGTCTTCTTGAATGAAGATATTGGCTGCTCTGAAGCAGGAGGTCAGATGCTCCTGCTCCCTTTCAGTATTGTTCCGGAGTATGTTTCCTTTCAGCTGATGAAAAGTAATTCATCATTTACACCCTTGAATTCTGCCAGCGTTTTTTTGAACAACTTTTCTTTCCCCGTGGTACCTTGGGCCCATGAAAGAGATAAATAGGTTCAATACAACGCCGGGCCCCGGATCCTGGGAGCAGGTTCGGCCTTGGAGGCCCTCAGCTGCCCCTTTCTCATGATGGAGTTTGTCACCTTTCTACCTCGGGAAGTCAAATCCTGTCGACTCAGCCATCTCTCAGCCTCTCTGAAGTGGCTTTGGCACCCACTGGGGCATGTGAGCTTAAAATTGATTTTTTTTTAAGATCTGTCAGGCTCCCTTATGGGAGCGGGCAGACAGCCGGGCCCGGCGGCCGCACAAAGCGCTCAGTGTCCGGCGGGCGCCCGCGGAACTTCCCTGCCGGACGCTCCGGGGTCCAGCTCCCCTGGCCCCGGGAGGGCGGCGTTGCTGAGGAGCTGCCCCTCCACCAGGAAAACCTCCCTGCCAGCCTGCCCGGAGCCTTGGAGCCTCAGTTTGCCTTTTATTTGGGAATAGGTTAAATAAAATAGAGGCGGCCAGGCTGCCCGGGGTACCCCTTGGGAGGAGTGATGCTCCATGGTTTGGGGAGTGGCACCGGGTGGCCGCTGCTCACCTCTGCTCGGGACAACGGGATCGTGTCCCCCGAGATCCTGGGAATGTTCTGCACTGTGCAAAGAATTTGTTGCAATGCCCCACAAACCCTCAAAAATCAGTGGGCATGAAGGCACCAGAAGGGGAAATTAAGATGTAAAGAGAATAAAGATTTAAATCTGAAAGAAACAAACCTCTGCAGATATATAGATATCGATAGATAGACAAATATAAATAAATATATAAAAATACACATATATAAAAGATATAATATATGTTCCATATGTATCTATTCATATATATAAAAATATATCTTTATAAAATATATATAATTTACTATATATACTCTTTAAATACTATACTATACTATAT